>CM055201.1:3854338-4238950 GCA_029224185.1 Karalla daura
AATCTGCTCCACTTTGGCAGGAAGAGATTTCTCCACGTCCTTCTTGACTCTGCGGAGGAGGAAGGGTTCTAGCTCTTTGTGCAGACTGGTGTAGCCCGAGTCCCTGCCTTTGCCGTGCTCTTCCTCGAAGATCTCCCAAGAGTGAAACCTTTGGGAAAACAAGACATACAGGACACTCCTTACTCTAGGTGTTCTTACAAACAGCATGAACAAACACCAGATAAATGACTTGCGTGCAAAATGCCTCAGATACAGTTGTATCATATAATGGTCAATGCTACACTGCTCAGCAGCTCACATTATATCCCTGTGAAGACCTTTTTACCTTCTGTGAAAAAGGTGTTTGTGTGTTATATGGAACATGGTTCCCATGTTGCACAACGCTTGGCAAATAGTGATGTGGCATCACAGAGCGAGGCTTGCCAGTTGGGGTCCCAGTCTAAAGCCTTTTGTGTAGTTTTCATGCTCTCCCCATGTATGCAGGAGTTTTTCCTTCCACAACCCAATAACATCCCTTCAGGTCCTTCAGAGATTCTCAATTCCCCCTGCAATGAACCGGCAACCTGTAGAGGGATTATTCGACTTGAGGGGCCAGAGGGGAGATCTCAGGTGCCCTGTCCCATGTGAGTCCCCAGGCTCCATGGCTTCCAAATAATGCCTCATATGACTAACAGGGTGGCACTCTAGCTAGTCTCGAGCCACAGTACTGCTCGTAGGGAAAAACACAAAGCGAGTGACCACCCCAGCATATGAGCTCCCAACCTAGACCCAACAGCTCGGAGAGGTAATCCAACATTGCAGGATGAAAGCCAATAAGATTATCCTTCTCTCGGTGCACTATGGCATGCCTGGATATGCAGAGGCCTGAGAGAGGGAGGGAGACTAGATCCACGGCTTCATATCGCAAACTACGTCGGACATAACCTCAATAAAACCTTTAGGACTGGTTTCTAATCACATTTGAAGTGGAAATGCATTTACTGTTTGGAATTAGGGTTATCCCAATCACATTTTCTTTGCCCTAGAGTCCATTTGATTTTGGATATCTACTGATGACGAGTCCTGATCTGATACTTTGGCAATGCAGTCAGTCAGTGACATGGGGGGAACCAACTGCAAAAAGATATGAATGTGTATGTGAATGTATGTGTGTGTGTGTGTGTATATATATATGTGTGTGTGTATGTGTACATGTATATGTGTGTGTGTGTGTATGTGTACATGTATGTGTGTGTATGTGTACATGTATGTGTGTGTGTATGTGTACATGTATGTGTGTGTGTGTATGTGTACATGTATGTGTGTATGTGTACATGTATGTATGTGTGTGTATGTGTACATGTATGTATGTGTGTGTGTGTGTGTATGTGTACATGTATGTGTGTGTGTATGTGTACATGTATGTGTGTGTGTGTGTATGTGTACATGTATGTATGTGTGTGTATGTGTACATGTATGTATGTGTGTGTGTGTGTGTATGTGTACATGTATGTGTGTGTGTGTGTATGTGTGTGTGTGTGTATGTGTATGTGTACGTGTGTGTGTGTGTGTGTGTGTGTGTGTGTGTGTGTGTGTGTGTGTGTGTGTGTGTGTGCGTGTGTGTGCGTGTGTGCGTGGTAGCCCTGGTGACAAATAACCAATAATCATCAAGATTAACAAGTTTCCGATGGCACTTGAACGCACCCCACAGCACCGGCAGAAACTCCACGAAACGATTTCAGATGAATAAGCGGCGCTTGGCCCGGCAAGGAGAGAACTTAGCTGGACTGTGAATGTAATAATAGATATAGCCTACTTCTCAGGCATGATGAAGTGCAGCAGGGACCAGAGCTCTTTCAGAGAGTTCTGCAGAGGTGTCCCTGTGATGAGTAGCCTGTGGTTGGACTTGAAGTCGATCATGGTCTTGTAGAGCAGGGAGTCGTCGTTCTTCAGCCGGTGCGCTTCATCGACGCCGATGAAGGCCCAACTCACGCTGCCCAGGAATGACTGGAAACACACACACACACACACACACGGCAGTTTCATTTGTGTACAAAATGAAACGGGACCGCAAAGCGGCAAAGAGCAGCATGGCCACGACCCGCGGCGAAGTGAAGCGGCTGCTGACCTTGTCTTTGAGAAGGATCTCGTACGTCGTGAGGAGGATGTTAAATTTCATCCTCTTGCTGTGGACATGCATCCACTCATGTGTTCTTATCTGTCCCATGGACACACGGGAGAAAAGCAAAACGTCACACACATTGAGACAGGCTTTGACACACCTTTGACGCAAGAGCACTGGTGGATTCCCAGAAAACGCAATACATTTTCAACGACACCCAAAGCGTCTGCGCGTGTGACCATCATACCATATTCCTGCTGCTGATGTCCCCCAGGTAGACCACGATGTTCATCTGCGGAGCCCACAGCTGGATTTCTCTTTGCCATGAGGTTAAGGTGGACAGCGGGACAACCAACAGGAAGGGCCCGTACAGCTGGTGCTCGTTAAACATGTAGTTGAGGAAGCAGATCGTCTGGATGGTCTTGCCCAGGCCCATTTCATCAGCGAGGATGCAACTGTTGCCCCTAGGGATGACGGCGGAGAGAGGGTAGGGCAAGCGGTCAAAACTCCACGACGCTGCCGAGTGATGGCGCATCTATTGCCGCCTCAAACGTATTCTGCTCCTGCAGGACACGCGAGAGATCTGGGGAAACCCTGAAGTTTCTCTCACTGTTCCACAATGGGGGAGGTTCAGTGCAATGAAAGATGGAGGGGGAAAAAAAAAAAAGATTACAAAAAATGTCATACTTGCACCAGGAGTGAGCCATCCAATTAAGACTGTCCAGTTGGTAGTCTCGGAGCTCCAGTCCGTCACCACCGATGTAAGCTGGCTGCTTCTTCATCGGAACGAACCTGGGTCGCTGTTTCAGTACCTGCACGAGAGAGCAGCAGGCGAGAGGCGGGTCACGGGTCGTGATCGCACACGCTATCCATCCATCTACTCTACTTTTTGTGCCTGCTTTTCAGCCGGCTGGGCACAAAACGCATTAGCCTCTCTCTGTCTGGCTGGCTGCAGGTGTGCGTGTGAATGAGTTCAAAGTCATCACTTGTATTAAGCCAACAACAGTGTTATGAGCTAAATGAACGCGGTCCAGGCGTGCTCTGAGGCTAAAGTCTGCTGTGATTTTAGCCTGAAAACACGTTACCTTGCAGTCTCTGGATGGAATGGTCTTCGATTGGTTTCTGCTCATGTAGTCGTCGATGCATTTCTGGAATTTTTTTGCAATCAGGCCGCCATCTTCCCAGCTACACTCCGAGTAAGGCAAGCCCTGCCACTTGCACAGGTAGTCCGGATAACCAGCTGCTGACTTCTGGTTTGAATGACCTGCTCGAGAGAAATTCAGAGACGCGTTCAGTTATGCAGACCAAGTGCCAGAGAATCTGGGCAGAGTTCATGTTTTTATGTGGAAAGATCATCAACAGGGCACCTATTATTCGCTCCACTAGCTGGTACTGAGAGTGCAGGTCATCCATCAATTCCTCTTGACAGTTGAAATACTCGATATCCTCGGGTGAGGCCGCCTTTAACCTATGAGGAAGAAGAAGATTAGAGACAAGCTTAAGACTCCTGCAGTTAACACAAGCATAGTAAAAATATTGAGAAATTTTTGAAATTCTCATTTTGTGAAAATAAGAAGGTAGAACTGGCGTGTAAGGTAGAAATGTTTCAAACAAGTTTCAATGACGGAAAAACTTTAGTCAGTTGAGTTGGGCAGTTGGAAATGGTATCCATTTCCATCCATCTCCCTGCTGAGGCTTTTACATTACTGCTGTGTATTGCAATAACACTGGTCCTCGCTATAGGTGTGTGACTGTATCAGGCCTCGTGTTCGCCAAACTTGTGGAGAATCCTCTCACCATTTCTTCTTCTCCTGGTCCTTCTTCTTGAAGTTGTCCAGCTTCTTCATGCCCTTGACATTCTGCAACTTCAGGGTCTCCTCCGTCTCCCAAGTGTTGTGGATGTGGGCCCAGTTCTTCCATTTGATCAAATACTGTATCTCACCAGCCTCTTTGGCGGAATTGAAGTTGGTGTTGGGGTCCCCATCGGCCTCCACAGCATAAACAGTGGTCACGCTTCCCGTAGCTGATAAAAGAAGAACACGGAGACCATTTTTCGTTTCAGTAGCTCATTAGCAGGCTCTGTCGCAAGATGGACGGGTTTTAGTCCCAGGCTGGGATAAAAGGCCTTTCTATTTGGAGTTTACAAGCTCTTCTTGTGTATGCATGAATTTACTCTGGGTATTCTGGTTTCCTCCCATCTACCAAAAAAAGCATGTACAATGAGGCCAATGGGAGACTCGAAACTGTCAACAGCGCAGAGCAAACAATCAGTCCCCTTTCTCAGAACCAGGTTTCTTACCTCTTTTCCTTCCTATCCTGCTATCCATCACCCTCTCCACAGTTTCGAACTCATCTTCCTCGGGCTGAGGGACATCTTCTCCCAGAACTTCCAACAGGTCATCCGAGTCCGTCTTGAGCTCCTCATCCTCTTTGTAGCTGATATTGACAGTGGCTTGCCGCCTGGGCCCAGCAGACGCCGCCTTCTTGTAGTCGTCATCGTCATCGTCGGAAGAGGAACACTTTGCCGCTTTCTTCCTCTGGGCGCTGCTTTTCTTACCATTCCTGAAATTCATCCTACGGCGTGACAAGATGATCTGAAACAACCTGCGCATTTGCGGCAATTCTTGCTTTCCTTTTAAGGTCGGAGATCTCACGATCGATACTTTAAGAACCGAGAAAAGCAATGATTTAACAAGGAGCCATCAGAGAGAAATTGTACACTTACTTGGTTGGAGGTTTTTTGCTTTTGATTTTGTGACTGGGCTCGTAATCTGACGCCGTTCCATCGCTGTTCTCTTCTGCCGATGAGTCCGATCTACAACCACTTGCAGACCCAGACTCTGAACCGGAGTCAGAGGAACCTGAATTTCTTCTCCTCTTGGGTCCACTCGATGAATCAGAATCATCGCTGCTTGACGAGTCCTTGAAAAAACACAACGTTCGAGAGTAGTCAGACAGTAGACACCCGACCAAAGATGATCAAAGATCGCATTTACGTTAACTCTATGGAACATGTGTTTGAAGCTAACCTCATCAGATCCACTATTTGAGGAGCTTTGCCTTTGCTGTTGCTGCTGCTGCTGCTGAAGCTGTTGTTTCCTGAGCATTGCAGACCTCTGCACTGCTAGGATACTGGGGTTAGACTTCCAGAACTGCAACGAGAATAACCAAAACCATGGCAGCGGGTTCAAGAGCTCTTCACATGACGAGTAAGCCAAAACGGAGCTGTACACGCCTGTCTCTGAAAATGTGCCAAACTCGAACAAACAATCAAAGCTCTTTGTCTTGTGACAAAAATAATGAGATATATATATATATATATATATATATATACACATACATATGTTTTTGTTTGTTTTTTTTACCTCAGCTCCATCGATGTTTGACTTATTGGGCGTTTCCGTCTTCTCCTTGGATTTCTCCGTGTCAGAGTCCGACTGACTGTCAGAGTCCGAGCCACTACCTGAGTCACTGCTCCCTGACTGACTACTACTGCTGGAAGAACTCGAACTGGAGCCTGAGCCGCTTCCTGATGCTGAGCCGGATCCAGAACCTGATTCATCATCTGAATTACTGTGAAACGTGCAGAGTGGAGCAACAAAGCGCATGTCACCATCACTGAATGGAAAACCTGCACAGCCAGGGAGAAAAATAAAAGCAGAAACGGGGGTGTCCTTTTGAGAGTTGAAGATGAGTTTGATTACCTTGATTCTCCACTGCTGTTGCTGACACTGTCATCCTCGCTGCGTCCAGCCATGTTGGAGACCAAAAACACAGGCTCCCAAGATTAGGTGTGCTAGTTCCTTCCACGGGGTTGACCTGGGTACCAATTCACACCATTACTCTGGCATCATCAAAAGCCCACTTCTTTGTCTTTCATCATTTCAGTGTTAAGCTTTACTTGGAAACGGTGTGCGAGAGACAGGGAGAAAAAGAGAGAGAGAGTCAGTGAGAGGATGTGTGCGTGTGTGTGTGTATACAGCCAGAAGTGTGTGTGGATAGCTGCATCTGCCGCTACTCGCAACTCCTAGTCTGGCTCTGGCTGCTCACCCAGAGCAGAGGCCTATCAGGCCTGGGCAGCGGGCTACGCTTTCACGTCCCAACCGGGCTACCTGCACGCTGGGAACACGTAACAACTCCGCCAACCAGAGTCAAAGCCCCGCTTCGCTACACTGAGCCCCAGTCGTGCCGGCCTCGGCATCACTCAGTCGTCCGTAAACTTGTAGCTAAGCGGCTACCGGCTAGGGACGCCACCACGGGCAGTTGGCGGGGCAGGGTAGCCGGACTGAAGCGCAACTGCCCGGGCCACGGTGGACCCCGGCTCCCGCATCCCGGAATAGGCGTTGATACTACTAGCGGCTCCCCGATAGATGCCGGCCACTCAACCGCTACGATATTTTGGTTATCACATCAGCGTTAACTCACAACTGTCTGCTAGCCATCGTGTGCTAAGCTAGCAACACAACGTTTATGTTTAAAACAGTGTCAAACTAGTGGAGATACGCAATCCCAGAGTAGCACGGCCGCCGATTACGTTGACGGACTGTCCAACGCCGGGCATTTTTCGACATTTTACAAACGGGATGTCCACTGAGGCGGGTATCAATCCATCGTTTACTTGTGTTGTCAAGGAAAGTGTCGTTAGCTAACACTGGGGTGCACGAGGCTAGCTAGGAAGCTAACAGAACGAGCAAACTTTGCGCTACTTCATCGCAACAATGTATCGCTGACTGCTCGCCGTTTGGCCGCAGCCGACCCCCGGCGCTCAGCAGTCAACCGCGTTTCACTATGCAAATGTTAAGTAACTGGTGGGCCACTGCAGATCAGTCCATCTGATTGACTATTCATGACTAAAACCTCAAATCCAAATTAGCCATCCCAACTTCAGCCTCTTCCATCTTGTTTTTATTCGCCGCTCACCTCTCCCCCGCTCTCACCACATCAACATGTTACTTTGTCGCGGAGCGGGCGACTAAGTAGCCCCGTCGCGCGCGCCGTCTGACGCCCCCTTCGCGTTACCTGGGAAAATCCAACTTAGGCGCTTGTCTTCGATCCAGCCGTCCTCTTTGGAAATCCTTTCTTCGTGCGTTCCACTTGTGAGCTAGCAGCGCCGATAGCTAACGCTACCCGACGCTAGTTAGCCGGCTAGCTCGCTAGCTAGCTAGCTAACTCCCAGTGAGGGAGAGCAGCCGCCAACAACTCGCTTCAGTCCTACCGGCGCGATGTGGCCTTTTCTTTCCCCCCCCCTCCGCAAATTACGAAATCGCGTCCCCCTTTTTCTTCCCCGTTTCAGCCGCCCGTGAGAGTTCAGCGCTCGTCGGTCAACCTCGATTATAGAAACCCTGCATTTGCGTACAGGATCTTCCGACAGCCGGCCTCTGCCATGACACCGTAGGGTTCACTTCTCTAGGAAACCCCGGACAGTGACGTAGCGGCTGCGCTCCTCGACTCTCCGCTCCGCGGCTAGCATCTGGCAACAGTGTTTCTCTACCGCACTTTGGAATTGTCCTCCCAAGCTCAGGAAAATGCCGCAGATTTATGCGTCGATCCGCGACGGGCCAGTTTAAAGAATGTGACGAGAGTGGCTCGAAGGGTGGAAGAATAATCCAGTCTGGCACTTTGCCATAAAAATCAGAAGTAAGAAAAGGATGCGAGAAAAGAATAGTAAAGTAACATGGACGCCCGAGAAACAAAGTGGCATCCATGGAGACTCGTGTTATGTCAGGAGCATAGGTCAACTAAATAAATAAGATCTTCATTAATAGAAGGTAACTGGTGATGTATTCCAACTAGGCAAGATCCTGATAATATAGAGCAATGTCTGGCGCATATCATTTTATTATAATAATGAAATTGTTTCAGAAATCAAGCTTGGAAAAAAAAAAGATGAAAGAAGACCTCAGTAAAGAAAGTAATTGGATTTGGGTGACTGCTGAGAGCAACCCTTAATATTGTCTAATTTGGCAGATGCTTTTATCCAAAGGAACTTACTGTACACACTCACACACAGACACACACCCCCGCACAATGGGGAGCAACCAAGCAACAAGCCACTTTAACTATTCGACCACAGCTGCCCCCTTCTATAGGAAGGAAATTTACGAGTCATGATTATGGACAAAATAGTTGTCAAACATACAGATAGAATCAATCAGAATGATTTCAGGGTGTACAGGAGGGTGACGCTGTGGGTTCTGACAGGGTGGGGTCCTGTACCCGCAACACAGTTGCAGAGTCAGGTGCTCAGTTTGAGTTTATAGAGTTAATTATAGATTTTTCTCATATAGTTGGACTATGGTATGTGGGATAATTGTATTGAAAGTGGCAGAGATTCCAGGCACATGTTCTTACTGCCCAGGTGGGTGATGGGCATGTGGCCCACCGATGAGAAGTTTTTTTCAGTGGAGCTACTAGTATCAGGAGATTCGGAAAATGTCTGCTAACAACTATGACAGCCTGCCATGGGATATTGTCAGGGCCAACAGTTTTGCAGGGGTTGATCCTCAGTAAGCACCTCTTTACATCTGCCCAAGTCATCCTGAGGAGCATCTCACCTGGTGCTGGGAGGGGTCTTGGAGTCCTCAAACTAGTTGAAGAAGTTGTTGATTGTATTAGTGACATGAACATTGTTCACCTCTGATCCAATTTGGTGCAATTCGTGATACTCTTGAAGCCCCTCCCACATGCTCCAAAGGGTCATTGGTGGAGAGGTGCCGCTGGAGATCTCTGAGCTTGGCTCTTGATTCCCATAGCTGTGTCCAAGCCACTCTTAGAGCTGATGCATCGGCAAACCTGAATGGAGCATCTTCAGTAGAGTCCTTGGGTTTCTGAATGGTGCTATATGAATTTATTATTATCATGCAGCCAAGTTTTTTTTTTTAATTTGGGTAGGTGACCACCATGTTTGTGATGATGACATCATTTGACATCAACACATTTAGTGAGTTCAGCGGATAAGTACCACATGCCACGTGCTATGCAAAACATGGCAGTCCATGCACAGGAAGCAGTCCTGAAGAGCAGAAGTAGAGTCAAAGGACAACACAGTGATAGGCCTCTGCTCTGCTAGGCAGGGACCATCATGATGGAGATGGAGAGGCCGAGGTGTGGAGGTGTTAGTTTACACACAGTCCAATCTGTTCTTTCCCCCGTGGTGGTATAATCACCACTGCTTAAACAGCTTTCTCTCAATCCCACTCGTGTGGGAAACTAGCAACCAGTGTCACTTCTGTGGATGGCTTCCAGACAGGTCAGAGAATTACTTTCAAAGAATGACTTTCTCAAGCCCACAATCTGGCTTAAAAGGCCATCACTCCAGTGAAACTGCCCTGCTCTGTGACAGAGGATTTAGAAACTGCTAGAGCAGCACTCAGTTACTTTTCTGCTTGACTTATCAGCAGCTTTTGATACAGTCAGCCACTATTCATACTCTCAAGTATGGCCATTAGCAGCAGCATACATTCTTTGTTCCAGCCCTATAACACTGGGCATTTGTACTCACTACCTCACCACAGTGGTGCCTTCAGTCAGCCAATCAATCAATCATTTAAACTTTGTCTATATAGCACTTTCTATGCAGAGGGAGGAGCCCAAAGTGCTTTACACAATAAAAACATCAAATAAATGATACTATCCTATCCCACATAGATTCACAGATACACACACGCTACACAAAATGATGTGTACATACTTCGGGAACATGCAAAGGGAGTATACATAGAAACAAAAACACTGAGGGAACACTATCTTACACTTGGGAATTTGTAGTAAGGCCCAACCAGAGAGCAGAACATGCAGATAAAAACTAAGAAAATATAGCTGTAAAAGTATAAAACTATGTAAGATATAAAACTATATTATTTTCTATACTATATAAAATAATAACCATAAACCATGAAACTGAATATTAAAATAGCTTTAAAAATTGATTAAGAATACTAAAATCAAATAAACAATGCCAGGAAAATATGACAATGAGTATAAAAGTCGAGGGAATCCAAAATAATAACTAAACAAATGGATATAAATAGTAGTGAGCAATAAACACATTTCTGAGGCAGTACGATAAACAATAACAAACAATATAAAACTATAAAACAAACTACAACCCACAACACAAGGGCACTAAGGCTTAGTGCAGAGGACCCTCCTCTGAGATACAGGGCCGGCTACAGGCATAGGGGGTCATATAGGGGGTCACCTAGGTCACCAAGTGCTGGAGGAGGTCCTGCTGTGAGCCCTCAAAAAATAAAAGTGAAACAAAGTGATAGAAGTATATGAACAGGCCCACTAAGTGGAGCAGAAATGGTGGCTCCCAGAAAGACAGTTGTTCTGTATTAGGTCACTCTCACTTTCACACTTCTCTTATGTAAGTTGATCTGAATTGAAGCACAAACTCTCACTGCTGTGAAAACGGCGCACAGAACCAGACTACTATTCCTGTCGGAGTCAGCTCCCGTCAGCAATTTTCCATTCATTCTTCCATAGAGTTCAGAGGCAACACAAAAAAATGCTTCATGAACAAATGTTGGTTACTTGAGGTACCTTATTGTCAACTGTGATCAGGCTGTCTATCTGTGGTGTCAATCCTAAACTGACGGTATATTTTCTAATATTTCATCTTGCCGTTTTTGAACAGTTCTTGTTTGCCTAGGAATGAGTCTCTAATTAAGGGCAATGACTAATGAATTAGATATCCATCCATGTTACAGATAGTTTGTTCCAGAATAGATGAAAAGCATTTTTCCTGCTATCTCTGAGTTGAAGAGTGAAGTGACAATTTTATGTACATTATTTACACACACACACACACACACACACACACACACACACACACACGCACACACACACACCCTAGGAAAATGGAGAGTAAACTGACATTGAGGATACAGACAGAGGATTGTGAAAAGAAATGAAGACATACGACACATTACACACAGTAGTTCTAGCCAACCAAGCATGAACTAATTCTGTTGTCTAGCTTGGCAGCACATGATTTATGACTGTCAGGACTCAGCATGCATGATTCACTTTCGCAACACATCTCATTCAATTAAATAATGCCGTTTTTTTGTGAGTTAGCGTTTATACGCAGTCTATGCTCAGTTCCAAACTCCAGTCCAGTTGGTGGCAGTAGTGGGCCTGTACGGAGTTTTTTTGAACGGCAAACAACCACAGAAGCGATCGCAGGCTGCAGCAGAGGAGGAAGGAGCCGAGGCAAAAGCGAAAGGAGAGGCAGGATGCGGCTGCAGAGCTGTGAGAATTCTCACCATTTGACCACAGCGCTCTCTGAAGACTGCCTTGCTGTTATTATGTCGGGCAGTTAGAAGCTGGGATGATATTGACACACTGGTAGCAACTGCCCGGGTGAGATAAACTAGGTAAGTATATGAAAGTACATATATTGACTCAGTTAACTACAGTAAACTGATAGTCACATGAAAAATACATTATATTGGATAACCACTCAATTGTTACTTTTGCATTAGACTAACACTAATCTTGTTGGTAAATTAAGGTAAAACTAACAATATTTGTTTACCTCTGTGTATATAGTGTGCATTTTAAAACATCTGTCATGGCATGTTTTCCTTCTAAAAATGGGAAGCAACCAAACTACATTGTTGTAATCAGTTCAACATTTCTTTTTAATTTGCACCTCCCCACCTCCATTTGTCATTTGGTCATTTTCATTTTTACGTACCTAGCAAAAAAGATAAATTGGACTTGGTGAAGGGATTAAGAGAATGTAACATCAGCAGAATCTTAATCCTAAAAACACATCGCTGTTGACATTTTCTGTACTGTGAGATTCATTCTTGCAAATGCTTGATGTTATAGATACCAGTGCAGTGTCCAGACTGTATACCAAAGTAAAGAATTGAAGTAAATAAAAAAAAAACAGTGAAAGTGATTTTACGTGTCTTTTTTTTTTTTTACATTGATTACCACTTTGTTTTTGTCTCTTTGTATGAAATGTTTTATTATTAAATATAAATGTTTATGGAACATGTCCTATGGTTATCATTTCACCATCTGTTTGTTGTCATTTGTTTTATGTTTCCAAAAACATGAATTGCGCTGGCTTAGTCAGTTATAAAGTTCGTCAGTGACACTAAAAATACATTTTGCTTGAAGATTCAAGCATTGGAGTAAGATTATAGGATTTTAATCATTTTAATTGTTTGTATTCTGATTCTGATTAGAGGATTCAAGCACTAATAACAATAATAGTGAGAGCATTATTCAAAGCCAATGAAATTATATTAGTAGCGATCATTCATCATTCAACATTACATTTTCCAATGAATGAAATTCAGAAGAACAATGTCTGTCATATTTGGCTTTTATCTGTTGATTCAGGAAAGTTTTCTCACTTTAAATTAGTGGAGTTTTGTCTATTGAATTCCCTTGTCTTAGACAGAAGTTAGAAGATGGATTTAGTGAGAGTATGTACGTGGGAACGGACACCAGGGGTCAGCAGAATCGCAAATAGGCTCACAACTGAATTAAGATGAGTGACTTGAAACTTCACTTCTTTCACTGGGATGAGAGATGAGCCGTTTATCATAAAGGTAACATGACAGACCAGAGCACAGATGCAGTAGACATCACAAGGTGAGATTTTCCATCGCTGAGTGCATGGCTGTTAGGCTTGAATGTCACAGTGTTGCAACCTCTTTCATGTGTGAAAGGCAGCTCTCTTCCTCTGCTTTTCATTTTTCCCTGCACACGACCACTGCTGCTGTAGAATCGCAGTGAATCTCCACTCAGATTTGCTTTTCATCATGAATTTCTTTAATGAAAATCAAAGTTGTTGATGAGGGAGAGAAAAGTATACTCAACATGGCAGCTCTGTTAGAGTAAATTTCAAGTTGGAGGTGTGGAAAAATAAAAACCGTCGGAGTAGTTTGGTCAAAGAAAAAGCCGACATCTTTGACCCAAATTTAATTGAGCAGTGACTCAAGGGCAGGTTATGTGCTTTTGACAGTGTGTTTGTTGAAGTGCTGGCACTTCCTGAGCGGTTAACTTGTTCTGCTTGTGACACATGACTGGTTTTCTGTCCCCGCTGACACTGCTCAATGCAAACAGCCCAATGCAAATTGTGTTGAAAAAAAAACAATTTCGTAATAATTTCATAATAAACATATAAAACAATTTCATAATAAATAGTCGAATATTTTCCCTTAAAAGACCCGAGCTGAGGTTTATTTTAAAGGTAATTCAGTCTTCTTTACATGTACGTGACAGCTACGGCACAGATAAAATTCAACATTTTAAAAAATAACCATCTGCCACAATGTATGCACAAGTTGTTTATTTGAGGCATCTGTAAAAACACACATTTGTTGCAGGTAAGAGCAGTGATGAAAATAGTGCGCACATTACACATGCTTGCCCCCCTAATGTTCAGTAATATCTGGGTAGCAATTGTAATGACAGCTGGTTTGTAGCAGTTATGACATGGTCAGTGGAAAAGCCTGCAACAACAAACAGAAACATTTTGTATGTGTGAATTAGCTGATAAATACGTGTAACATGTTAATACATGTACACATCATTGGAATATCACGATCTATGACATCCAAAATTACATAAATAAGCGTTCAAATCTACTGTGATTGTATTATGATTGCAATAATATGATCAGGCAAAAAAGGCTACACATGTTTTTAGCCGACGGAGGAAAGCAAAATACTTGGAGAAAACCCATGCAGGTACATACAAGGAGAAGATGCAAACACTATGTAGGAAGTATCTCAGTTCTAACCCAGTTATGAACCGGCAACCTTTTTGCTGTGAGGCAACAGTGCTGTTCACTGTCCTAGAATACTTACAGTATATGAGTCATAAATGTAACATTGAGCCTGCTCTCCTTAACCTGGCTTCCCCATGAGAAACACTGTGTTATCATACAATCATATAGCTAATATTACAGGCCAGGCTGAAAAATGTAGCTATTAAAAAATCCATGCATAAATGTTTAAATGGACAATAAAGACAAAGCTTAAAGTAGCAAAAACCTCTTCCTTACGGTGATTGGTAATGTCACTTGAGCAATAGCATTTGTCACATCATATCCTGCACGAAGCATACACATTGGTCAGTGTTTAGATGAGAAAAGGAAGTAAGAGAATTAAAATGTCAAGGAAGTCGCTGAAATGAGGAAGCTGTCAGTGTTTCACCACCGCGTTGTGCACATATCATCTACGGTTGGGGTCTAGCTGTAAGTTGATTTACATGCGTTTTTGTTTTTTAAAGACATGCTTTGTTTCTTTGAGGTGACAGACTTTAAAATGACCGATTTACATGTCGTTCTGACAACTGGCAGTTGATTCCCGGATGGACTAACGGAGCGATCACAGGAGGATCAACACTCCGGAACTCACCACATACAGTGAGTCTCATATGAGCATTAATCTTTGTAGGTTTTCTATTTTGTCCTTCTAAATTATTCAATCTTCAGCTTTGTTAATTGTTGTTTTTTTTCTGATAATTGAACTAAAAATGTTTCTAATTACCCTTGTTTCTAGAAATCACTTGTATAGAAATGAACTGAACAGCACTGTATCATTTTGTTTGTATAGACATGAAATTCCCTGGTATCATTCTGTTGAAGGAGCTTAATTCGAATGGAAATTACTATTTGTGGCCATGGACTTGGAAATACTTTTTACATGGTTATAAGGTGCATTGCTACTGTCTCAGGTGACTAGGAGCCACTTTCATATTCTTGGTCCTCATTGGAGGCAGAATTACAGACTACAAGTCCCATTAAAAATATTGTAGTACTTTTCATGATACTTGATACATCTACAGACGTATTAAGATACAGTCCAAGATTATTCTACCTTACATACTACAATTTTAGCTGCAAAAAATAACTGCAAAAAGCAGCTGAGAACTGAGGAATGACAAAAGTGAAAAGATTGATCTTTGAATCCTTCCTACATTTACCACTTCAATCAGTCAATCACACGTTGCTTGAAGTCTCTTTTTTATCCATATTTCATTCTTAAGGCTACAGATTCCTCATTTATCTATAATAAAAAACATAAAGTAGAGTTTCAGGTGTAATTTAACCCTTTTCTGCTTGTGGATTTTTCTAAGGTTAACTATCGTAGTGGACGAACCTTGGGAAAGAAAATCCTAAGGAAGCCACAGTCCAGAAGCTAACATGGCAGACAAAGTGAATTCGCTGCCGTTCTTCTATGGCAACATCACCAGGGAGGAGGCAGAGGTCTACCTGCAGCAGTCAGGCACGGCCAATGGCTCTTACCTACTACGGCAGAGCCGAAACTATCTTGGGGGCTTTGCACTTTCAGTGCTGCACTCTGGCCGCTGCTACCACTACACCATTGAAAGAGAGCCCAATGAAACATATGCTATCGCGGGTGGTAAAAGCCACAGGAGCCCTGAGGATGTGATCGATTACCACTCACAGGAGATGGATGGCCTCGTCTGTCTGCTAAAAAAACCATGCAACAGGCCCAAAAACATGCAGCCGAAGGTGGGGCCATTTGAGGACCTGAAGGAAAAACTGATCAGAGAGTACGTAAAGCAGACCTGGAACCTGCAGGTTAGTTCTAGCTCCTCAAAGTTGGTTTGATGGATGTTACAACAGACATGTATTTCAGACACTTGAGTCTGAAATACATCGTGATTATGATTTTTTTTAAACTTTCAATTTGACCTTCAATCCTCAACAACAGGACAGCAATATAACTTCTTCTAGTCTTGTACATAAACAATCAACAACAACCACTGATTCAGCTATGGTATTACTTCAGACTGCAACACAGAAATGTGAAGATTAAGCTCACTTTACTCCCACTGCTCCGGTACATAGAATAATAATAACAACAACAACAACAATAATAATAATAATAATAACGCATAAAGATGCATGTCATTAATTTGATCTTGATGCAATGTTTTCTTATTAAGTCCAATATTGGATTATTATTTAATCATCATTATTGGACAGTGTTATGCTTACAGTGAGCACAGACTATTGAAGTTTCTGTCAATTACTTGTCTGATAAAAATTATACCCTTATTTGATTTTTGTCACCACATATCGATGGGCGCATTAATGCCACTGTTTCCCAGTAAATAATAATTAATAACGACTTTTTTTCAGACTGTGTCTGACTGAATCTAATTGTTTAACTGAACATCCACTGTCTAAATGCTGCATGACCTTCTTCTTATTAATTCTTAATAGTTCACAGTTGAAAGAGTCAGAGGTACTGGCGAAGACTAGACTAGAAAAGTGCATTAAAAGACAGTTTTTTTACCATTTACAATGTAATGTGTGTGTGTGTGTGTGTGTGTGTGTGTGTGCAGGGAGCAGCTCTGGAGCAGGCTATCATCAGCCAGCGGCCTCAACTGGAAAAGCTCATCGCCACCACTGCACATGAAAAAATGCCCTGGTTCCATGGCCCAATCACACGAGAGGCCTCTGAGCCAAGGCTTCAAACTGCCCCCCGAACAAACGGAAAATTTCTGTAAGTGTCTCTCCAAAGATTCTGAGTCTATTAATGATATCATAAAAGATATTTTAACAACCCACTACACAGTTATTTTATAATAGGCAATGGTCAGTATAACAAACAACCTCCCAAAAACAGCATCAATGTATATTTATTGAATGTCCTGGTTTCATAAAATACCTGTTGTTTAATACATACACATGATTAACGGTACAAATCATTTCCACTTGGGAATGAATAAAGTACTGATCTAATCTTGTTAAATGTAAGAGTGGACTGAGCAAACAAGGTGACGCCTGAAGATCTTACATGTTGATATATTTGAGGTTGAGAAAATGGAGGACAAATTTAACTCTCTTTCAAATGAAAGAGAGAGAGAGAAAGAGAGAGAGAGAGGGAGGGGGAAGAGAGGAACTGAATTTTTAAAAAATGCACTTTACAATGTCATTTTTTGGAGATGTTGTCCAGTTATGTCAAATTACATGTTTAAAATGAAAAAAGACTAAACCTATGTCAAAATTATGACATTTTGACATACACTAATGAAGCGTATGAGATGTCATATACTTGTGAATGGGTGAATATAGCCAACAACAGAAACAACAGAATGACAAGTACGTCTTCATACTTCATGTAATACGTATGTGTATATATGTGTGTGTCTGTAGCATTTGTCAAAATGCCTTTTACTTATTTTCATCTCTTCATTTGTTGAACAAAGCAAGACTTTAATATTTATCTCATCTGAAGTTTCAGTTGTGTAGCAATGGTCTTGGCTAAAGAAACAAAGACCCCAACCCCCGCACCACACACACACGTGTACACACACACACACACACATACACACAAACAAAAAAAGTGGCTTCCGTTCAGACAGTTTGCAAACCATTTCCTGACATGGCTAAGCATGAGTGACAGCAGGGTGAGATGTTATTGTTCTGTCCCTTTTCTCATATGCAAAAACATATGTATAATATAGCATAGATTTATATTACTGTATAAAGCAATGGCTGGATTAGTCTGAAGTCCCTTGCGAGGTTTAGGCTATGACTTCATGGAATTTCTTTGAGTAGCTACATTATTACAATTCATTATACTGCTGTAATTGTGACTTGTGACTCAACTGTTGTAAGAACATTAAGATGAAAAAGGGACAGCAGAAATAGGAATATTTTACAATATTTGCATACTGGCCATCTTTTAGTTCCTCTTTAAATTTCTGTCACTGAGTTTCTCAAATGGCGGTGCCAGTTCTTCCTCAAACCATGAGGTTTGAGCATCTATATTTGTTTATACAGTGTTTGAGAAAGTGTGAGCCCCCTTCCTTCTTTTTTTTCCTTTTTGCATGTTTGTCACACATACATGTTTCAGATCATCAAACAAATTTAAATAAAGTTAAAGAAAGATAAGACAAGTGAACCCAATTCAGCTTTTAAGTGACGGTGTCTATCATTAAAGGGGAAAATAAATCCCCACAAAGTCGAAAAGACCGTACAACAACATCCAAACATACTGCAGGCCTTGCTGCGGGACTTGCTTCAGAGACTTGGCAAAAATGTCCTGCATGGCATCGTTCCACAACAAAAACCACTGCTGAGCAAAAAACACATAGAGGCCCATCTCAGTTTTGCCAGGAAACATCAACCTTCTTTCAGACTTTAGGGAAAATACTCAGTGGACTTACTAGACAAAAAATCACATTTTTGGAGGGGGTGTGTCGTATTTCATCTGGCATAAAGTAACACAGCATTTCAGAAGAAGGAATGCCAGACCAGCAGTAAAATATGGTGGTGAAGGTGTCATGTCATGGGGCTGTTTTGCTGCTTCATGACCTTGCTGTGGTAAATGGAACAGTAAGGGGACAACTGTGGTCTGTTGGTCAAGTACCCTGATTTGTAACCCAAAGGCCACAGTCTTTAACACAACACAAATATGATGCATTTTTAAAACACACCAGTGTCATCAAAGAAGGGAGAATAATAAAGAGAGAAATGGGGGAAAAGAATAAATGTAAAGCTTCAGACCAAGAACTAAAAAGTTTATTTTTTGGTAATAAACTGCTTTGGGTAGTAAATAACAGATGGTAATAAACAGTAAATGTAACTGAGGGACACATCAGCACCAAGAGTACTCTTACCCTTTTATGTAAACCACATGAAGTTGCCTCTGGGTATGAGACTTTATAAATAAAGCTCACTCACTTTCCCTTGCCTCGGGGTGGAATCACACCTGATATGCACAGCTGTGATCACACTGAATCTTTTTTTTTTTCTTTTTTGAGGCTGCAGTGCACGGCGTTATTTCATGTTTGCCAAGTGACCACCGGGCACACATCAGTACAGTGGCATTAAATCTACAGTTGGAAGGTTGTTGCTCTGGTCCTTATTTAGGCTAAGACCTATCAATATCAATCAATCAATCAATGCAGACTTTATATACAGTTGGAAGGTTGTTGCTCTGGTCCTTATTTAGGCTAAGACCTATCAATATCAATCAATCAATCAATGCAGACTTTATATATTTACAAATAATAGAACAAACAGGTCCAGGAGAGTTATATAAGATTCTCAGAGAGAGGAAGTGTTATTAGTACCACGTGCTAGTCTATGAACTAGTCCAGGAACTAGTCTGGAACATTTGGCTGCCATGGTCCAGTGTGACCATCTGTTGTGTTGTCTGGTATTATGAAAATAACCACCAGGGTGTCCGTCAATGTGGCAAGGCAACTGGGCATCTGTTTGCATAAAATTATAAGGCCAATTTATTGAGCCCTTTGGAGCATGGGACACCTCGAGTTCTTTTCAGGGCAGGAGTCAAAAGATCCTGAGCACAGTGAATTTATTTATTTGTTAATCCTTTACAAACTGAGATGCCGCACAAAAGCAGATGACAAGGACTACTCCACAACACTGAGTACACATTTGAAAGGTTTTGTGCTCACTGCAGCGAAAAACAGTTGGACGATTCTTTCTTTCTTTTTTTACCGTGTCTTGTCTTGTCTTGCCATTCTTGTGTACGCAGGATTCGACAGCGAGATCAGAATGGATCCTATGCCCTGTGTTTACTACATGAAAGAAAAGTCATGCATTATCGCATCGACAGGGACAGAAGTGGCAAGCTCTCTATCCCAGATGGCAAGAAGTTTGACACCCTGTGGCAGGTTAACAAAGTTCTTATATTTCTGATTATATTAATGCTTTTGATGTTGGTGAAACTGTGATTCCTATGATTGAATTTAACATCAACATAGTGTCTGACCTGCCTCGACTCATTGGCACTCATTTAATAAGGGAGCGAAGGGTCAAGCGCAAATCCAGATACAATTACAGCTGCTGCACCGCAGTAGTTGTGGCTGGGGCCACTTTGAGCACAATGGACTTTCCAAAGTTGTAGCACATGTAGCTGATTCGTTACATGTTACAATTCGAGTTTTAAAAGTTCTGAAATTTAGAGGCTTGCTGTCGCGCCACCATCAGGACTACTGTCTTGTCTTCCAGTTGACCCCCTACTGGACATTTTGAAGGGTTGGGGCAGATTTCTTATATGGAAATGCTGTATAAACTGAGGCTTGAACTTCCAGTCTGCAACGCCAAGAACGACTACCTCTACTCCAACTGGCAGTTGAAAACTTCACAAATTGACTAAACCAGTCAGTTACCTGACAGACAGCAGTTCATAGGCTGTCAAAAATTTTATTTAAAAATTGTTATCTTGACAGCATATAGACGTTGGTTATCTATTTTTTTTATTATTTATTGGCTCCATAAGTGGAAAATGAATGTTTAAAAATTACATTTTTGCATTGACGAGAGTCAAGTTGAAATATGAACTTAACTTAACTACGCCTATATAACATGTCTACATCATGACACGGCTATCTATTACCTCCTAATATCCATCAGTAAAAGAAAGACTGTTACTCTTTGCAACAACAATAGTTTGTTGTCTTGCATGCAGACTAGATCATCTGAAGAGCATTAGAACTTGTAATTGATACAGTGACTAATTTGGTCTGTATATATCCTGACTATTGTGATGTTTGTTATGTTTTCTGATTCATTTAATACAGCTGGTTGAGCATTACTCATACAAACCCGATGGCCTGCTACGAGTGTTAACAGAAGCCTGTCCAAGACCTGAGGGAGAAATTGGTAAATTTTATACTAAACAAGACCGACTAATGTCAGCCGAACTTAAATTCAGCGCACATTAATTTGATCCACATTTGTTGTATTCTTTTCTCACAGGCCAAATTGGACAGCCACGATTAACACAGGACCATCCTGGACTCAGTTCTACCCTTGTAAGTGTGTGTGTGTTTTCTCATTAATTTTACATGCATATTCTTATTATTTTCATGCCATAATCTTACAAAACATTTGAGAAGCACAAAACTATTTAGTCACTTACAGTTGTTTGAAAATGATTTTTTTGCCACATAACTTTTCACTGGATCAAGCTTGTGAATGAAGTGACACATATTCAGAAGTAAATTTTATGTTTTTTTTCATGTACTATTGCTTTACAGTTAGTATCACAAGAATATTACAGGAAATTGATAACTCCTCTGATATGTTGCTTTTTAGCAAAATGCAGCCGGTGGATTTTTGTCCATACTGAGAGCCGTCTCCATTCCTGGCATGAAAAAGGTGCACCTCCACTTATCTTGCCACATCATTATTGGTTAAAACATTTTCTAGCCAAAACTCCCATACTCTGCGTTAACCTAAACATTTATTGCTACTTTCTGAAATATATACGCTCTGTCCATCACCTTCTCCATCTGGCTGCATCTCCTCCATCTCTTCTCAGGTTATATCCAAACCTGTACACACGTTCAGTTTACAGTTTCTCTGGCAACAAAGTTATATTCAATCACAGCCGAGATGCTACTCACCGCAGTTACACCCAGAAATGTCTTACCACTCCAATACCCCTTCAAGGCTGCACCTTGAAGGTTGTCCATTTGAACCAATATGGAAGAGCATCCCTTTAAAACCCTTTGCATCTAAATACAACTGTGCACCGGTCAGTTATTCCAGTTTAGTTTGATAGCAAGAAATATTTGGTGGAATACAGAGATTGCTGGAAAATGTCAAGTAAACTAATTTAATTTGTCCCTAATGAAAGGGATATACAAGTGTCTATTCAGTAGCCCATATGCTTTTGTCCTACTGACTGAAATTGTTAATTAGGGTCAAATGACTTTGAATTATTAAAATATAAAAATCAGTTGATAACCTTGTTCCACACATCCTCTTTATACATGTATATTGTTACAGTGTATTACAGTAAGAATGCTACTTGACCGACTGCTATGCTGTTGGCCAAGAATCACAACCTGTGGAGACAATTTCAGATAATAGTGGCACCCTGGTTTATATCTTAAATATGTATTTGCTTGGATAAGCTCATTTTATTTTTAGAGTTAGAGTATGAGGTACAGCTCATCTGTGGAAATACGCTTGATGGGCTTTCCCTGTGTATGTTTTCTAAAACATGGTTGTCTTTGATGAACCAATTCCAGACCCACGGATCTCATCAAGCTACTACAGATGGTCTCAATCCATATGAAACTGGAATGCTCAGTAATCACACATCCATCAAAGGTAAGTGCGAATACTATGCAGCCACCTGCTAAGAATATTGGGACACCATATTCATATTTATACCATAATAACAATGTACCATCTTGATTATGCATTTGGGCTAGGACTTCAGGACTGAACTTTACCTTGTTATTTTATTTACAGTAACAGCAGTCTGCAGGAAAATAGAAAATGGAAATTGAGGTTGCTCAGATATACCATTTCAGAAGATGATAATCAGTTACTTGAATCATTTAGGCGTGTGACTCAACTGAAAAAGAAATCATCAGTGTTTCAACTTTCAACTCTTATACAGTTCAAGTTCACGTACAAAATGAAAAAGAAATTGACTTGTTTACTATCATTGCACCTCTAATGTGGCTGTTTTCTTTCAGAGGCCATGCCAATGGACACACAGGTTTATGAGAGTCCGTATGCAGACCCAGATGAATTGAGGAGTTCAACAGTGGACCGGAAGCAACTTTTCTTGGAAGATGGAGAACTTGGTTCTGGGAACTTTGGTACAGTCATGAAAGGCATCTACAAGATGAGGAAGTATGTTACATTGAATCACGTTGCATCTACAGATACACCATTTGTCACCTTTTATTGCATAGCTTTTATGGATTGTAAGTTATCTACAGATTAGTTGAAATGTATTCTCTGGTATTCTTCGTAGCATAAATCAAGCCCATGACTTGTAGTATTTGTTTGATCTTGCTATTTCAAACAACAGAAAATCTGCAAAGTTGTTATTCAGGAAATGTTAAATTGTTATCAAGATACAGTAATTGCAACATTTTAGACTATTAATTAGCAGAACATTCCTAAAGTTTCAGAAGATTCCTCCTGTGTAAATCAACCCAGTTCTATTTGGCAATATATTGCCTTGAAGTATGCCTCACTTATGATGAACTTAAAAAGGGGAACCCAGAATGACCAAAGACCTTTATTTTAACTTTACTGAGTAAGGAGAGTCTAAAAAGAGACAGAATGCAACATCTTCATTCAGACACAAGTAAATTAATAGACAGGGTCATGGCAGTTTTGGGGAGGTCTCCAGTGGTATGCCAGGGTACATGCTTGTGGTTCTTCCTCACTGTAGATAACATGTAAGGCTGGATGTGTATGCACTTAGTGACTACACTACTTCCATTCATTATCTTACCTGTTTTGTACCCACTGATGTTGCGGGGGTCTGCTGGTACCTATCTCCAGTTCACATAAGGTGAAGACAGGGACTATACCCTGGACCGGTTATCAGTCCATCACCCACCATTCACTCCCTCATTCACACCTAGGGACACTTTAGAGTCTCCTATTGACCTTGATGCATGTTCTTGGCCTGTGGGAGGGAACCAGAGTACCTGATGGAAAACCCACACACAAAGAGGAAAACATGCTCCAACAACTCCACACAGAAGTGACTAGTGGCAGCTGGGGTTGAACCCACAGCCTGAATAGCGTGGACTGGTAACCATTCCAGGGTGTTATCCCTGCTTTTGTTCTGTGTGTTGGAGACACCCACCGCATCGTAAGGTACAAGCAGGGAGGATAATGGCTGGATGGATAGACTGTATACATTCAGAAATATATTTTCAACAAATAGTGTGGCTCAATGTAAATACCTGCTCATGACTGCACATGTGCACTTTGGAGATTTTATCAGTGGAAATTATCAGGTTTGTCCAATAAAAGCCAGTTTTAAAAGACACTGAAAGCCAAACTTCTAGCATAAATGTTAAATGGACTTGTCTGATGATTTTAAACATAAACAAAACAAATCAACTATGTCAGATCTCTCAACTCAATCAGTATTGTACTTGCACATTTAATTTCTAATTGTGTAATACTGGTAATTGACTGTGTACAGTGGAACCTTGAGATATGAAATGAATTCGTTTCTGAATTTTTCATATAATAAGGTGTTCGTAAGTCCAGGTTCCACTGTATTGTGTTTCCAGTGTAAAAACGTAGCTTACTATGCGACAAGATACAGCGATGTTAATCATGTCATCCAAACACTACCTCTCTTGTGTATTAGGACAGAAAAACAGGTGGCAGTGAAAATCCTGAAAAATGATGACAACAATCCATCAGTCCGTGAGGAAATGCTACGAGAGGCCAACGTCATGCAACAGCTGGACAACCCTTACATTGTTCGCATGATTGGTATCTGTGAGGCGGAGAGCCTCATGCTGGTGATGGAGCTGGCTGATCTGGGACCACTCAACAAGTTCCTTCAGAAACACAAGTATTTTTTTGCCTTTTTTCAAATGAGAATAAAGTATCTGGCATTATGGCGACTGCTTTGCCAAGTTATAAAAAGGTAGTTTAGCCTCTAATTTGTTGGATTTAACAATGTAACAATGCTCTGGAAAAATGATTTCTCAAATATAGAAATTAAGTCCGATCCCAAACATGGTAAGCAGAGAGCATCACCCTTGAGCATGCCAGACAGGAACAGCAAAAGATGTGTCCTGTCAGTGGCTACCTGTCAGTGGCATGTTTGCATTCTTTAACAAGTTCGGCTTTAGTCTTTGTATTTTTGCCATTGCAGCTCTTTCAGTGATCCAGGTGATCACCATGCAGGTCAAGGGAACTACACTGGAACCGAGATCTGAAATTAATTTGTTACGGGTCTTAGAATTTTTGTATTCTGAAAATACAAAAAACTGCTTATTATATGTTATTTGTTTGTTTATTATAGTTCATTGATATCACTGAGGTAAAAATGAAATTATTAGAAACTGTGACTTTCATAGTTTAAGTAATGCTTGGTGACTTACAGGCAAACAACAATAAAGAACATCACAGAGCTGGTCCATCAGGTGTCCATGGGGATGAAGTACTTGGAGGAGCATAACTTTGTCCACAGGGACCTCGCTGCCCGAAATGTCCTACTGGTCACACAGCACTATGCCAAGATCAGCGACTTTGGCCTCTCCAAAGCTGTTGCAGAGGACCAGAATTATTATAAGGTAACTTGTCTGGGATGCATACATTTTATTTGTTGTTATGTCATTTAAGCGTCCCACAACACTGTTAAGGTGGAAAGTGGGTAAGACAATGGATGGATAACAATACCATTCAGGTCATTGGCACACAAGCCAGTCATTTATTTCTAGGACATTGCAGGCAAAAAGGGCAGCCAGGTGAACACTAGATAGCACTGTTGTCCCACAGCAAGATGATCTTTGTGCCTTTTTTCTCTTATCAGGCCAGTTGGAGTCTCTAAATTGTCCCTATGTATGAGAGTCTTGTGTCACACCACGGCAATGAGATGCAAATAAACCTGTAATTAAGGTTTTCATTGTAAGAAATGTTTATGTGACCACATAAATCAGACGGAATTATGTGTTGTTGCGTCTTGTGACAGAATGGAATTCAATTCAGTGAGTGTCAAACCTTGGTTTGCTATTTGTGTTGATCTAAGACTTAGGTGCAGAGATGGTAAGAAATACAGACAGATATTAGGTTGTTCCCAAAATACAGAACAGTTCCTAAGCAAAGCAAATAATAAGCAGGTCAGTAGTAAGCCAATGATCCCCCAAGGGAAATCCAAATAATAATCCAAACGAATTAACAATAAGTGACAGGATGGATAGTGATACAAAGTAATCGCCACTAGGTGGCGATAAATAGAAGCAAAGAAATATCACAGACACGGGAGCGTGGAAACATGAAAACATTGATAACACTGAAACCTTTACATGTTAAGCACCACACAATGGACAAAAGAAGATCTACATTTTAAGGAGTCAACCAAAACACAGGACTTGCTCAAATCAAGAACAGGTGTCCACAGGGTGAATGGAAAATTACTGATTAAGACAAGATGTAAATCATTAAGATGTTGTATGTGTCTCACCCTCCAGGCCAAGGCTCATGGTAAATGGCCAGTGAAGTGGTATGCTCCTGAGTGTATAAACTACTACAAGTTCTCATCCAAAAGTGATGTGTGGAGTTTTGGTGTACTCATGTGGGAAGCCTACTCCTTGGGCCAGAAACCATACAAGGTATGAGCCATCTCAAATAAGCAATTTCACATAATCAGTGACACACTTGTACTAAATAACACTTTTAATCTGAACCTTCTCACAGGGAATGAAAGGAAATGATGTACTACAGATGATTGAAAGTGGAAAACGCATGGAAGCCCCATTGAACTGTCCAGTAGAGATGTACGAACTCATGAAGACCTGCTGGACATACAAGTAAGCAATGAGTTGTCTCTAAATAGTCACAAATGTGATTTGGGAGAAGATGATATTCCATTGAGACATCTTTAATAACTACTTGCTGTTTTAATCTTTTACAGGGCAAATGAAAGGCCTGGATTTAATGTTGTTGAACCAAGACTGCGGGAATATTACTACGATATTGCACAGTAACTCTCCATGCAGATTTTATGTGTCTATGCAAAACATGGATTGATGGGACATACTATATAATTATGTATGAAAGACTGGAGTTGGTTACGAATTGTTCATGCTATTGTAAAATGCTGAATTCAACAACAATCTGCTAACATTCAAGAAGAGAGCATAATTATTCAAATAGATTTATTTAATGAGCTTTTTTGTGCCCTCCTGAACTGTATCCATTATTAATGCAGTACAGCACATAGAAGTACAATCTTTTCTCTGAACAGACTCATGTTATAGCTATTAAACGACTTATTCTAATAAACTACAAATAAAACTGAGCCCCTCAAAATCAGTGCAGATGTGTTTTATATACTGTCGATGTCCCATGTATCAATGTTGTCGGTCCTGGATTGGTTGACCAATGCCCAGCCTTTGTCTGCAGGACAGCACCAAGCCCTTATCACTCCTCTCATGGGCTCGCAGACCCATGATCCTGGGTTTCCTGGGTTTGAAAGGCCTGTAGCCACCAAGCACTACTTCCTCTCATAAGGGGTCTTCTTGAACCACACTGTGACCCTTCGCATTGAACCAAATCTGCCCCATCCCTCCAGACTGCAATTGACTTTAAGCATGGCTGAAAGAATCAATAGTTTACACAAGCTTTTTCGTCTTGATATGATGGCTGTGGGGGGGGAGGGGGAGGGAATGTGGTATGCACTTTAGTTGAAAGACAAGCACTGCAGGCTCATAAATCACAGACAGACTGATTAGAAGTGTAGACCAGGAGTTGAGACAGTTGGTCAATGATATACTGAATAATGAATGGAATACAGTACGTTGGCTAAAATTGAGTAAGTATGTGAAAGTGCATCCCAACAGAACCATAGACAGACAGGTATTGAGTAGTTTGTCAACGTGTCTAGTGTGCACATTAGGCCCATTATGGAACATAACACTCTTACAATTATTGTTCAGTTCAGTTAAGTGACTGTTGTTACATTGCACTGTCTGAACTGCTGCTTGTTAAATCCACTACATATAATCTGTTCATGATGTGGTACTCATACAAATTAATTCTGCAACCAGATGCATGTGATGGACAGCCTGCCAAAAATAGTGAGTTCTGCCTGAATGACATCCATACGCACTGTTACTTCTGTAATAATCAGTGGATGGTTTACAGAATTTACAAACTGGTAGGTCTATACATGAAAAGCTTCCTCAGACAAATATAAAAGACAGAAGTGAAGCTGGACATCAAGAGGATGAAGGTCATAGAAAAGACAATGAGGACACTGCACATCAAAATCATGAAACTGGAAGAGCAGTAAATGGTTTCAGCACACACTGTGAGCATGGCTCTCAATGTATTAATTGTCTTTCCCTCTCTTTCCCCAGCCCCAACTGGACAAAAATGTTAAGCTAAGCATGTTACAAGCATGCACCATACATGACCCAGCCTAGTTGTTAGTCCAGTAAAGCAAGAGTAAAAACAAACTGATTATGAGATCTTACAGAGAGCTACTGCTGTCAAATAAAATGCAGATATGCATGGAGGACATGGCATCTCTAATATTGCACTAGAGACAAAAAAGGGGAAATGAGGACCGGGAAAAAAATCTGCAGAGATAATTAAAAGTGCAGTGCAGTGAAGAAGGATGAGAGCAATGGTTACTTCTCTGAAAGATGAGGGTCTTCAAGATATTCTTGAAGATATATACAGTAGCGATGTTCCCACTCTGATGGTATTCAGAAGTCTGCTCCATCATTTAGGAACTGTGATTGCCCTGTGTGTAGGGTTCCAATGCCAGAGAGCGTTCTAGGGAGTAACATAGTGCTCGGGAAGAAATATTAACCCGTATGATGGAATTCAAGAAAGTGGTAGTAGACCACAGGTCATTCTGTACACTAACACAAGTGATCTGAATTTGACTGGGCAGCAACTGGTAGCCAGTGTAGGTCTATCAGAAGGGGCTCCCCTTTTCCCCTTTTTGGTTGGTCGAAGACAAGGTGTGCTGCTGCATTCTGCACCATCTGTAGAGGTTTGATAGAGCATGAGGGAAGGCGCGCCTGAAGAGAATTGTAGTAATCGTGGCAGGAGAAAACTACTGCCTGAACCAGGGGTTCAATCATTTGAGCATTTGAATCTTGAGTTGAGAAGCCCAAAACTCATCTCAGGTCTGGCCTTTGTCCTGGCATGGCTTGGACTGTGGTAGATGTGTGTGTTTGTGGATATGTGGGTGGATCGGGTGAGGGGTGGGTTCAGATAGACAGATAGATAGATAGATAGATAGATAGATAGATAGATAGATAGATAGATAGATAGATAGATAGATAGATAGATAGATAGATAGATAGATAGATAGATAGATAGATAGATAGATAGATAGATAGATAGATAGATAGATAGATAGATAGATAGATACATGAGTGATAACAGTTAGTTCCACAATTAAAATAAAAGCAGTGGCCTTCTTTACTGAATGAGTATGAGATCATTCTAGCATTTTCGGCTTAATTTTGACTGCATTCCAGCAGTGGTCCGTCACTGCTGTGTAAACTCTACTCCAAACTTCCTGCAGCAACCTTCCAGCTAGCAACAAAACCTGGACAGCTGGAGCCATGACTCACGGCAATTCACATCTGGAACAAAAAATACACTGGTACGTAAGAACACGGCTCAAGAAACAGATCAGCTTCACTAGCTGCAGAGAAGAGAACGCTGAGAGAGAATGAGAATCTGTCTTCACTTGTGGGGGGGTGGTCTGTATATAAAATATATATATGTATATAAAGCAGATGTAAAATCAGACATGCACACACAGACACTGCATGGATACATACTTGCATGCACACACAATTTCCCACTCCCTTTTGTGCACAGTGCATGTTCTGTCATGTGCAGTTACTTGCACTCAAGTTTCTAGGAGATTTAAAGTTATTCCTGGGCCGCTACCAATTTGTGACTGCTGGACCTTCTGGGAGATATTCTATATTGGGAGATGGTGACTAAGGGGCTATGAAAAGCAACAGCCACAACACGATGTCACGTGTTAGGACATCCTTGATGATGACGCAGTAGTTTTGACGATCCTCTTGAGTGTTCTCAGGAAGTACAGCCAGGATTTACTGTCCATTTGAGGTCCTCTGAAATGTGTTGGTATTGACATTCAGTGGTGTTTGTATAGCCCTCATTCTCCTGAAATCAATTAGGAATTCTTTGTTTTTGGTGCAAACCCCACAATGAGATTAGTGTCCTTGCACCACACTGCCAGCTTTTGTACTTCCATCATGTGGACAGACCTATTGATCTTGCTGATAAGCCCACTACTGTTGCGTCATCTGCAAATTTGATTATTTAATTAGTGTTGTGTGATGGGATGCAGTCACTTGTGTGCACATGGAGTAAAGGAAAGGCCTGAGCACACAACCTTGTGGTGAGCCTATGCTCAACCAGGCCTCAACTATTGGTATACTGTGGTGTTTGAGGTCTTAATATAACCTATGATGAGAAAAAACATCTTTACATGTAGCTATTTTTTATCTTCAACTTTTTATGTAAGATGAAAAACAGAGAAAAGGGAACCAGGAAACAAAGGTGAGGCCAACATGAAAGCCAGCTGGGGGTCAGATTTGGAGAAAACACAGGAGAAACAGATGGCCTAGGAAAACAGAGGAAAACAGAGGCCTGCCTGGGAAGTGGTGAGGTGAAAAGGGAAATGCAAACTGGCAGAGAGCAGAGGGAAGCAACAGCCTAAAAGCACCAGTGATTTGGGAGAATGAGAAGCAGGTGTGGGAGCCTGGAGGAAAGCTAGAAACTTACACTAGGAAAAAGAAGGAAAAGAAAAAAATAAAACAGGAAGTGGGATGTGAGAAACAGGATTGTAACAATTGGTGAAAGAAGCAAACAGGCATAATATTGAACTCCAGCAGAGAAACACCATTTGCATATCAGAGTGCATTTATGTGTTAGTAGTTAATCTTGCACATATATTTTGTGATATTGGGTTTGCACATTTATCTATACAACATGTATCTATACAACAAATATGCCCAAAAAGTGTGTTAGAATACTGATTCGCTCACAGTCACAAAGCATATGCTGGGCTATGGCCCTTTCATATGTCCACACACATGTACGCACATAGACATGCACGTACACAGCCTTCTCTGTGTTGATTCTGTTTACATGCACGTGGGTTTCTTCCCTCAGTCCAAAAACATGCATCAAGGTGAAATGGAGTCTCCAAACTGTCCCTAATTGTGAAGAAGTGACTAGTGTAGGTGTCCTGCAATGGTCTGGCGAGTGGCCCACATATATTCCCTGCCTCTGCCCCATGTAAGCCAAAGATAGGCACCAGCAGACCCCCCCCCCCAACTCCAATGGATGGATATCTATGAAAAACACTAATAAAGATAATGGTAGTAACATTCAAGATGGGAAAACACAAGGACTCTGAAGTCAACTCATACATAACAACATTCATACACTAGTGGCAAGACACTGTCTGCTTGTTGTAGGCACAAAGATTCAGTATTGTGGCCAAGTTTACTTGGTTATATGAATCGGGAGATTGAGAAAAACTGAAAAGTGGGAGAATAAACGACATTGTGTCTTGCATGCAACCATCATTAACTGGATGAAAACGAAACAATTTAAGACCCAGAAGTAGGGCCTTGATGAGTTTGTTGAAAATTGATGTGAAAGTTCTCTGAATTGAATTGACTGCGGTATTAGTGGGTCAGATTATCTTCAGAGTACCAGCATATAGGAAATTTATTCAGTTAAGAGTTTAGTAAAACAACGCCACATTAATTTGTTTTGTTTTTTCCTAAAGTGTCTCAATGCATTTAAAAGGTTATAGTTCAGTTAGTAGGCATGAAAGATTCATAGAAAAAAAAACACTTTTTTAAGGGATGCAATTGCACCAGTAATTTTGGCCATGGCTATATATAATGTTGAAATAACCTCCGGAGGTCGTATGTGAGGCCTGAAACCACCTGTTGAGGCAGTTGAATCAGAGACGGTCCCCATGATGTAGCCATTAAGGAAAACCAACGTGTCCCATGCTGCGGTGACTTGCGGTGACAAAAACTGTTCTTACAAGCACACGGTGCAACGGACAGACCAAGTAAAACCAGTGAGAGGCATGCCATGACAGTTACACCTTCAGTGTTTCCCATGAAAGGCTGTTGGGGCGCAGACCTCCAGCATTGGGGAACCCATCTTTCTTTACGCAACTGTGACTTGTGGTCCGGCTTAATGCTGGGACATCTGCCGGAAGGAGCCCAGCCACAGTGGGGATGTGTAGTCTGATGTCAGCCTTTGTGCAGCAACAGTACGAAGCCACAGGAGGCCTGCATGCAACTGCTGGGCAGGCTCTCAACAGTCTTTTCATAGGCCTGCACTCACGCCATATCCTACGATCTCCACTGTAAGCACTGCATTTGCAATCAAAACATTAGCCTGATTCTACCCTGAACAATTGCATATTGTGGAAAATATGGCTATAGTAGCTGTGATGTTGCCAACAGTTTAATAACATTATAGCTGCTGTGCAGTGATGGTTGGGGCCAGGCAATTTAAGGCAAAAGAAAAGTGCCAAAGCTGTAGCACGTTTAGCTGATTTGCTATGAATTTTCAAAGCTTTGGAATTTAGAGGCTTGCTATCGCGCCACCATCAGGACGACTGTCTTGTGTTTCCAGTTGACCTTCCACAGGACTTCTAGAAAAGCAGATTTATCATTTTGGAAACGTCACACAAGCAGACACTCAATCCCACATTCAAAATACTGTAAAAAGTTTGTAAAAAGCACTGTAAAAATTTTGAGACAAATTCTGATTTTTTTTAAAGATATTTCCATTTGGTAGCAATGGAGCGAAAATTGTGGGAGGCGATTAATAAGTTTTACAGTTTTGAAAAAATATTGACTCAAATTTGCAATAACTTTCAAGGTACAAAGGTTTCTTCAGTGCTACATGTTAGTGTAAGTAGCAAATCTATAGCACAGATAGTTGATATATATATTTTTTTAAATATCAAAATTTTGAACTTTAATGGTTTCTTGTGCCCCCCACATGAGGACTATTGACCTTTTTTTGCTGCTGAGGCAATCTGGCATTAAAGAGTACCTTTGTGCAAAATTTGGTCATTTTTCATGTACGGGAAGTAGGATTTCCTCGGCAGAAGCAGAGGAACAAAAAAGAACATGCGGCAGAACAACCAGGGTCCTGGCAGCTTAGGCTGCCTGGCCCCTAATGAAGCATGACGTGGTTGTTTTATGAGTTAGCTTCATTCTTTTGAGTGGACTGATATCTGCAGGTATCGCTGAAGTGGTATCTGAGGCCAACTGCTCCCCAGGCTCCAGCAGTGACAGTCCACTGACCCTCCTGAACTGAACTCTTCCTCTTGATAGAGGGACTCCTCTCCTACCCGGAGTCCCTCCGGGTAGAAATGTTAATTTTCATCCTGGCTGCTGCGCACTTGGCTGCTGTTGGAGGTGACTATATGAAGAGGCCAGTAAAACCACATCATCTGCAAAAAGTAGAGAGAGAGTCCTCCTAAGGCCACCAAACCAGACACTTTCTGCCAATTCATTGTGTCCCGAAATTCTGTCCATGAAAGCTATGCGCAGATTCTGTGACAAGGAGAAGCATTGGCAGAGTCCAACTAGAACTGGAAATCAGTCAAATACAAAGAATTTACCCCAAGCCAGCAGTCAATGTAACTCAAGAATAAAATTAGGTGTATAATTTATCATTTTAAAGAACGACCTTGTATGCTTCATCAGTGATCAAAAAAGCCCCTACATTAACAAGCATCATGTTTTTCAAATCTTTTTAGAATTTTTTATTAATTCTAATTGTTGAAATGAAATCAATGATTCATCAAAATCCCATTAGAACTTTGATTTCATAGCCACATATTGGTTTTATTAGACTATCATTTTGTGTGTGTGTGTTTCTAACAGCATGTCACACTTTGCCAGTGGCCTTTGAGTTGCCATGGTGACGATGGGCGCAACCATCGTCCTATTTGGGCAGAGGGGATAAGATTGCGAGTGCAAGCAGCTGAAATGAGTTGTCTCTCAGGGTTGGGCTGAGCCTTAGATATAGAGTGAGGAGCTCAGAGATCTGAGAGGCCCAAGGTAGAGCTGTCACCCTGGGGAGGTGTTCGAGGTATGTCCGACTGGGAGGAGACCCGGAGGCAGAACCAGGGCTCACTTGAGAGATTTTATCTCTGGCCTGGCCTGGGTATAAAGGGTGGAATTTTTGCACACATTTTGGACTTGTTTCAGATCAATCGAATTTTCACAACATGTGCCAAAATACAAATGGAATTTTCAAATTTGATTCCTTTTATGAAAGGAGGAAAAAAACTAACCAGACCAAATGTGAAAAATGAGGCTGCTGCCCACCTGGTCGGACCAAAGTAAGGAGATGGAAATCGAATCAAAGGGGAACAAAGGAGAAAAGTTGTAAAACTTCAGGAAGAAAAATACATGAAACAGAAGTCATTTTTATCAATTTTATTGATGCTCTCTTCTTCCTTGCTTTCCCCAGATTCAGCAAGGGGATGCCCTACCTCTCATCTCGAAAGGTTTAAACAAATTCCTTGTTTTTGCAATTAAAATGTAATCTAATGAATCAGTGACTTTCATTTAAAATTAAACCCCTACATCAGAATTGGATTTGGGCTGAGACCTCCTGGTACAAAGCTCAACAGAAATAACACAAGGACGAGTATGACATTTTTCAATGGGGTTCCCCGTTGATACTGTATATGCACGTAGTGGTACTGTAATGTGAGCTTCTGGAAAAGAGCAGTCTGGCCTGTTTTCACCCATGCATGCAGAGCATATCTTTTTAGAACAGACTGCACTGTAGTGCAAGTAAAACGAGTTACGACAACCTGACAACATTTCATAACGGTCCACTCAAAAGCAATGCAAACCAAATGGGGGGGGAAAGGACATTTCTATAGGCATTTCCTGTGTCATTTGACTTCCAGCCAATTTCTTCCACTGCACAAATCCCAAATGCCGTCATGGGTCCAGTTGTCAGACAAGGTATTGGACTCCTTTTGTCGATGGTTAGTGGACCTTGAGGATTTCTGAAAAGATGTCTGTTCATCATAACTGTTTAATAGAAGATCTTTCCAAAAATGTTCAACTCTGACAGTGAAGATGCGCGTATTACACACAGGGTCTGATCAGTGAACTATGAACGTTCATCCTTGAAGTTAATGATTTCAGTTTTGCAGAATCAGTTTTGTACGCACTTCCTAGTATTTTGGGTCACAGGCACATAACTCGGATTTTGAGATTTGTCAAAAAAGAAAAAAGAAAACAAGGTCTCGTGCCGACACCTCTGCGATGATTCAGTTTAATGAGCGAGCGTATTTCAACCAAAGTGTATCATTTATGTATCAAAAAATAAACCTTTGATGCATTGTTTAAAGAACCAAATGGAAATCCGGTCCTCTGACAGGTTCACAGGTCAGGGAGGCGATCCCGGTTGTTAGTAACGATCATACAGCAATAACTAACCAAATCATTTAGTTTCTAGATCCTAAATTGCAGAAGCCTTGATTACTGTGAGCAGAGCGATAGCTCGGTTGGCTTGCTTGGCTTTTCCAAATCTTAAAATCATAGTTGGCACATCCAACGAGGGTTTTACACGGCCGGTCAAGTCCCTGGCATAATCACCAGGATAAAGCGTACTGTGTCGAGGTTAAACAGATATCATCTGAGTATTACACAGTTGAACGTGTTGATAGGTACAGTTTCACGCGTACATGTGTTAGAAGCAGTGGAACTGGAGGAGCGCTGTCGGCAGGACTCTGTGGGAGTCTGACAGAACTGGGCCCTCACTCCCCCTTAAAGTGAGGACGCCGCTTCTCCTTGAACGCAGCCAAACCCTCCAGGCGGTCTTTTGTTGGTATCACCTGTTCGAGACGGACGAATAAACATGGCCGATGTGTATGCGTACATGTTGTGAGTTCCTAATTTTAGTTGTTAGATTTCATGGATGCAGGCTCTCACCTGGGCGTAGCAGGCCTCTTCGATTGCCAGGCCTGTGGATAAATCCACCTGCAAAAGAATGTGGAATTACTGAGTAAATGTCCACATTTCCACAACAGGCTGCACTGCGACGTTTTCAGAGGCTCAAACACTTCCTCAGAAATAGGAGACGCCCTGCCGACCTCATATTCAGTCTTAATTAAAACTAAGGTCTAAGAAAGCGGAAGAAGAGTTTTTAAGAAAGAAGAAACTGAATGGAAACTAGATGGAAAGTTTGTCTCATGATGCGCTCGTTCCCTTACGGTGCACTCACAGTCCAGCACAAGCCAGCAACTAACCCTATGAACTGATAAGTGAATGTGCCGCTGTCCGTTATATGATCCTGATCCGGACAATCATGTTAAAATCTGTGAGTGTGTGAGCTGATAAATTCATCGCAAAGCTGTTGAGAGAGTGCTTCGTAGTTCATCAGAAATTCACATTTGTTTTCGTTCCAAAGAGTTGTTATCACGACGGACGAATGTGGAGACCAAACAAAAGTTTGTGGCATGACTTGAGAGACTCACCTCAATCCCCTGGTTGATCGCCAGTTTTGCCATCCTTATTGCTATCGGACCCTGCAAGGTTGAAAATTCAACGGTGACTGCCTTTTAAATGATTGAGCGGCCCTACATTTCCCAAAGGAACCCTCCCCGAGAGATCAATAAAGTTTCGATCTATCCCTCTTTTCTTTTACGTGTGTGTAGAGTCTACATGTTTGTGTGTATCAGACTTTGCAGCCAATTAAACTCCATCACCAGCATGTTCATCTGCGTGTGCTGGGGTCTCCTCCACCGGTCCAAAAACATGCATGTTAACTTGACTCTACGTGCTGGGGGTCACACAACAAAGGATAATGAATACGGACGGGCGGTCTTTTAACCTGAGGGTTGATTTCGCGGGCCAGCTCCAGAGCCCGCAGGTAAGCCGCATCCCCACTCTGATTCTGCTCCACAGAATGATTGACGAGACCCAGGCGACACGCCTCCGTTCCATCCACCACCCGGGCGGCAAAGATCAGCTCCTTGGCAAGAGAGACGCCGATGGCCCTGGGCAGACGCTGGGTGCCTCCTGCGCGGGAGGGACAGCGACCAGGGACAGGGACGATCAGATTGGGATCAAATACTTATTTGACACAGTAATATTGTATAATACACCTCCACATGGCAACAGCGTCAACTCGACGGGGAAATATAAGCCATGTTTCAGCTTTGACAGTTCAGAGCGGTGGCGCGATGAAATGCCAAATGTAATAAATAAAGTGTTTCTGTGTTCGGTGTTTCTACGCTAACGATGTGTTCGAACAACATGAACCGATTAAACCGAAAGTTAGGAAGCCAAAAGAAAACTCTCACCTGCTCCAGGTATAATTGCAAGTTTGGTCTCAACTAGCCCCATTTTTGCAGTATTGGCTACGGAGATCAAAGGACAATATTAGTAGTTGCACACAAAAACCGCAACTGCATGCCACGCATCAGAAACTTGCCCGACCGCTTAAAGACGTCACATTATGAACATCAACCACGTCTTACTCAGCTAATAAAAAAGGTAGAACTATGTGGAAACAACATCAAAAATGAAGGATCGGGATGCACTGATACACTTGCATACAACAAGCATCTATTTTGTGGTCTATTCCTTGACCGAATGCATTATTTGGTTTGAATCAGCCACCAGTGTATTAGGAACAGAGTATATCAGCCAGTCAGGACTGCACTTGTGGACAAATGCAAAAAAAATATATTCTACCCAGTCTTACAGGCAATTCTGATGTCACAGGCGAGGGCCATTTCCATGCCTCCACCTAAGGCAGCTCCATCGACAGCAGCAATTACTGGTACTGGCAAGTTACCTAAAAAACAAACGAGCCGGGCAAGGTAAAGTTGTGCACGCACGCGCACACACAAACACCTATATACACATATATACATAAACATGTAGTCACACCCCTTCATTTTCTCAACATACAATACCTCATAATGACGAAGTGAAGCAGGTTTCGAATTTTTGCAAATGCATTTCAAATAAAAAACTGCAAGATCACACTGACATATCGAAATTAGATATGCAGCCATTTGCAGACACAACAGACCAAAGACAGCACCAGCAACGTCAACACATCACTGGCTTTAACATAACATAATGCAATGAAATATAGAAACAGAGGTAATTCAATAAAGTACGGTTAATAATAAGACATAATGCACTAAGTTGTGTAGCAAGAATGCTTCTAAATGCATAGTGCTTCAAAGTCGAAACATTGTAATGAGAAATGCTTTCAGGGCAGAGGCCGGAGATGTCGTATGAGGTGTACAGACAAGCCTGGCCTGGGAGATGAAGCCTGTCTATGGCAACAGGAATGAGAGAGATCCTGGCGCACTGCCTTCTGGTCTTTGGCATCCTAAAATGGCGGCCAAATGGGAAGAGGTGAAGCTTCTGATAAAGTAAGAACTGAACAGTACTGAACCAAACCTTTTTGTTACCCTAAACTAAACAATAAAGTTGGAACACACTGTGGTACCAGACCCTCATGAGCGTCAGGTGAACAGTATTGTACTGCAGAAAGTAGCGTGTTGCGACAAAAATGGCGAGAAAAAGGCAAGTTGCAGTGGAAGAGTGACAGACCATCATAACACTTTAAATCACACTTTAAAATGTAGGTCTTTCCTACAGGGAAATTGCAAAGGAAGTCAAGGTGTCAGAGAGTACAGTCTTCTTCACCATCAAAAGGCACTCAGAAACTGGGGGAAACTCTGACAGGAAGCAGTCTGACAGACCCAAAGCCACAACTGAATCGGAGGCCAAGTTTCTGAGAGTTAACAGCCTGTGTGATAGGCGGCTCACAGGACAACAGCTTCGAGCGCAGCTTGATAGCGGTCATAGTAAGCAAGTGTCCGTTTCAACTACGAAGAGAAGACAGGATGACACGAAACATTGCCATTGAAATACCGAAGACCGATGAATCAAAGTTTCAAACCCTCAGTCCATCACGCGGGATCTCTGTACGCCGTCGAGTAGGCAAGGATGGTTCAGAGTGCGGAACAATATTGTTCACGTGATGCTCACGAGGGTCTGGGACCACAGTGTGTTCCGACGCTCCCTGAAAAAGGCCCTGACCCTATTTGTATGATTCTGAAATGTACATTATTTTTTAGTTTTCAAGAACCAAACCTTTTTTGTAAAGTACTGTTCAGTTCTTACCTTTGAACCATTTCAAGCTACTCATTGGACTTGCGTGACTTGAATTGCAATAAAAAGATTGCGTGAAAAATGCAGAAAAATTGGGGCGTTCTAAAACTTTTGACCAGTAGTGTATATGTCCATGGAGCTGGGCATAGTGATCCCCATCAAAAAGTGATCTACATCATTTGGAAGTTCAACTTCGGAGGTCGGTGGAGAAAGGCCTAGATCAAGGAGTTGACCAAGAACCTGATGCCGACTCAGTGAGCTCCAGTGCTCCAGCGTGGAGATAGGACGACCTCCCAGAATGTTTTCAAAATGAATGTTCTAGATATCGATCAATTTGTCCCACAACATTGGCACATCAATAAAATCAGTTGGAGACTGCAACTCTCCAAAACGCAGTGGCATGACTGTTGACACTGACTGACAGAATGAATAAGTATGGCAGAGAGAGAAAGAGCACTTACCCAGTTCTGTGATGAGTGCTCTTGCTTTAGACACAAATGGTCCCACCTCACTCTGGTGCATCTTGGCCCTCTCTTTCAGGTCTGCACCTGCACACACACAAAACATCCGCATGCTTTGAAAAGAAGCTTTAAAATCTGTTCAAACCCCATACTCTCACCCTCACACTTCATCTACTGAGATCCATGCCCAACTCGTATTAATAAAATGAACATGTGGAAGACATTTGCGAAATAGCTTCACCTGAGGAAGCCGAACAGACATTCCAGATAATTCCAGACAATTCTCATAATCATAGCAGTCAAGTATCTGTACCTGCACAGAAGATTCCAGGAACCAGACTGCATATAATCACACTGCGCACTTTGTTATTTTTCTTGATACCCTCCACGGCGTCGAACATCTGAAAGATTCACATTTCTATATTTTACTTTCGAAACATTGCACTCAGCATGAGATGATATTGGTGAGGCTCACAGAGGACTCAACATGCACATTTCATTGACTTGACTGGCCCATTCAAATAATATTGTGAGTAAAGAGAGCAAAACACACAAAAATATCATATCCTCCTGAGTCCCGGCCCATTCTTTTATGTCCTTTAAAATGGACATTTTGTTTGCACGTGTCTTTCTTAAGTATTTGGAGTTACTCTGTCAAGCCCTATAGCACTCTGTAGAGGACACCCTGGGCTTTCCAGTGATGTGTCATGTGACAGGTTTGCATGCTGGGAACTATACTTCTCTATCAAGATGGCCAGCATACCAACAACCACATTGTTGAAAGAGGAGAGAACAGATTCACACCTGTGCTACCTGGGCTTCCTGCCAATCAAGATGACCCTAATGTCCAATCTAGTACCATATTATGCTTCTTTGTTCTCATTTTCTAAATTGTGTTCTATTTTCACATGAAAATAGTCCTGTTGTCATCTACAGTGGACATGCTGTGATACTAAAACAAAAAATATATTTTAAAAAATTGTAAGGTGTTTTTTAGGCCCAAATAAATAGGAAATCACACAAAAACATACATTTACAGACACTTTTTTTCCTTGGTTCTCAGGAGGTTACGAGGATTAAATTAAGTGACGTTTTAGATATTCCTAATAAGTACATTAAAGGCAGAAAGACAGTGCTAAAAACAGTGCTAACCACTCGCACAGAGTTGTTATGTGCAAGGTTTCAGCTTTTATCAACCATTTTTAGCTTGGTCATGTTAAAATAGATATGAGAGAAAAGCCCATACTTACCATTTTGACCAGATTTTTGCTTATGGCATTTTTGGCTTTCGGTCGGTTGATCCCAACAACAACAATACCTGCAAGAGAACATCCCATATTGCTTACTTACAATAATACAAGACCCCCTTGCTCCTCAGGGGCCCCAAAAGAATAACTTACGCCAGCGCTGCCGAAAAGCTTGGGGCAGCACTGTTAATGAAGTTCGGTGAATGGGCCAAACAAATATTTGCTTCTGCAAGGCCAAATTTTGATTGTCTCCACCAACTTCAAGGATTTTTTCAAAAAGTGGGAGCGAGTTGTCATGTATGGAACTATTCAGACCTTATAGGTGACAGTGACCAACTGTGGTCAGACTAGTCAAGTAATTAATACTCTTACTCATTTGGCAACTTACAATTGCAATGTACAGCAGGGAGCAATTGAGATGATGAGTCTTGTTCAAAGGCAAGACAACCCGTAGGAGGATTCGAACCTGTGACATGTGGGTTGCAAACCCATCTCCTTAACCACTACTAGAGCACAGCTGCCCCATTTTTATGAGGAACTTTTGTCAAAAACTGAACACACACACACATGTGCACACATGCACGCCACAAACACGCGCGCGCGCGCACACGCGCACACACACTTACCGGCATCTTCACCATCGAGGTATCTAACTCGCAGGTCATCCTTGGACTCGGAGCTGTAGCGTCGTGTCGTGAAAGCGAGAGGCCTCGAGTTACCGGGGAGGACATGGCGCCTGGAACAGCAGGAGGCAGTGACCACACTGCGGTCGGTTAGGGGTGAATTTAAAGCCCGCAACAGCACCCTCCGTCCCACCAGAGCCGCCATTTTGACGGGCAGCAGCTCCTCTCTGCCGTTGTTTTGACTTTCAACTCTGAACCCCGTCACGTGATATTGTCACGTGACATCTACGGAGCCCAAAAGATAGACGAGGAGTTCATAACAATGCAGGGATTGTCGTCAGACCGAGCAAATGACGTCTCTTGCAACGAATGTCTTATTTCCAGAACTGGTCAACCATGCATAAAAAGTGACATCTTGTTACAAGTCGTTTATCTTTTTATACATTTTAAATGGGCGCAAAGGAAAAGTTCTCCTTTAAGATACTGTCAGTCGCTTGAAAACTGGCAATACGTATTCTGCTTTTCTTCACAATGTATTTTCTGCATTTACATTGTATTTTTTTCATATATTTAATTCTATGTCACTGACATCATTTCAGGCCAATGGATGTATTAATATATTGGCAACATAAATTTGAGAAGTAAATATGTGGAAAAAAGTAACCACATAACAAAGGATTAATGTGGGATTTTTAAGTCATCTTCAGGCCTCCTGCTTCCTCTTACTTTCAGTGACTAGAAAATGAGACCAAACAAGAGAAGACTGAGTTGATAAACAGCTGGCTTTGAATACTTAGAGCAAAATGGATATGTGACAAAATATTTTTCTCAAATGCTAATATCAGTGTCAGCCTTAAAAACAAAAAAAGATCAGACGTGTCAGTGTCAAGACATTTATTGAAAACAAAAACTCACCATAGCAATAACTCGAACTTGATAACTGGAGTTATCATTCTTCAAAATATTTCTATCTATGACAATCAATGCACACGCCAGTATTTTGTGATGAACTGCATTACACCTTCTCAATGAATTCAGGGTTTTACAGTGTCTCATGAGGCAATGGCTTTATGGATCAATGTTATTTAATGAGACTCTGACCACCCTGAATTCCATGACATTTAACAATGCATTTACAAAAACTGCCCACAGCAGTCACAATTGTCCATCTAGTGTCAACAACAATGTAAAAAGAAAAAAATATCCAATCAAATGTATTAGTGCAACAATGGCTGTTTGGCAAACAGCGAACAGGTGAATGTAGCAAACCATATATAAAAATAAAATCAAAACCAATATCTGTAACTTTCAGCTACAGCTGCATACAGTGTAATTGATTTCAATCTACCACAATGCAGCAATAATTGCAGAGGTCACAGAGTAACTTTATATTACCCATCCATCCATCCATCTCCTTCTGCAGTCTGAGCAAGGACGTCCAGACCTCCCTCTCCCTGGACACTTCCTTCAGCAAGTCCGGGAGGATACCGAGGCGTTCCCAGGCCAGCTGGGTGACATAGTCACTCCAGCTTGTACTTTATATTCCAAATCTGTAATTTTTTTAAGTTGATGGAAAATATCCACCCAAAAAAGTTGTTTAATGACTTACAAATCATCAAAAGATACAAACCATATGAATTTATTTCATTTAGAATTAAAGTCTCCATTTATTTCATTTAGAATTAAATTCACCGCATATATTCACTTATTTTTGCCTCTTGACAACTGACCAGAATTTTGCTCTTCCCTTGTTGGAAGTATACCAATTAAACCACATTGTCCTTCATAATTTGTACCAAGTTACATACTGTAGCTCTTCCTAGTCCTGGAAGTAATTCACAAATAACTCCATTAGATAAAGTACTATAAGACCCTGTCAAGAAGGACATCATGTGCATCTCCATACTGCTGTTATTCTGTCTAAACACCATTCTGTATTCTACAGTATGACAATCTCGTATCATCGTTTTTGTTTAATTTTCGAGATTTTTAAGGCAACGAATGGCCATCATGGGAACTTTGGCAAGATGTTAATACCTGGAGGCTTTTACAGTCCTGTAACATCAGAGCAAAATGGTGACTGCAGTTTATATTAAAAAATGTGGCCTCACAGCAGGTTTCCTCGTTCAAATCCCATCAGACGAAAGGCATTTCTGTGTGTAATTTCTAGTTTCACCCCATTTCTCTGGGTATTCTAGTATACTCCATAGTCCAAAAACATGTCAAGCCCGTTAGCAATTAATTTGAGAGATCATACAGATTAGATGTAAAGAAAAATTAGCCTGAACAAATCTTAAGGCTACGGCAACTTTAACAGTGGAAATTCTAGAAATCTGAGCCAACCCCCCCCCCCATTCTAATTTGCTAATCTCCATTCGATGCTGAGGTTTATTTACCGGATATGCATGGAGGAACATTACTCATCATCATACCGAACACGTGACATGACTTCAGAGAATTATATCAACATAAACCATTTAGGAAAATTCCAGAACTGAAGAGGCCTCTTGGATGAGAGGTGAAACGGTCATGCCATGACTTACAACTCCTTGGAACACCGTGCGGCGTTTATCAACAGAAATCCTAGTAATTCCAGTCACTCTCAAACTCTGTTTGTGCACGAACCTCTACAATTTAAGCACCTTTGTCTGAAAACATATGGTAACTGAAACAGTGAATCTCAATAAACCAGAAGCCCCTTTTTCACCCAAGTGGTTCAAATGCTGGTTCCAGGCTGAACCCTCACTAGCAACAGCTCAGGACCAGCACTGGAATTGTTGTGGTGAAGAAGGGATGAGAGTGCAAAAGCAAATCCAGTGAAAATGCGAAACAAAGGTCATTTACAGGAACATGGTTGTGAACATTGCTCAATGATCACAGCCACTTCTGCTTGACAATCCTTGTTGTGCACTGACATGTCTTTCCTGATGAAAACATCTGCAAAATTGTATCTAAATGAGTCTTTTGCATCTGAATGTGCACAAGGCAGGTGTTTTACATGCACATCCTATTTGCTTAAGCCATGGCTTGCAATTACCTTGCTACCCCTGCAGCCATTCTGCAGTGCCTCTGTGCTGCTTGTCTGCCATCGCTCAGCCTGCTGATTCCAGCTCTGCATGTTGTTGACCTGTGATGATAAAGGGTATGAGGAGGACTGTGTAAGCGCCAAAGAGTCCTTAGAGGTCTGGGTGCATCCTGTCTCTGAGGGGATGACAGAAGAGAAGGGCTTTCCAGAAGACTCGTACTCAGGGTCAACAGCCTCCACTTTGATTTGGATTCTGTTAGTTTTGATTCGCAGTTTATGGGGCAGAGCTGATGAGTTGAAATCTGGCACTTTGTGTGTAGAGACAATAACACTCCTAAAGTCAACAACAGTCGGGTTGAAACCTTTGGGGACCTGCTGCTCATCCTCGCCATCTGACGATTTGCTGACAGTGCCATCATCTGAGCTCCTTGGGGAGTTGCTGGACGACCTAGTGATGTGCAGGAAGGCTGAAGGATGGGCGTAGACTCCCGACATAGAGCTGGCCATGTAGTTCTTATACAAGTCATAGGGACTTTTCCTCTCCTGAGCGTAGCTGCCATGATCTGGAGGTTCCTGCTTTACCTCTGCAGTGCTGCAGGTACTGAAGTTGCCCTGAGCCCCAGCACATATCCCAGGCATGTGAGGCGAGTGTTTGATGACTGATATGCTGCTGTTGCGCAGGTAAAGAGGATCCAGGTCTCTGCAGGAACCTTGGCCAGAGACTGTAGGAACAAACTCCTTGTAGAGGTTGACAGTGGCGGAACTTGTTAAGTTTTGGACCTCTTGGGCATATGCTGCTGAGCTCACCAGGCCAAATTTCAGTTTTAATGACAACAGCTCTGCCTTGAGGGAGGCATTTTCCTCTCCAAGAGCCATTAACTTGTTCTCCAGTACCATGTCATTTATCCGTCGCTTCTCTCTTGAGCGTTTGGCCGCCTCATTGTTTTTGCGTCGCCTCTCCCAATAAAGTGTGTCCTTTTTCTCCTCTGGGATGAACTCCCTTTTTCTACGACAGGTGGCTTTAGGCTTGAGTGGCGCTGGAGATATTTTGTGGTCCATCAGGTCTCTGTGATCCCCTGGTAAGGCCATAGAAAGGACCAGGGCATCCTCTCTGTTGTAGGACTCAATGGACTCCACCTCTTGCTTGACTGATTGCATATTATCGCTCTTTGTTGCTGTCAGTATGCACAGGGCTCTTTAACTATACATCATAATGCCAGTAAGCAGCCAAAGTCATTAAAGTAATCCACTTATGTTGAGGAAATCTGTGGAATAACAGAGACATTCAAGTTAATTGTACAGTACAAATAGGTTATTTCCACTTGTATCTCCCACTTCGATGATTCAAATGAATCTATATACATAGTCTACAATCTGACACTGGGACTGAGAAACATATTTTTGATTATGTAAATCAATGCTGATTCTGGGGCTTCATTTATAAAAGTGTCCATAGGAACTGTGCATACACACGTCACATGCATGTTTTGGTTTTTGAGTAAGTTAAGTTAAGCAGGTGCTTTGACCCGCCCACATAAGCCTTCAAAAGGTCAGAGAACACCCTATATAAAAATCCATGCCCATCAATAAAATGTTGATAACGGCGAAGAGAAGAGATGCAACGAAGCATGTGTTAGAAATACTTCTAGCTGAGGTCGATTTACAGAAGGAAGTTTTATTTGGTGGGCACGGTGTGTGCATCAGTGATGGGAGGAAGGAAGAATGAGGGCTCAGAGGACCAGACTATGGCTGAAATCACAAAGAAAGCAATATCTGTCTGCTTTAACCATTCACACCTGATGATGCATCATCAGAGGCAATCTGGGGCTCGTTATCTTGCCCAAGGACACTTTGACATGTAGGCTGCACTGGCTGGGATAGAACCACCGACTTTACCATCCATAGATGACCACACTCCCCTGAGCCACAGAATACAAATCAATATATGGCTCTTTAGCTCTTTGAATCTTGTGCTCAAACACACAAATTTCACAGACTTTGTTTTGGTTTCTTCCTCCTGCCACTGGCGTCGCAATTCCTCCAGATTTTGTACATATGCCATGGTCATGAAAGTCTGCACTTCCTAACACTTCTCGTCTTATTTTTACAAATTCCATATGTTGCATAGAGATGGTGTACGCATGCTTTAGTAGAATGGCACAGTTTTATTAATGAGGCCCCTGATCATATTTAGCAGTTTATTATTTTGCTTGTGTAAGTAAGATATATCTCTTTTACATACTAGAATTAGAATAATGAAACATTAGCATTCCCTCTTTGTGAATGGAGTTATTTCGAATGCTACTGGCACACTATTGTTTCAGAAGTCCATTGAGAAGTAGTAAAGCCAGGAAATAGAAGGAACAAGCTCTACCTGGACTGACACAGTAGTTACACTGACATTCCTTTCAGAAAAGTATTGCAAAAAAAACGTTTGACACGGCAGCTAACAGCCATTCAAAAGCATAAAGAAAATGCTTACGAGCTAGCATTACAGAGGCTCAATCTCACATCACCCACGGAGCGGAACATAATCAGAACCGAATAGGTCTCATTTCCCATTAAAACGGGGACAACTGTAAATCTGTGGATTATAGCAAGGCAGATGTCTAGGTCTTCTAACCAGGCAACAGGCACGATGACATCAAGACTAAATTTGGACCTCGCACGTGATTAAAATGGGTGGGAATGTTGCAGCAATGTCAGCTAAATGTGCGACAGAGGGCGCGGGAGTTCACCGGTAGTTCAGCCCGGTGTTCGGACCCACACTCCTTCATTTCACACGCCCGTCCGTCCATCCACCCACCCATTATCTTACCCACTTTATCACCACTGGCTCTCATAGGGTGAAGGAAGGGAGTACAATGTTGGACACGCCGCACCACCTCTCTCACCGTGCCTTTGGACTATTCTCTGGACTTTCTCATCAGAGGACTGGAAGGCAAGCCGCGGACCAGGAGAAACTCCACACAGCAATGGCCGGGACCGGGACATGAACCCGCAAGCCCGTTAGTGCTAAGCACAGCTCTGACAACTGCGCCCTCCATTTCGAGTCAACTTTATTTAGAGCACCGGTCCTTCACGTTATCTCAGGACTTCATTGTGTTAACTGCGGGGTGCCTCCCTCCCTCACTAGACATGATGCAACATTTGCGTAATGTGTGGCAAAATACGGACGTGTGTTCGTCATGCTATGTGTTTTATAACCGTATCCTGACGTATATACATGTGTTCATCTATTAAAACAGTACGCGTGCTGAGACTTACAGCATGGGGTCAATCAACGCCTTACGAAGTGAACTGATCCAATGCGAGAACTGACCGCATTGTAAACAGCGGAGCAGACAGTTTTGGTGACATCACTTACCTAAATAAGTTACCCGGGCTGTCACGAAGCTACTACGAGACGTTGGTAGGATTCCTGGCAGCCGTATCACAATGTGGTTTCAACACGCTGTCGCAATCTGCACATTTCAGCTGCTCATGGTTGGTGTGGGCCTACAGCTGTAGATACCTGCTGTACATAACGGCCATTATCCCACTCTGTGCCTCTGGATGTCCAGAACAAACACTTAACGTAAAGCCTAACGGTCGGTCGGTGCGTTTCGCGTGGCGCCAAAGCTGCGCTCGACTGAATTAAACGGTTATTGTTTGTTTGTTGTCGAGGATAGGGCGCATGCCAAACAAGCAAAGCTAGCCGTGCACTGCTGCGGACAGAAGCAGCGTCTCCTCTGAGCGTAAACACGTTACTCCGCAGAAATCTGTGCCTCGATACATAAAGACAGACTACTTCGCGCGTACACGTCAGGTCGGCACCGTACCTGCTCTGCAACCTGTTGGGATCACTCGGCCTGCTCCTACGGACGGTGAAGCGCGGTGTCACTGGCAAACGAGGGAACTGGATCAAATGGTTGAAGTTTGGAAGTAGCTAGCTCTCCTCCCATGACTCCTTCCCAGGCTGCCTCTGACTCATATATCTGTGTTAGTAGGTCAGTGACGAAGTGTATTGGCAGCGTTAGATTAAATGTCACCCACTACAGCCAATCGTAATGCAGCATTTTCCGACTTCAGCCAATGACTCCCGGTTTCATCAAGCGCGTGTCGTCATGGGCATGAGGCATTTAGGTGCGTCAGTGGACAATGTAGGACTTGGATTTTCTCGGTTTTACCTGCAGATGTCCCACAGTTTCGTGCTATTTGCCCTCATACAGACGCTACGACTTTTAGAATATGTGCGCACATTTCTTCAATTCAATTATAATTGAATTCATGCATTTGACGTTATTTGAAGTACCGTTCATAACAATGTTATGTATTTCAAGACATTTTCCAAACAAACATGTTTGTTTGGAACACGTCATGTGAACTTTATCTACAGATAAAGTCCACATGACGTGCTTTAATCCTCAGATTTTATTTATTTAAACTTTTTTTTATCGAGATGTTCTCTGAAGTGTCGAGGTGAAACATAAATGCATCATTCAACATTTATCATTTTCTCAGAGAGCTTATTGTCCAGTGATAATGCTGGTATCCTCTTCCTGGCTTCTATTATCAGTCATTTTTCCAGTTTTTCCTTAAATTGTGTCTCTTGTTTTTTCAAATCATGTCCATTTCTTTCACTACAAACAACTCTTCCGCTATGCACAGGAGCTCCACCCAGGTTTATAGCAGAGCAAGGCACCTGACCCCAAATGCTCGCCGGCAGCTGCAGTACCCCAATGCTCCCCAGTGTATCAATACTATGTCAACTGTATTCTTTCAATTCTAGTCAAATCCATGCAAAGGCCAGCTGGCAAATAATAGTATTAGTTACTAAATTGTTTACTAGGACAAAATAAAAACAATGTAGAACAACAAACTGTTACTGTATGGTGCTGGATGTTGATGTTTTCGGTGCTGAAGTTGCAGCTGTTCTTCAAGTTCGCCATCATTGATGGTGATGGCCCAAAGGGATTCTTGAACAAAAAGTCAGAGGTGTCAAATAAGGACGTAAATACTTACCTTAGGAAGGAAGTAAATACTTACCTTACTTAAGCAGAGATTTTGTTTTTCTATACTTTTCAACCTACTTTTTACTTCTACTCTTTACATTTTCACACAATTATCTGAACTTTACACAAGAAGTTGAAGTAAAGTAGATGCATGTGTTTGTGTGCACTCATTACTAACTGATGAACACACATATATGAGAGTGTACTGTATGTATACACACACACACACAAATTACACAAAAATTATTTAATACAATACAACAATACAATACACCTTGGACAGTCAAACCACTATTAACCCCAGCCTACACACTACTCAGAGGACGGACAACTCCCCTGGTGAAGGCCATCAACACAGACTAAAGTGTTTTCCGACATGGGGACCTCGCACACCAAGACGCTACTGTCCCACATCAAGTTCTTCATGGAAGTCGTAATGATGGAAAAACGCCTCCAAGTGCTCACCAACCAGAAGCGCTGGTCGACCAGCCAGGTCAACGTGCTCCTTTAACCAAGACAAAGCCCAAGAAACACCACCTCACCAACCAACCCCAGACAGTAAGGCAGCTGCTAGTGACCCTTTACTGCTCCTCCATCGAGTGCATCCTCACTTAACTGCATCATGGTGTGGTTTTCCCACAGAGTCAGAGCAGAGGAGGCTCCGAGGGATGGTGAAGACGGTCCAGAGGATTATCAACTGCGCCCTCTGCTCCCTAATGGACATATACTCCTCCCGATGCCTCAGCAGGGCTAAGTGCATCACCATGGACAGATCCCACCCCGTCCGCCATCTCTACTGCAACAGGTCCACAAGAATCTGGACCAGCAGGCTGACAGACGGCCTTTTCCCCCAAGCTGTCACCAGATTGAACTTTCATTTGCACTAATGTCCACCACTGCACCAGCGCACACTACTTCAACTACAATGTGCAATAATGTACTACATGTAGCATCTTACAAACTCTGCAATAGCCCTACTGTGCAGTATTTATCCTGTGAATTGTTTTTGTAATGCTGCCGCTTTTGTTTTGTTTGTTTATTACAAGTTTGTTTGCCAGGCAAACATTTCTGTCATCTACAAATACACCCGCAAAGATGCCTCTACAATTTTGTTGCACTTGTACCTCTGTCCCTGCGTAATGATAATCAAGGCAGTTCAGTTCTATTCAATTCAGTTCTCTCTGTTGCTTATGACAGCATCACCCACCCCTTACTTACCTGCCCGTCCTACTGTGCACTGATTCTGCCTTCTTGCTTTTCCGGTCAAACCTCTCCTTGTGGGTACAATCTGCCACCCACACTGGCTGTTCCTCTTCCCCCAATCCATTAACAACAGGGTCCCCCAAGTCTCGGTGCTCGCACCCCTTGTGTTCACTCTCAAACTCATGCTAGGCAAACTCATACGTCATCATACTCATCATCCTTATACGCTGTTGACACCAAAATTACATCAGCACAAAGCCATCTGCCCACCAACCCATGACAGTACATCATCCCCATCCTCATTTACCTCCACTATTAAATACAAAATCATATTCCTCACTTATATGTCCCTTCGTGGCCTGGCTTGGCTGGTAAACAAATACGTTTCATGAGTTTCAAGCGCAGCTCAGCGGTAGCCAGCATTGACTTCAGCGTCCACAATGCAGATTACATCATGATAATTTAATTTAAATCATAGGTTTGTCAAACATGGTTTATTTCTTCTTGCCAGTAGTTGTTCCTCAAGCTCTGACTTTTAACAAACATGAAATATCATGTAAATCTGATTATGTTTGTCATATAAGTCTTATTTCTTGCCAGTAGGTAGGACAATGAAGGTGGCTCTTAAAATATGTTTATGTCATCAGGCTGTGGCTATTATCAAACATTTCATGTAAATTTGATGATGTTCGTCATTCATTGCCTTTTTCCTGTTGCCAGGAGGTGACACGATGACTGTGACTCTTGAAACACATTGTAGATCTTGATATGATACAGGTCTGGCAAATTTTGTAGGTCAATGTAGGTGAAAAAGACTGAGAGGGCTGCTTAATCAAATAACTGAAAGGGGTGCTACTGAGATTTCTGACAACAAATCTGCATATTGCCATATAGATGTATAGATGATGATATATATTTTTCTTTGCCAGTAGGTGGTACAACAACTGTTACACTTCAACATGAATTAGCGAAGTGATACTCTAAAGTGAAACCATGTTGAACCATTTGACAAATGTAAAATCTTTGAGCAACTTTTCATCACAATGTCCTTAAGATATAAGTGACCGAATATGAAGTCTGCCAGATAAAAGTAGTCCATCTGGAAATTGCCATGAAATGGCTGCTAATCTGAAAAAACAGTTATTTGTATGTGTGGTCATGATATATTTGCCTACCATATTTCTTACCTGAAGGTAAAACCCTGTACAGATCCAAATAGCATATTGGTTTGGAGTCTGTTGAATATTTAAACTCTCATTTTAATCTTTACTACAGTTTTCATAAAGTATCGATTAGAATTCAAAATTTCCTTTCCACTCATATTGAATTAAATTGGATTTTAATTGATTCTATTTTAATTTTCAAGTTATCCTTTTTCACTTTTATATCATGACACTATCACTTTTTCAGTTATGACAAAAAACGAGACATCATGGGTGTCGTGGTCAACAGTTACATTTTTTCTTTAAATGTTGGTTGCAGTCTTGCCCAGAAAATCCCTGAAAAAGCCGTGGACTAATTTCAACTGTAAAGAGCTATAAGAGTGAAATATCACCAGACTGTGATGATATGGATATGGCTATGACAAAAAAGCTTGGTCATGGAGTTTCTAAACAGATTACATACATACGCAATCTTTCATTCTAAACTGGTACAGCTTCAAACAAAATAAGAAATGCAAAAGTCATAGATCTCTTCAAATTTGGAAACAAGTACCACTTCATAAACTACAGACCTTTCTCACTGCCACCACAATTTTCCAAAGTCCTAGAAAAACTGTTCAATAGCCGATTAGATACATTTATAAACAAACACAAACGTATTGGTCCAGAGCTAACAGAACAACATCAATGGCATTATTAGATTCAACTGAAGAAATAATTAACTCCATAGACAAAAAAAATACATCTGGGGTGTGGGTCTGAAAAAGGCATTTTATATCATAGATCACAGTATTCAATTAGATAAATTAGAGTAGTATGGTATCAATGGTATAATTAAAAATGGCTGATGAGCTATGTAGGCCACAGGCAGCAGTTTGTGAAGTTGGACATTTGTTCAACATATTTGGACATTGCTGTCCTGTCCCCCAGGGGTCAGTGTTGAGGCCTAAATTATCTATAATACACATGAATGGCTTATGCAGGGTGTCAAAAGTTCTGATACCTGTTTTGATTGCTGATGGTGCTGATACATTGTATTCCAGCAATGTAACAGTGATAAATTCTCATTATATTTAGATAAAACCAAACTAATAATATTCAGAAACAATAGTAAATGCACATTCCCTCAAATTAAAATTGATGGAATGACAATTGAGAGAGTGCATATAAAATTCCTTTGCATTATTATTCATGAAACTTCACTTGTGTCATAGTCCAGTTCTAATCTGAGCACTTACACACTTACAGCACTGTCCTGTCATCCTGTCTGTTCACACTATGCCCCCCTTGTCAGTTCAACCAGCTCACCTGCCTGCATCGACTATCCATAGCTCCACCTGTCAACCCCGTGTAAATACCTACTCTAGACTCTGTCTCTCATCGGCAGATTGCCAAGCTTTCATGCCAACCTTCCAGCACTCACTCACCTTTGGATCTCCTGGTTCTGCCCTTCATCCCCAACTTGTCATGGTGCATCTTGTCTTGACTGCTTTTTGGGTCCTACCACCTCTTTCCATTGCTGCTCTACCTGCGCTTGGCTCCAAATGTGTCTTGTCTCCCACTCAATTGCTAAACATGCTCATTGGTTACATCTCTTGATGTCAATAATGCTGAACAATGACAATCCACAATAGGAAAGGCCCCTGCTGCTCTCCCAGCACCTTTGGATCTCCTGGTTTTGACCTACTTTGTCCTCTGGTTAACCTTAGTTGTGTTTGCACTGCAGGAACTAGTTCCCAGAACTATGCGTGTTTTGACTGCAGGAACCAGGACCTGTGCAAGGTCAATTACATAATATTTGAATCCAAGTTATAAAAAAAAGTATCAAGTATGAAGGACCCCCACAATCCGGAGGAGGGAGAGGACCCCATTGATGTTGGCAAGGCCACCTGGCATTGGTTAGCATGACCCTTCCACAGTTGTTTCCATGGTGGGGCCCTGGTAACCCTCTGGGCAGGGTACACAGTGGGGAACATTCTAGACCTTCTATGTCATCCACAGAAATCCTAATGAAGTTCCAGACCAAAGAAGAGCATCATATGTTTCAAAATTCTTGTTTATTCTTCTCATTTACATTGCATGTTAACCCTCACGTCAAGTTCAAGTAATGAAAAGGTTACTGAAACCACGTTATCTAATCAGGATCAAGATCAAGACTTGATCAGTAAACACATTAACTAGTTAGGACTTCAGGAGTCCTGGAGAAGGCCTAAGCTGTGTGTATTGATGTGTGTATTGATGTCAGAGTAAGGGGTGAACTGACCAATCATTGATTTTGGGAGAAAAAATTAAGACCAATAGGCCTTCATAAACAGAGTTAGGGTTAGTTTTAATACTAAACCTTGTGTGTGTGTGACTGGTCTGTCTGTGGTGATGAGATGAGCCTCCATGTCAGGGCAGGGGAGAAAGCGTCACAGCATAATATTCTAAATAATAGCCTCCAGTTTTCCTGAAAAATATGTAGAGTAGGTTACTTGATGCTCAGGATGTTATTGTTATAGCCACCCGTTGACACCCTTGACATCATAAATGGAGTACTGCAGTTGTTAATCCCTTTCAATTCATCATACTGTTGCTTTTTTCTGCTGTGCCTTCTTTTTTACTGGTGACGGCTGAGGTGAAGGCCCAGCTATTGTGCTCACTGAGGGAAGGCCTCTACCTGCTCTCCATTAGCAGTCCCCAACCATTTTTTATTTGACCTCACTGCCATGGGAAACGCTACAAGGGTACTTAAATCCCTCCACCACAGTTAGGAAGCAGTTGAGGAAGGAGCAAGCATTTTCTGCAGAAGTATAGTGGAACCTCAAAGTCCTTCAGGCTTCAAAGAAATTTCCGTCCCACTTAACAAAAAACTATTCAAAATATGAAAACGTAATAAGAAAATTCTAATATATGAAAACCCTTCCGGAATGAATTAATGTTGTATCTTGAGGTTCCACTGCACTTCATCTTAGCTCAAATAGATACTGGATAAAATAATTACCTAGGTTTGTCGGTGTGGCAGTCCTTCTGCCACCCGGTGGTTCTCCAGCATTTTGTACACCATGACACGGACGCAGCAGCTTGCTTTTCAGCCTTTTATTCCTCATAATGGCCCAGATCACCAGCTCCTTAATGCCCAGGAGCTTACCAGGAGGTCGGTCAGCTCCTGTCGACTTTCTCTTTTTCGGCCCCAGGCACAGCCAGCGCACAGGTTTTATGGTGGGCCGAATGGCCAACTCAGCTCACCTGCTGAGGCCAATAAGCCCACCCTGCACCGGCTGTACCTGGGCTGGGCCTGGCCCCGCCTCCTAAGAGGCATTTTTTTCACCATAAAACCCTTTTTTTTGCCCACTGTAACTTCATTGTGCATATTCACCAACAGGAAATAATCAAGTGATGGTATGTTCTTTTGGAAAATACGTCATTTTATTCGTGGGACTTCAAGTGAACATTTCATGGAGAGATATATTACCACAAGGATTAGCAGTCTCCAGTAATAAAAAAATATGAACATGTTCAAACTGAGTTACTTACAATACAAATCTGTACAACATGGTTTTTAAATTTGATGTCAACCTTTCTGATGGCAATGATCTAAAGACAACAGGAAATAACACAATTTGTTCTCAATAATTTCTGATTAATAAAACTTCTTGATAAGCAGAATTATTCCTGTTACAAAACTACAACATTTATGGTATCATTTTTATATTTCATTGTTTTATAACAATGGCTTTCACACACTGTAAAAAAATTAACCACATAAAATAACCACAGAAAATAATCTAAAATTGACATTAAGATATGCACAACTCAAATAAGAGCAAAACTCCACCAGTTTAGAATCCTGATTCGAGTTCTAGGCTCTGGTAATAATACTTGTTGGTACATTCCAATAAATACAACTGTCATTATAAGTGGGTGGGAAATGGGTGATTTGAGGTGAGAAGTACAAACATGCATCTCACGAAGACAGAAGCATTCCACAACTTCTGGGGACCAGCACTCACAGAATATTTCAGTGGCACTGTTACACTGTCAAACAAGACCACACTTATGTGTCCGATAACTGGCTCACCAGTTCACCAGTCTGTGAAAGGTCATTGTCACCTAGCAATTCTGTTTCAAGCACTGACAAGTCTTTGATTTCTTCTAGCTCTTCCTTGGGCTTCCGGTCACCTGCATCCTGATCAATGATCTTGGTGTCCTCATTTAACAATGCTGCTCTCTCTACAGCAGATGTGTTGGAAGGAGCAGTGGTGATGTAGCCTGTGGAAGTGGACCCACTGCCACTATGATGAGAACCAGCTTTGGGGACCATCTGTGGTGGGTGGTGAATCTGCTGGTGGGGCAAGGGAATGGGTATTTGCATAGGGTAGAAGTTTTGCAGATATGGATAAGCTGGCATGGGGTGATATCCATTGACTGGGATGTAAAGAGGTTGGGGCACCATTGGTCGGTGGATCTGACCTTTCATTAACTGGAGCTGCTGGAATGTTGAGGTTTTTTTAGGGCTGGTGTAGCGTGATGCATTAGCTGTGCTAATACTAATGTTACTGATGGGACTAGTGCTGAGAGAACTGATCTGAGTGGTGTTGCTGGTGCCAGAAGTCTGAGCGGAGCTGTTATAGTTGGACAGGCTCTCCCAGGAGCGCAGACGTGTGTGGATGTCTTTGAAGCGAGGCCTTCTTGCTGGGAATTCACTCCAACACTCAAGCATGAGGGTGTAAATCCAGCCTGGGCAATCATCTGGACAAGGCAGGAGCTGGTGGCTGCGCACCATCTCAATCACATCCTGGTTTGAGTAGCCACAATATGGCTGCAGACCATAACTGAAAATTTCCCACAGCAAAACACCATAAGACCAGATGTCCGAATCGGTAGAGAAGTTGCCGTACGTAATAGCTTCTGGGGACATCCAGCGAATGGGGAAAGGGCTAGTGCCAACTAGATTGTAGTAATCAGCACAGTAGACATCTCTGAACAATCCCAGATCTAGGATCTTAATGTTGAGTTTGTCAAAGACCAAAGTGTTTCGAGCAGCAAGGTCTTTATGGACTACTTGCTGACTGGAGAGGTACTCCATTCCAGCAGCAATCTGTGTGATGATATGCAGAAAATCAGCCTGCTCCAGCGTTGACTTGACTGTCTTGTCGTCATCGGAGCTGCCAACATCTGAATTGGGGGAGCGCATCACCAGGTACTCATGCAGGTCACCATGGCTTGAGTAAGTGAATATCATGCTCACTGGATGGTCTTTGGTAACCATACCCAGCAGACTAACAACATTCTGGTGCTGTAGTTGAGAGTGGAGCATGGCATCATGGCGAAATTCCTCAAAAAGTGCTGCCTTGTCCTTGTCAGCCTTGTCTTTTAGTGTCTTTATGGCCACAACCTGGGTTTGCTCACCTGGCAAAGTGCCATACAGGTGACCCTTGTAAACCTTCCCAAACCGGTCCTCGCCAAGCTCCTCCATGAACCGCACCGCTGATATATTGATCTCGCGCACCTTTCCCTGCAGCCATAAAACAGAAATGTCTTCATGTAAAAACATGTAATGTCTTCAAACTCTGTTAACAATAACACTAAAACACATAAGCTGAGTACTGAAACATTTCCTAAGTTAGGTGTATAGAGTTATGGATACTAATAATGAATGAATGCATGGATGCAACACTTTCAAATTTTATTACTGCAAGGATAACCCCTGATTCATCCCATTTAACTGACCCTGTAGAATAAGTATTGAGTGTTGTATAAGTATTTATTCTGGGGCTTCATTCTAATGCATAGGCATAGTATTTGTACACATGACTGAAATCAGAGAATTAAGTAATATTACATGGTCCTGTATTAACTTATACTGCACAGGTGAACACATTTCAGTCCATATGGCAAGCCATTAATATTTTAATTAATTTTGTGCTCACATCACACAAATCTGCAATTGTATTTGTGATACGCCATTTTGCTTGAATGCCCAGTGTAAAAACAAATGAGAGGAATGTATTTTCTGATGCAGCACTAACTATGATCTAAAATAGCTATTAATTCCTCAAAATGTAAATATAAATATCTAATAACACTTAATCCATTTTTCTATTCAACATATCGTACCTGGTATTTTTCCTGATTTAAGAGTGACATCTCCATGTCCTGGCTGGGTGAGCTGCTGATCTGGCAGCGTGGTGGTGTGTCAATCAATGCCTTTTGTTTATTGCGACACATGCAAACCAGAAAGAAAAGGCATGCGATGACAAATGGGATAGCAACTGATGGTATAAGAATGAACAGGAGCTCCTTCCGGGGGTTCTCTGGAGGTTCTGGGATAAGACAAAAAAGACAAAGACAAATTACTACATTATGAATTTTTTCCCATTGGCAATTCAATTAAAGGCCTTAAATAATTTGATAGATTTGAGAAATGTAGCATAAGAGACCAATCTGTGAAAAAATTAGAGGGGGAAATCTATAGCCTATTATTACTGACCATCAATGGATTATCCCGTCATTCATTTTATAAGCCTACTTTCTACCATCAGTGTTATGGGGGTCTGCTGGAACATATCGAAGTGTCATGGATGAGAGGCAGGAAATACACCTTGGACAGGTTGACACCATTCATTCCCACACTTGCAACCCGTCTAATCGTGCATATTTTGGGACAATGAGAGAAAGCTGCAAGATTAGAGAAAACCCACCCCTGCAAACCCAGACAACACTGACCCAAAGATCTGTCTAGACTAAACCTTTCAAGTAAGCAAAAGTAGCAGCTGCTGAATTATGGTACTTACTGCAGGGCTGGATGTCACACAGGTCGACCCTAACCTTTGGGTCCAAGGTAAAGCACCAGGGGGCCTGCATTTGGCCCCCGGGGTTACGGCAGAAGTTGTGGCTTCCCCAGAGCTCAGGGTATTCCTTTGACAGGTGGTGACTGTGTGGGTACTGAGAGCTCCACATCTGACAATGATGACCAGATTTTGTGATGCTGACTGCTCCTCTGTAGTCAGCCCCAGTTCCATTGTAACAATTGTGGTCCAACGGGGAATCTGGAGAACAGATCAGACCTATTCATGAATATTGTTATGCACTGCTGGAAAGTGCTCCAGTAGTCGTACAAAATGATGACACAATTAGAATTGGCTCATTTTAAAATGTTTAAGTGAAGGTATTAACAACGGGATGAAACGTTAAAAATCATCAACAGTGGAAACTGACAAGAAAAGAACTAGACAGACAAAAATAGGGGCAAAAAGCCAGATTTTCATCTTATTGCCAATAAATGTGAAAAGCCATTAACATTGTTTGATTTTAACTTTAGACACCCCCATTTGATGAGTGTCTAGATCACACCAGTGATAGTATCTGCAGCTGACCATCCAGACCAAACAACAGTTTCTTAACAACAGCTACTTAATATGCTTCTGTTATCTCATCCATTAAGGCCAACTAGTACACATTATCAGAGTTAGTCAGGGTTTTTGGTAAACATTTAAACTTCTGACACTGATAATTCTTATCCAAGCCTCAGTGCAAGAGCCAGATTTTCAAAAGCAGCATGAGATTTGACGCTTTCTTCAACTTTAATGTTTTCTCAGCCCATGCAAAATGTAACTCCTATGACACGGAACCAGTGCTCAAAGTGACCTAGTACTCCAATAGCTTTGTTTCCACTACAGGAACCTTTAAGAAAATCTTATGGGGACATGGCCGACACGAACTGTCCCTCTGACTCTCTATGATCATGTCAATCAAAACTAGTGATCACGAAATTTTGCTGGGTGGGGAGGTGGAGCATGGAAGGAGCTGAGACGGTTGTTGTGTCACTGGTTTGCGTGTTGGTGTTCATGGTGGTGGACGCTATGAACAAGAGGAGAAGGTGTCTCTAAGACGCTATTGTTGTTTTCAGAAGTGTCTGCTAGGCTAATGCTAAGAGCTAATGCTCATCTTCTGCTGGATTGTAAAATTGCTGCATGTTTTGGAGATTTCTGAAGGAGTCAAATCCTGCCCTAGGCTTAGCCAATCAGTGGCAAGTGATTCATGGCCCTGTGAAATTATCCCCAAGTTCCTGCAGTGGAAAGTCTTAGCTGGTACTTTTTTAATGGAGAACCGCATGGAAGAATGACTCTCATCCAACACACATTGTGACACAAAGTTCTTACAGTGACCAGCTTTGATTTGTTGTGATTCCTTCAAAGTTCTAAACTCACTATACATGTAAAATAACATGAAATTCATATAAAGGACTTCATACAAAAAAAAGTTTAAATAAATAAATTAATCTCATGAGAAGGCCGTTTTTGTGTGCATGCAAGCCATAGCATCTGTCTAAACTGACCAAGTTTTTCTGGAGGCACTCCTATCCTCATACAGGAAGCAGCATCAGGTGATCCAGGTCTTGGCAACAGGTGGCAGCTAGGAAGCTCCAACTGCATGAGGATCATGGGATTAGATCGGGCAATGGTGTACTCAGCGTGGCACAGGTCATTCTCCAGGGCTTCACACTCGTCTCGACAGAGGTGACGCTGTCGGGGGCTCCGAGAGCCCTCATCACATAGAGGGAAGACATAGTAGCAGAAGGAGGGAATGGCGAACCTGGAGCACTGATCAGACAACTGGGTGGAGGTGCCAATCATGGTGAAGGCAGCTTAGGAACAAGAAAAAAGAGGAACAAGTTAACAAGTTTGAACGATATGATAAATGACAGATAGATAGATGGATAGATGGATAGATGCATAGATAGATAGAAACTGATCACTTGATTGATCCCTTGGTCAGGTTCCCTTCAGAAAATTCAGGAATAATTCATGATTAAAAATACATTAAGTATTTGTAGTTTGTCATAGTTTGACCACTGGTAATTACGGTTCATTAGTGGTATGAGTTTTTCTTACCTGTGATCCGATTTTCACTCTCCCCCTGCATTTGCAGGGACTTAACATAGATGCTCTGGTTGCCGATGAAGCGAGCACAAGCAATGCCTCTGTATGGCTGACAGAACCCTTTCTCATTTGACCTAACAGAGAAAACATAAAAATCGGGGAGAACTTATAACTACATATAAATCTGCAACTTACGACTTATAAGCACTGCAACACTATGTTACATACAGGGTGTGTGTCTGCTGCACAAACAAATCTTTACTCCGAATTGTCTCCAGTGAATAGCAATAGGTTCTCAAAGGTAAATCATTAAAACAAGTTATGATCTCTCATTATTATTACATTTCTAAAATACTAGCTTAATTTTTTGTGTAAATATAAATGTGCAAAAAAATCCATTCATGAGGTGTTCACTGGAGGGGTACCAAGCAGGTAAAGGAGCTTGGACCAGACCCGCCAGACTTCAGCAGCAGGCAAGTGACTGCGGATAGACTTACACCCCGGGGCTTCTCCCGTTTGAGTTATGTGGAACACTATGTGTTTCTATTGGCTATGTGGATGTGATGTTACTAGTGCCTTGTACCACATTTCCTGTTTGCCTTTTCAAAGTAATGGCACTGGAGATTTGTGGACAACAACTGGACATCAAATGAGTTACATTTTTGTAGTAGAATTAGCATGACCGAAACATAACATAAACATAACATTAGGGCTATAGGGTTGGCATTAGAAGACACAACAAAAAGGTGACAAAAAATCTGAATTTCAAAATTGTGTGGGACCTTTGGGTTGGTTTTCTGATAACCTCAGGATTTTTTCAAACATCCTGAAGTTAATATACCAATTTGATAAATATCAAAATATTTCTAAAATGTCCCCATAGTTGAACAATAAAATAATAATTTCTTTGGTCGTTGGTCTCTGGATGGAGCTTTGAAAAAGCACCAACAATGCAACGCTGTTTAAGAGTGCTTCAAAAACTGTGCAGAATGAGCTCTGCTGCAAGGGAACAAATCATCAAAGGAGACCAGCTGAGAAGCTGAGACATGAAACGCCTCACTCCTGAAGTGTGACCAAGGTATCTATGCATCTGTCTATGAGCATGCACAAGCATGTGCTATCATGCCCTAGAAAAAAAGCAGTGCTGGCCAACACTGTCTTTCCTTGACAGTGAAGGCTCATACAATACAGCAACTGGATTAAGGACCAGGTTTGGATGAGGCTCTCCTGAGCTAGAAAAAAGGTTGACATCTGAGTGAAATGGACAGATTGATGACAGGTGGTGGAGTCCCTAACATTTGTTTGTGCTGCACCAATAAATGTACATTGACCAGTCAAGGCCCTGTTCGTGATGGACCAATCCAAATTGTTTTCTGAATCTGTTTCTGTGTCTGCTGGGTTCAGAGTGTCCAGAGTATACTAATTTGGCTGCAAACAGCTGCAGTACAGAAATTCTAAGAACTTGCTTTCAGACTTGGCTTTCCTGAGGCCATTCTAATGAGTCATATGTGCTGGGGTAGGGACTGATTTGAGTCTTAATGTTTGAAACAGAACCAATAAGACCCACAGAGTTAAGACCTGCGTGCTCGCTTAAATTGGCAAGCGACTCAAGGGGCTACTAGCAAATGATGCTGCGTTATTTTGTGAGCACAGAACGTGGGAGTGTTTTTGCCTCCTTGATTACCTATAATCAGATTGATGCAGCGCAGGTAATTTTATTGAGCTGCTAAACGTGGGAAGAAGTCCTAACAACAACACTTGGTGTCCACATCTTTCTATTCTTACTTCTAGCACTTGAATTCCAATACTGATGAGAAAAAGACTATCGGCACATACACGAACATGAACTTCTAACTCTTACAAGGGATTGCAATTTGTCTCCTTCTCGTTTAAGCCCTTTAACATTTGGTAATGACCAGGATGAGGCCTGTGATTGGCTGACTTCAACTCTTAAAACCTTATGAGGTAACCACTCAAGAGCCTCACCTGTGTGTGACCTGGCTCCCATTCACACATGAGCCTATCCACACCTTACTGGGCGATGTGACATGGTCATGATCATGGCATATGTGACACGACCCAGGTATGAACACCCCAGGTCATGTCACATATGCCTCTTATCTTGAAAAGACCCAGGTAAATACCAGATAAGGCTGCATGTTTGACAGGGATTAAAGTCACAGGGTTGAAAACATCTATAAAAAGACAACCTGCGAAAGTGCGGTTGAGAGTACATTTCATGCATAATTTGGCCCATTCTCTGTGACCAAATCCTGCTTCATGTGTTGATACGCATGAAGCAAGAGTTATCCAACCACAAAATGTGTGGATGCTATAGCTCACGGTGGCTGGAAAAGAACAAAGAACCAGAATATAAACAGGAAGAGGATCTATATCTACATTCTCCACAATGTATTTTTTGGCCGGAGAGTGTTCATAATCACACTTCTAACATCAACACTATGTTTGTTTAGTGGCTGATAAACTGCTCAACTACCAGGCCGATGAAAAGTACGTATGGGAGTATTTATTCTCTATGCATGTCCAGGTTCGTGCATATGTGCTAAAGGCGTAGGGCATAAATGGGCCTTAACCAGGTGGTTCCTGTGATATTACATAATATGGTAAAAGAGAAATCAGGTAATACTTGTTCTGTGCTTAGTAGTCATGTGAAAACCGATGACTTTTTTACTTAATTGATACAATGTTAGGGTTTAGTACATTCTGTCATTCACTGTATCAACCCCTCTGACACTCATCAGTGTTGTCCTCTACTGAAGCCTAACCAAGTGCACTCTCAGGCTTCCCAATCATCATGGACTGTGGGAGGCTTGAGAGATGTACTGTACCCAACATGACCACAAGGAGAACATCCACCCTGCAAAGAAAAACCCTTGAGCCCCCAACCAGTGCCTCAAACACCCATTTAATGCATTTCTGTCACAATTCATGTGTTTACACGTGAATGAATGTTATATAAAAGCTATCAAGGCTTTAGACTTACGATTCATCTGGGCCATGTGTGGGCATTTGACCTAAAAGATAAAAACAAACGCATTAAACAAATGAGCAAATAACACAACAAGCACCAAAAAACAGTACAATGAATAGTGACACCACTTTGACATCTTGGTGACTAACTCCATATAGTAGTTAAATCACACCATCTTAAATATTTACCAGTAAAAGAGATATTCAATGGGTGTTACATGGAAAAAAATAAATTAAGACCTCAATATTCATGTGAATTCTTAAGCATAAATCTGTTAAGTATAGAAAAAGAATCAAGTACAAAAGGTGTAAAGTATAAAGTATAAAAATTACCTAGTTTGACATAAAGAACACCTGTGGCAGAGATGGCTTTAAGTGAGTTGGAGGCAACACACTGATAATAGCCAGTGTCTGTGGTGTCCAGGTCTTGAATGCGCAGCTTGGATCCTGCCTCTGTCTTACGGATGGTTATGCGCCCTTGCTCCTGGGCCACGGGGACGTCGTTCTTCAGCCAGCGGATGGTTGGTCGCGGATTTCCCATCACTTTGCAATGCAATGTGGCTGTCTGGCCCTGGAATAGGGTGATGTTATTGACTGGCTCCTGGAACTCCAAAAAGTAACCTTAAAGAGAGTAAAACCAGCATGTTAAAAGTTGAATTAGACTGAGAAACAGTGATCCCAGTGTCTTGCAGATGAGATAAATTGCGACTGACAAATTAACATGAGATGTTAATCAGGAATTAACATTTTGTGTTAATCAGAGATTTAATGTTAAATCGTTGATGTGCCTGGTGAATTTTAAGGCCTCACATAAAATTGATCTCAGACATTAAAAGTGGAATATGAATAATGAGCTTCTGTGAACGGTTACTGTTTGTCAAACCAGTCCAAACTTTGTAAAAATCTTAATCATAATAAATATGATTTGAAATATGATGAAACAGCCTTTAATAATATAATAATTCAATAGCCTTTAATTAAAATTCAATTTAGCCGTTAACCTGGTGGAATACATATTCTCAGCTATGCTTAACAGACTAATTCCAAACATGTGGTGAGCATATAAAAAGCTGATACACACTAAACTAACAGGAAAGTCTAAGCTGCAGAGAACGAGCATGGGATCATGCTACTGAGGAACACCATGAGCGGCTGGGTTAAAATCAGATGGTATCACACTATAGGTCAGGGCAGTGTGGACTGCAAAACACAATAGCATCATCAAAAGGCAGCAGTGAAACAGTTGAATAAGAACTAAACCTCAAACTTTTTACACACAAAGTAAAAAGTTTCACTAGAATAAGAAAACCCGAAGAACAAGCTTAAACTATAGTACTCATCAATTACTTTCAGAAAGACGCTTAAACCTGTTTATGGTCATTTCTGTGGCTTTTACAGCATCATCTTCAATGGTTAGTATTCTGACTTGTGTTAAGACAGATATCAGAACTTTAACTTCCTTTTAATGACATTTCAAACTCTAGACACAGATCACACAACCAGCACAACCAATGACTGTCAGCATCCCTGTTTGTGATACAAATAACTGTGTAAAGACATTAAAAGCAATGAACTGAGTGCAGACACGCACACACACACAATACTGAGGTCTTCTGGCCCTCAGTATCAAGTCTCTGGATTGGATAAGGCAATGGAAAGAAAACCCTGCCAACAGCAGAGGTTTAAAAAAGTTGCATGTCCCCATATTTCTCTGAAATTATGTTTATTATGTCTTTCATAGATGGAGGTACGACAGCTGCAAAATATATGCAAAATATTAACCAAAAAACCAAAGCAAAAGTTTTTCAGATGGTGAAGCATGTCTGCAGTGCTCCACTGCTTCATTCCTTCTTATGACCCAGTTCTTGTGTGGTTACCTATCTCAAAGAACATACTGTGTTTCATTCAAAAAAATATTACATCAATATTTCATGATGGGAAATACTGCGTCTCAAACGTCTGCATCTCTCCTCTTGTGCTTTTTGCTCTGCTTGATTACTCGGTTGTATGTGTCTATATAAATTACTATGAGGTTATTTATCGTTATATTATTTATTATAACAAATATTATCTCAAAAGTCTATTACATTACATTTCTTCCGTTTCTGCCTTTCAAAGCTGACAGAAATCCCCCTTAGTGGACAGGAGCCACCAAGAGTCATAATTTAAATGCCTGATCTGTTAACAAAAGATTCCTAGGAGGGTGTGATCCCATACAGAAGTCAGCATCATAGCCAAGTCTTCAGTCAAACACGGCTTAAAACATGAGCATTGGCCAGTAAGGGACCATGCTCATGGGTTTTGATTTGTTTGGGATCGGTGCATTTAAGAATTTGTTTCAGATCTGGAGCCTCATTTAAAAACTGTGCATAACAATAATGACTACCAGTGGCATACGTAGGAAACTCAGAGAGTGTTGTGAACAGAATTTTTTGTAATTTTTTTTTCTATCTATCAATCACATCCGACTCTACAGTTGGAGTAGGTTAAACGGACGCTTTGCCCCACCCACATCTACCTGTAAAAGGTCAGGGGAACATATTCATGTCCCTCGTTTGAAAGTCCCTCAATGTTTGGAAGAGTGAAGAGAAGACATGTAACGCAGTGTGAGGTGGAAACATCAGTAGTTGAGGTCGATTTACGGAACAGTTTTATTTGGTTGGCATGGTATGTGCATCAGTGATGGTAGGAGGGAGGAAATGAAGGCTCAGGGGACTGGACTGTGGTTGAATTCACAGAGAAATGCTCCGACATTAAAAATAATGATAATTATAGGTGCTGAGCAGCAATGTTCGGGGCTGGGCAATTTTAGGCAAAATGAAAGTTCCAAAGCTGTAGCACATATAGTTGATTAGAGGCTCGCTGTAGCGCCACCATCAGGACTACTGTCTTGTGTTTCCATCTGAGGACATCTGGTATGGGACCAGACCTTTCTGAGAGAGAGTTCGAGTAGATTTCTCATGTGGAAATGTTGCACAACCCTCAACATTTTGACGGACTTCATAATTGGCAATAGGTTTAAATATAAAAAGGTTTCTCTAAATTTCAAGCACATATGTTGATTTGTTGTGAAATTTCTAAATTTTGACCTTTAACAGATTGCTGTGACATTCCCATGATGTGCTTTTGCAGCAATGAGGCAATCTGAGAGAAATTATTTCTCGACTCAAGGATTTAAGTGTTGTTGTCTTCCACTTATTGCAAACCATAAAAAAATTTAAATCATAAAACTTTTCTGTGTGTGTGCGTGTGCAGTGTGTGCAGTATGTTGTTATGCACAATCGCACCAAATTCAAAGACTTTCTTTCTACAAGAAGGCAAGTTTGGTGTGAAAGTCCACACTTTCTCACGTCGAGTGTCTTTTTTTTATAAATCCTGATCCCAGTGGCATATGCATGCTTTGTCACACTGCACAGCTTTATAAATGAGGTCCTGGGCTTGCATTCAGAAAACATCCATCTTGCCTTGGTAGGACAACAGGCTGGTGATGATGGTGTAATGGTGGGTGGGATAGTTTCTTGGCACACTTTAGGCTCTTTAGTCCCAATTGAAAATTGCTACAATCCGTCCCTTTATTTCAACAGTGCTTGACGTGGTTTCTTGAACATGACACTACTCTCAGTCCAGTGAAGCGCCTTTGGGATGTGCCAATAGCATGTAACGCAAAAAATGAAATGCCCTTGGTTTTTATTTTCTTAGTGATAGTCCACAAAGGGCACCTTGAAAACAAATGAGAATTATCTACTATATCTTACCATCAGCTGTAGGGTTGGCTCCACTCTGAACTTCTGACAAGCTGTCTGTATCAACTGACAGACCTGGGTCATCTGCAGAAATAAACATATAGAAGACAGTTAAATCTGAATCTGAAAGAAAACCAAGTCTTTGATGCTGAAATCAATTTTAGCGTTATTATTTAGCATTATATATATCTGTCATGTGAAACTTCAAGAAAAGACACAGAGGTCACATATCTAATGACAAAATATGAATATTTAGTATTCCTGAATACACGCTCAATGAAATACAATTTCAGTCAGACAACTTACAATTAAAATGTTAATTGCAGCATCAATATACATTTAGCGTCTAGTTTTGAATAGTTGTATCACCTCACAGTAGGAAGGTCTGAATTATGGACGGGCATGGGCCCTTTACCATTAACTTTGCATGTTCTCCATATATCTATGGAGATTTTTTTCCAGGTACTCTGGTTTATCTGGTTTATTTGCAAATACATTTTTCTTTACATCCACTTTCAGTAAATATGTTCCTAATAGTCGCCATGTACTCCCCAACACAATGCTCTCTAATAGGGTCTTAAAGTCCCCTCACTGTACGGTGCAAGAGGGAAACCAAAACAACCTTGAACTGAGCTGAACCTCATTTAACCTGTTCATCACACAGGAGATGGCTGTAATTAATCACATGCATCCTAAGCCCTGGGAAGTGATGGACTGAAGGCAATATGATGCTTTCCAGAGACAACTAAGACTCCAAGCTGGTGCATTCCAGGAGCCTGCTGCCTCCGCCATGAAAGGACCCTTTGAGAGCTGAGAGGACTGTCCACAGCTCCATCTATTGGGGCTTTCATTGAGAGCTTTCAGGCACACCTCAACTCTTTCCTTCCTTCTCCTGTTCTAACTGCTTGAGTGTGCATGCTTATGTGTGAGTAGTTCTCCCGAGCGACTACACCCTCTGACCTATGTCTCTGGAGTCTGTTCTGGTCCTTTGTTGGTACCCCATTAAATGATCAGAGCTACTTCTAATGCAAAACCTATTTTTATAGCTGATGTCTAGCAGTCCAGTCACATATTAAGGCACGTCACCCTTCCACTCCATTTATGATCCAAGTTAGTTTTGATCCAACTATATCTTTTTCATGATTTGTTTATTTATTTAGAATTAGTCTCCTTTTTCGGCTCATTTTATTTTCAATTAAATTTCATTTTTCTAAGCAAAAATTTCCAAACTCCATGCTTGACCCAGAGAAACCCAGGTGAAATTCTATGACAAATATACTTGACATTTCTTTACATATCATATTTGACTTTATGATGGTACTGGCACAGCCATTCTTAAGCTACCCTTCAGTTTGATTGTGCTCTTGCCTGTATCGGGATTTCAGCTTGACTGACTCTGATACTATCTTTCCACCCTGTGAGCCCGACCCTCATTGCCTGAAACTTGTGGCAACAAAACATTAACTCAGCATGTCAGTGCTGTCTAAGCCGGTGCTACTGGTGTTTTTGTGTTGTGGTGACTTTAGCTTTGTGTTCTCGCTCCGTTCAAGAATCCCTTTCAGCCTCGGCCGTCAGCGATGGGGAGCAGCAGCGGCCTTGGCTCTGGCAACACCAGTGTCCAGCACTACGCAGTAACAGTTTGTTGTGCTTGCCTTGATTTCATTTACTCCTGTTTTGGGTTAAACAATCTAGTGACTAATGTGTTTGTTGACATTGTTTTTGATGTGTATGAGATGACATCACTGCAGCCGTGCTGGGATGACCCTGCCCACATCGATGTGGTACAAGAGGCAGTGGAAAAGCACCCGCACTGTACTGAGCTGGGCTGTGCCACACCACACCGCACAGTAATGAAGTAACCATGCAGTGTAAAAGCACCCCAAGTGTCCTCGGCCTCTAGAGAAGGTCAGTAATGAAAATATAAGCTTTGTGGCTGTAAATGTAAAACAAAGTCCTGGTGCTCATCAGCTCGTCACTTAAAGTGCCTATGGTAGGGAAAAGAGGCACCTTGTTGAAGAATATGACAGTGATCTAACAGGGAACAGATGGACTCTGCTGACATTTTCCTTGTGTTCTGCGGAAACCTCTACGGCCTCTAAGCTATGATTAACAAAGCATCTGCTGTAGGAGGTGGGGGCAGACTATTAGTTGGAACAAGCCTGCTGCTGAAATATTTCCGCAGACCATTTTCTGACTGCAAAAGTTAACATACTTTAGTTTGAACTACGACTCTATCTATCCATCTATCTATCCATCTATCAATCTATCTATCTATTTCAGCAACATTCTGTTGGTTTCTGAGGTAAAAGCGATCAGGTAAAGTGCAGTAGCGTCCACGGAACCCACATTTCTCCAGGCATTTTCTAAACTTTTAACATCTCTTCCATGTGACTTCATGTGTCTGTTCTCACTCCTATCCTCTGTGATGATGCAAACTACAGACTGTGCATAAACAAGCATGCTCTGCAGGAGGGGTAAAAACCGCGCAGCGGGAGAAGTGTCTTGTGAATCTCGTGAATCCCCATGGACATTCCTGAACAAGTTTATGTCACTAAATGAGTCTTCAAAGAATGGCTACATGCTCCGGAGTTACTACGCACCCCTAAAAAATAGCTCCTGTCCCAGCTAAGTCAGCAAACACCACAGGCGGTAGGATGGCAGCAGACAGCAAGAAGCAGGTCCACACCTTAGGCCAACCAACCTCAGCAGCAATCATAGACTACGGTGCTATATCCCGCCCACTCTGCACCCACCTGCTCCCGTACCAGCAGGCCAAGAGCCCAGCAGGGAGACCTGTAAAGCTACACAGACGTATTTTACAACATTCTCTTCAAGCCCCTGTGGGTCATATAAAGGAAGTGTTTCCTTTAATTGGCACCTTCTTAGTACTCATGATTAATCCGTCTTCATCAACAGGCTACATTCCGCAAAGCTGTAAATAAGTTGCTGTAATAAGCCTCCACTCAAAAAGCCCTCAGGGATCCTGGCAAACTACAGGTGCGTCTCCAATCTAGTCTTCATCTCAAAAGTCCTAGAGGGTCATTGCCAGTCAACTTTGTAAATACCTTCACAACACTAATCTGTTTGAGATTTTTCAGTCAGGTTTTAGATTAATTTATAGCAGAAGAGACTGGTTGAAGTTACTGCCGGCCTGCAATAGGTCTTGTCCTCTTGGGGAGTTTGGAAAATGAAGTCGGAATCAAACACACTGCATTAAATTGGTTTAAGACCTATATATAAGATAGGCGTCCCGAAGGGAGCCTGGGGATGCAGTATCACAGTCCACATATGCGTATGACCCAAGGGATGTTGGAGATACTGCGTGAGGGTGGGGTGAAAGGCTGAAGTGGCGCAGGCACCAGATGATCATGCCACCAGGGCCCATTCCTGGGGAGGTGTTCCTGATATGGCCAGTTGGGGGGAGACCTCAAGGCAGACCCAGGACCAGCTGGAAAGATTACATCTCGTAACTGGCCTGGGAAAGTCTTTGCATCCCCCAGAGAGTGTAAACCGACTTTAGAGTGCTAGAAAAGTCTAGAGGTCTTTTGGGCCCCAGCAGAAAGACGGGCATATTAGAATGTCTCGAACCCCAATGCCTAGTCTGACCTATCCTCCCACACGTGTCTTGATGTTGACCAATAGAATGTTCTCCTAGACATGAGGCATAAAGACCGCTAATATCACACAGTGCCTCAGCAGTGTCCCAGTTAAGAAGGCTCCTAAGAAGGAATTAGCGAGGAAGGAGTGTTAAGATACAGGTGTTTCCCAGACACATTCTTAACTGCCTTCTTAGGGGAATCTTGAAATCCCTCAAAAAAAAGAAGAAAGAAACCTTTCTCAAGAAAATTTTAAAAACGTCTTAAGATGTGCCAAATCAACGTTAGGCAAATCAAGCGCCCATCTCTCTATCAGTGTAAAAGGTGCAATTACGGTCTGGGCAGCCTGGTCTGACAGCACAGGAAGTGCTTTTTCCATAAGTGGAGGATGCAGATGGATCAGTGAGTTTTTGGTTGCATTTGGTTACATTTCCTTTAACAGGTCTGCTTTGAAAGAGTGACAGAAACTTAATACTTGGCAATTAAGTATTCTTCTGAAATAATATTTTTTTCCTGGACAATGATTTCCATTTTTCAAAGTCCTGCATTGTCCGGAGGTGTTTACATAAAGATTCTCAACAAAATGTCAACAAAAGTACACATATTTGAAAAATGTCTTGTTTTAGCAAATTTACTAACAGCGATTAGACATGTGAGGGCTGGACAAAAAGCCCTGGTTACATAGATAAAGAAATATGTACCATAAAACATGAGAAGACATCCTGGAAAATTTAACAGGATAATGATGAACAGACTGGCACTAAACGCTCAACACAGCCTGTGGCACTAATTATATTCTAATCGAAACGAGCGAAAGCATTTCCAGGGTTATTTGAGAAATCAAAAGGATGAAACTTAACTGAATTACTTAACTCTTATCCAACTGTTAAAAACAAAAGTTGTACCTACACAGACAAAGAAACACTTTTGAAGATTTGGTGCCTCAGCTGACCTTTGATCTCTCACACTCGGCAGACTAAACAGTTTATATTGTATGGCTCAAGATAGAAACTGGGCAACTTACAAACCAAACAACCTATAAAACCACCGATTACAGCTATTGGCTCATCTGATGAAGGCTAAATCAGTGCCTCCATGAAACTCCGCAAAACCGTTTTTTTTTTCCTGGAACCCCGTCCAGTTTTCTTGTGTAGTGTGCAGCCCACTGATGCTCTAGACCTGGCAATTCATTTTTGTCCAATGTGGGGAACTTGAGACAGAGACTTCTCAATGTAACACTTGTATTCTCTTGAGTTCTACTGTACCGTCGAGAGGACATGCTGAGCTTTCCAGTGATGTTACAGTTATGCTATGAAACTTCAGAGTCGTAAAGTAATTTTAACACTTCCAAGACAACTTTTATTCAGTGTCCACATAAGAAGCAATGTGTAAGCTAGGGCGTCAGTGTCAGGATATTACCATGTCTGTAAAGAGAATTCAGAGCATTTTAAGTTGAACTGACTTACATGTGCACACACGCACGCACACAGTTAAAAGCTTGAGCTGGTTAACTATAACTACACTGCAGATTTATAAGAATAATAATACTTCTGCAAAGTTCCATTATCCTGTCTGTATCACTTACACTTCAACACCGTTGCGGAGGAACATACCACGCAGGACAGTGACCACAATCACCAAGCTCTCAGATTACTTCACTCAGTACACAGATGACCAGGTTGTTGAAAAATGTCACAGCACACAGAGTGGGGGGTGCGCACATCTGGAGGCAGCCTTGAAACTACTCTCGAGGAGCTTATTCTTACATTGTGTTGTGTTAAAGAAAAAAACAAATACCATTTGTGAACACTTTTTTGCCGTAACATTTTTTAAAACCACAATAGTTAAACTGCCAAAAAGAAATCTAAATATTTTTTCTTCTGGATCTCAGGAGGATATAAGCCATATGGTGCCACACTTGTTTTAGGCGTAGACAATTCTCTAATGAGTGAGCGGTTATGGTTCTGATTAAAAATATATGACGGGGTTGATCTTTGTTTGCTAAATTTACACAAAACACATAAACAGCTCCTGTGCAGTGCACAGGGACAGCATATATCAAGATTATTTTCAAATACAATCAAGTTAATGTGTAATTAACAGGCAGTCCATAAATCCACAGCCCTGACACAATTACAATAAAACCCTGTTCAACCCCAATCAAGAAAAAAAACAAAGAACTTATAGTTTTTTTCTGTGCTGTGCTAACAAAGAACATGCAACCATCTTGTCTACACGTCGACCCACACAGAGCTCTGTGCATGGGAATATCTTGCAAAGCTCCTAATTGGTCCCAGACCTGGGAATATAATTAGTTCCAGACCTGAGACATACTAGCACATAGAGCAGCAGCAGAGCACTTCCTCACAGTCGTGTTGCTCTGTGCTGTCAGCTCAGATAAACAGCGGCAAAGAATTTTAAATGTCTTCAGTCAAGCTGATCCTTGTGACCAGGCACTTTTCCCGTCATCATGGTTCTTGCATTCTTTATCCACTGCTTTCATTGACAAATATGCTTCACAAGAAACAACCTCTATTTTATTACCCTCTCACACCATCAACCACCACCTTATTACGCTGCAGGGGCTTGAGAACCTGAGTGGTCCAGTGGAGCAACCCCCCCCCCCAGTAGGTGCCCCATAGCAAAGAGGCCTGAGTGCCTTACCCTGAGGAGGCACTCAGACCCTGCCCTGGAGCCAGGCCCTGGGACAGGTCAGGCTCAGCCCAAAGCAAGGACATGGATCTGTGTTCGTCCAGTCCAGTGTGGATAGAGCAGTAGAAAAGGAGTGTTGGAGGCCACCACACAGACCTGGAATGTCACCTCTCTCGTGGGGAAGCTGCCTGAGCTGGTAAGATAGATTGAGATGCTCCAACTAGATCAAGCTTGTCAAGCTTACTTCTATGCACTGCTCTGGTTCCAGTTCATGTGAGAGGCAGAGGGCAGGTGTGGGCTGACTTACACCTCTTGGAAGTTATTTCCCTACCCACCTTCACCCACCCTCTCTGTAATGGGTGCCGTTTGTAAAGCAGAGGAAACTGCTCAGACATGGAGCAGAGCTGAGGACTGCTTTTGGAGCATTGATGTTGCGTGAAAAGAAGCAACTGGAATGGCAAAATAGCTGATTGCTGTGTTAGATTTCTCATGTTCTCCACCAAGAAAAGAGGCTACAGCCAATAGGTAGAGGAAATAAAAAAGAGACTTGGGCTGCTGGGTTAGCTTTAGTGAGGTGCAAGGGCATCACTTTGGACAAGATATTTTCATACGTTTAACTTTACAGACAAACAGCTGAGCAGCTCTGGGTGGCACACACAGGAGAAGTTGCTTTGCCTTTTTCAGGAGAGCACCCCGAAACTGTGGGTCTTGCATGACAGACAACACAGTCAAAACAAAACAAAACAAAATCACAGTGCTCTAAATGTACTCTCTGCAACAAACATCAGCGTCTGGATTTGTTTATAGTATGGATGAACTTTCTGAAGTTGCAGTTCGCCATTCGATGTTTCTGTCGCTGCTGTTGCAGGCTCTTCCACTCTCCTCATTTCAAGTGCTCCACAGCTGTACTTGGGACAGTAAACTACTTTGACTATCAACTGTGCAGGCTTGTCCGCGTTACTGAAGAAGTTTCAGCCTTACAAGCCAAGGTTTTACAGTCGGTTGTTGTTCAGAATTGCCAAATTTCTCATCATGCAACCGGTTGCAATGATTATGTGCTGAGAACGGCTGTGACAGTATCATCAAATACATCAGAATAAATGGAAAACGTGAGAGTAGGCCAACTTTTCATGTCACTTTACTTAACACAGCAGGGATGCATAAAGCGCTCCTCTGCAGAAGGTGAGGGAGGATGTCCTAAGCCTGCTCCTGAGATGGGGACTTGCTTGGTGTGCATTTTTAATTTCTCCCAGCAATTTGGGATTAGTAGGACCTAACGAATATGAAAAAACTAACCTTTGTCTTTGTACAGTAAGTTGTTTTTGCAAAAAACAATGTCCTCATATGAGGACAATAGGTCTATCTTGCTGTGTCATAAAATAAAGAGACAAGTGGTTAACAAATGGCAAAACTGTTTATTTCAAACTGGAAATAACCCCAATGGAAACATTGGGGCACAAAAGCAAAAGTGCAAAAACTTTTAAAGTTTTGTAAAATGTGCAATTCAAGTTTAACTTGAATCATCAGCTTGTTTTTTCTCAGGCCTAGAAACTAGTAAATTAAAAGCAGTTTATTCCATCACAGCAGGATCATCACCATCCCCATCTTCAGTGTCAGAGTTAATTGCTATTGCATTGAGCAGTTGTTCTGCTTTTGACATTGAAAATTTCTACTGAAATGGTGACCGATAAACAGTCCGACTTTCTCAAGCTTTTATTTTGGTATTTCCAGTTACCAACTGTGTGAGTTTTCATATTCACTAAGTATTTAATTTCATTTGAAATATTTAGATATTTCTATTTCCATTTAGATTAAGCATTTAAATTCAACATTTAGATTTATTACTTAGGGGAAACATAAAATACTTTGATTTAACGGTGTAATATATCCGTATGTTAACAAATATTGTTTTAAATGTGCTAAACAGTAACTTTCTTAAATTCACACCACTTTTTCAAACATTGTTTGAAGCTAAATGTGACAAAACATTGCTGTTATTTTCAGCATGAGCCACTTTCCAAACGGCTCATTTCTAGAGTCCTCTGGATAGGTGCTGAAAACCAGCCCGACTGTGGAGGGTCTGGATGTTGTAGGAGTGTTTACTGTCAACTCCAAAGCATGTTTTTGAACTGAAGGAGGAGGAGATACTAGGAAATACTTATGCCTAAGCATTTCCTAGTCATGGTGGCCCCAAGTCAAATTGGGGCCCTAGTTTATTCTGATGTGTAACCAACCTTTGTTATTGTTAACATCTGTTATATTGTATGTTAACTGTGTCACAGCATATCTCCAGCACATATATGTCCCTTTTCCTGCATGCCTTACACACCTTTGTTTAGGCCTGGTTGCTCTCACCAGTCACTTTTGAAGGTGGACCAAACGGCCTGGACAACGTCACGCAGTTACACCAGCTGTCCGCTTAGGCCACTTTTGCTCAAAACAAGCACTGACCAGGGGAAAAAAAGCTTCAAGTGATGGCAATCACTGCATCTCTCTCTTTCTCTCCGTCTTGCTCCCTTTCACCCTTTGCCTCTGCCTGGCTCTTCCTTTCTCTCTCATATTCTCTCTACCTTAAAAATCACTACACAGCAAACTCAGGTGGGTCTGCATCTCCAACACTAGTGTGGCTCTATCAGGCCCTTCTTACCTTGTGGTTTTCCCAACATTTGTTACTAGCAGAGTTTAAGAGACTCACTGTTTCACTAAGAAGTGAGATCGGGGACTTTTAACTGAAACTGCGGCCTTCTCTTAGTCGATGGACTGGTCCAGTGTATCTGTACTCCCTTAAAATTCCTCACACACCAGCAGTTGGCAACCTCAACACAATGTGGGAATAGATTATGCGGTATCCTGCTTTAAGAGCACAGAGCTATCACCATGTCTCCTATACTGACACCGCAAGCCAAGGTAGAACAAACCTGACCCTTTACCCCAAAGTGAACCAGGCCAACATTTTTCATTGCTGTGTGAACTGCAAAAAGCCCATGTAATAAGAACTTTTCAGACTGAATTCAGGTAACTGTCATATGCGGTCTTAAATCCGATACAGGCCTGTTAAGCCTCAATATGTTAATGCAGATTTAAGACCATAAACAGCCCCTAGGCGTGAGTGTGATAGAGAATAAGACTAGTGACTTATCCAGTCACTTATTCCCTGCCTTAACCTATTGCCCCTTTTCCACAAAGCATTTCCAGCATGGCTCTGCCTTTTTGTTTTTCTATTAGCAGGCTGAGGGGGGTCATTGCTTTAGGGGCAGTTGGATCCGAGGTGGGAGGGAGACACAGTGGGACTTGCTATGGTACATGAGGGGGGTGGGGTTGGGGTTTGGATGTAGTAATAGTAGTGATATAGTAGCTTGGATGTCCTTTATACCTCACCAACCACTCAAGTTTAAAAACAAACCTCCTCTCATCAGCTCATGCCTGCATGGATGCACACACACGACATACATGTGTGTCTACACACACACACACGCACGCACAGAGAATCTCTCACGCTCCAGTCTCTTTTTCCTCCTGCCACCGACCATGCAAATTACTATTATAGTAATCAGTGTAATTAGGACACAAAAGGCCAGATTTCTGCTGCTGACATCATTGCTGCTGCTGTTGAAGTCGTGGTCCATTTTATCTTTGCCACTGATGCCATTGCTGTTGCCATGACTCTGTAATATTCTTTCACAATTTAAATGAAACAAATGATTAGTTCAATGCCAAAATTTTCACAACCACACTGATCTGTTGACAAGGTGCACACAGTTGTTTGAGAAAATACAAAAAGAGTCTGTCAGAGCAGCAATAAAAATGAAAATCTCTTCCAGGAGATTTTCTAATTGGCCACCACTGGATATATACATTTCTGTGTGTAAAAAAACCACAGACTGAGCAACAAGTACATTAATATAACAGTAAAGTCCTGCATTGTTTATGTGTTTATTGCATATGAAACAGTGTCACTGCGGTTGTGCGCCGCCCTGCTCTGGCTTTCCACCCACATCAAAGAGGATGTAGAATTAATGGAAACGTTGAGCCAAGTTGAGCCGAGCCAAACCGTGCTGGAAAAAGGGGCCTATATGTGCTGGAGATATGCTGTGACACAGTTAACATACAGAGCAGGTAATATAATGGCTACATATTAGAATGGCTCTATATCAGTGGCATGTAGATGCCATTACTATCTGTCATGCTTTCACATTCCAGTTTTGTCTGTCATTAAGTCAAATCTACCAGGACAATAATGGCTGACCGGAAGTGTTATCAGACTGGCACCATTCCTATCTGCTTTCCATTATAGACCAAATGGAAGAATAAATACTTCCTTTTCCCCCTTGTTCTCTGTTACTTTTGGCTCTGCTTCAATACCATATCACGTGTTTGTGTGAAGTTACATTCAAACTATATTGTTGTACTCTGAATACAATTGTTAGAATTTGTCTGGACTTCTCTCTTCTATCCCATTTTCAAAGTGCTACTATTCATAGAAATGTCGAAAGTAATGCAGTGAGTCGAGTCATTTAGGTAGACCCCATTTTGCACGAGGAGATGCACTGGCTGCGAATGTGCAAAGGATGCGCATCGCTGACATGAAGTGAGCATAAAGCACCAATTCAGCCTGTGGCAAGAGAAAAGAAAGAGGCAGAGGAGCACTCCAAATAAAACATTGCTTAGGCTCCAATCTGGCTAGCCCTGACTAGGAAATATTTACGGGGTGGAAATGTTGTTAAAATTATTTTAAATGTTCTGTGTGGGGTTTGCAAGTGTGCATGGTACTGCAGTTTCCTCCTTTAATCCAAAAACATGCATAAAAGTTGCTTGGAGGCTTTTTCAAAACCCCACTTTGCCAGCGAGTGGTGAAAGAATTTCACACCTTTGTTGAGTCCCAGAGCATTCGCAGGTCACTTTTGGAGGACCGTGGTCTGCCTGGACAACGCCGTGCTGCTGGGGCCTGGATACACCGAGTCACACCAAGTCGGCTGCCAGCGCCATCAGAGGCTCTGGTTGGGGTGGCGTGTCTCATATGTTGCCGGTCAGTGGCCGTCAGCAGAGCCTTTTTCCGCCAATTCAGCATGTTGATGGTTCATCAGGTTGAATAACCGCAAGCATCCAAAAAACCCCCCAATGAGAGGAATCGCTCTGATTGTCTGTTTTGACTTACTTTTACCCCCTAGAGTCAGGCAAATCGTCTGTGATGAATACGATTCTCCTAAATAAGATATTATATCCCTCTGGACTGATGTATGCTGGAGACTTGGTAGACTTTTACCTCTGCTGCTCAATGACAACAGATGTGTTAGCGAGTTAAAATCTTCCCACAGCGCTTTATAGTTCAGGTGGCAGCCTTGAAAACAATGGGCCGTCACCTGGACTAGATGTTGTAACTCATCCGACATTGTAATGGGACAGTGACGTTACAAGGAACTGGAAGAGCAAAATTGACTGCATCTAGTGATCAGTTGCACTAGATGACTAGTTGCACTAGTGCCTCATTCTCATGCAAACACAATTTACACATTCGTCTGCACACAAAGACACTAGAGAGAGTCACTAGAGAACCAGAAAACTAAAACACCAAAATGTCACTCAAAGGAATAAATGTGACGGATACATTTTAGTTTGTGTACTGCATGTGCTATGTGAATCTACAGACGAATGATAAAAAGCGTGGGACTCAGCTGAGTATTCATTTTGGTGCCTTCCACACCTTGTGACAATGGAAACACAAAAATAAATGCTATAATGAGCAACAGACCCAGTCAATTCGAATGAGACTACTCGGTGGAAATGCCACTTTGAATGGTAACAACTGGTTACAAAACACGATTTTTGCAACAGGCTGGCATTTTTGTTGTGAATCCCTGCATAGCGAGTATAAGAAAACATGATAAAACAGATATAAATCATAGAGTAGACTTAACAAAAAAGAAGTGCCAGAGCACTTTAGACCTGCCCAGGCTGGGGAACAATTTATATTTGTTTCAAACTCAAGCATTTATCCAGGAAAGCCCCTACTATCACTTTGGATTACAGATGGGGGCATGAGAGACTGGCTTAAAACAAAACTGTTTATTCACACACAATCCCAAAAGTACACTCTGAAAAGCTGAACTTGAAAGCTGTTGACACTTTAAGTGTTCAGACTGGGGTTGGTGCACACTTTAAAGCTCTCCTCTCAAGGTCTCAACGGTATTACAAGGAGTTTCATGTAGAAAACATGTGTTCTGTGTGGTTAAGGGATTTGGTAACAAACTATCTGACAACAACAGAAAAGTCTTCATCAGAGAGTCATACTTAAAGGTAACAGTGGCTGATGATGGAGCGCTGACGTTCTGAATCAAATAGTTCATGACTCATATCTACACACTTTTTATCATTATACCTTGGACTGTCAGCCATTTGTTTGTCATGTATTCTGAATAAAGACTGTCAATCTGTCAGATACGCAGTAGAGATTATGATTTTTTTCCCTTCAAATTTGACGTGGTCATAATGGTTTCAGGTTTTTTCCCTGTGTAGATTGTGCATGCTTAATCAGGTCACATTTACATCACACCACAGTCTATGTGATGTGGATCACAAGATTAAGTATCTATGGAAGTGAATAAAACTCCTAACAATTGGAAGAAATTAGGAGAATGACATGTATTGCCCCACCTGGTGATTGCTCATACCTGGATATAAAAAGAAATCTGCCCCCCCTCTCATCCCCTGCAGGAAGAGTAAGTGAGTAAGCATGACGAACAAAGACGTGAGATCACCTCCAGCTATGCAAGTGATTACCATGACAAGGACACCAAGCCCCACACAAGCACCTCTCTTGTAAAGACAAAGAGTTGAAAGGCACACATGTCAACAAGCTGCAAGAGGACAAAGAGTTGAAGTGATCCCCCCTCCCCCCAAACAGACAGACTCCAAACGTTGTTTAAAGTTAGGGTGAAACACTGAGATTTAGTGGTCACATCTACTGGCCTCAAATAAATACTAATACGTTTCAAACATTGCATTATGATGACTTGAAGATGTGTGTCTCTATGTATGTATGTATGTATGCGTGCGTGCGTGCGTGCGTGCATGCGCGCGTCTTCCTAAAACGCAGTTCTGGTGGTAGAGGATGCAGTCTCTTAGCCAAAATAAGTTAGAAGGCCTTCTCTCCGGAATCCATGTGAACGCCCCAGTTCGGCTCAAAACCATCAAACATAACGAATGAAAAACAATAAACAGCCCTGTCTGATTGTGCAGGGTCACCACCACCATCACCACCAGGAAAGAACACACGAATGCTGCGTGTTCGTTGCCAGGTCTCACAAACCAAAGCTTTGGAGTTACTGAGCTCTGTGCCACTTAAACGGGCTACGAGTAGTGCAGTGCATCACTTATCAGCTCCATCTGGAACTGGCTTTGGGGGAATGCAACCAGAGACTTACCGCCACATCTCAGACTCGGAAACAAGCAAACCACCCAGAGAAAGCTCCTGAGGAACTTAGCCATGTCGTCGCTGTCCGTTTTACAAAGGTGTGCAGCGGCAAAGTCGGGGCACGGATAGTTTCATCTAGTTTGAGCAGCTGGCGTCTTTGGGCTGTAGCCTCCGATCTTGTTTTCTCCAGTCAGCAGCAGAAGGGTCCGGCGCACCACCCTAAACGTGAAGAAGGTGAGATCCAGATGCGTGCGTCGCAGCAAACAAAGACGCTTTTATCCACCGTGCACCGAGAAGGTACGAAGGTCCAGGACCGCTCGTCTGCGTCCCAGCTGTTGGCTCTGGTCCGAGCACTCAGAAGAGCCTGGAAAAACTGGCAAAGCCAGGGACGCAGGCACAGCTTTACACGGAGGTGTGGAAAATCCGAGTGAAGGGCCCCATCTAGAGACGGAGAGAGAGCTGCGCTACAACAATGCAGCTCTGCGTGAATTCAACTTTTTCTTAAAGTTGGTGAACTGTGTTCTATCTATCTATCTATCTATCTATCTATCTATCTATCTATCTATCTATCTATCTATCTATCTATCTATCTATCTATCTATCTATCTATCTATCTATCTATCTATCTATCTATCTATCTATCTATCTATCTATCTATCTATCTATCTATCTATCTATCTATCTATCTATCTATCTATCAGCTGGATCTCCACTTCGGAGGACAAGCCTCTCTAGACTCAACAAACTGATCCAGGAGGATAGCTCTGTCCTTGGTTGCCCCCCCTGGACTCTTGCTTGCTTGCGTTCCCCAGCAATGAATCACACCTCGTCAGCCACTAGTTTGTTCATGTTTGGTCACTCGCATTTACTTGTAGGCAACGTGACTAATCTTGAGTTCTTCATTCAAGAGAGCAAAAATTAAGATTCAGAAAATCGAGAGGTACAGTATTTTGTTCAACAAAAGCACACTCAGTGTACACCACAGTGCATCTTGAAAAGTAGTGTATAACTGCACACTGATAATAGCACCATGCCCCATCATACTTTGCAGTCGGACAGAGGGAGAGGAGAGAGAGAGAGTGGTAAAATTCCCATGTGATGACTGGAATAATATTCAAAATGATAACGTACAGTTTTGCTTTATTTCTTTTCTGTTATGCAAGTCTTGTATCTCCAATCAGGAGCATGTTAGAGTGATGACACTCACACTGCATATGCTCATTTAGAAGAGAGAGGTCCTATTGGGCATCTGGTCCTGCTAGTATCAACTATTATAGTATCAGTTATTTTGGGTGTATGAAAGTAGCTTTTTTCTTGTATTGTATTGTATAAATTGTATAAATTAATTCAAACTTGCCTAGTTTGAGTCATTGTTTGAAAGGGGGATTGTGTGCCCAATACACACCCACAGAGAGAAAGGAGAAGCTTCTTAATTGTACCGGGGGGACCCCTGGCAGTCTCAACCTACAGCAGTTTATCGAGGATTTGAAGTCTACCTGTAGGCTTTGTCAAAAAGGAGGGTTTTTAAAAATATAAGATGGTGCTACACCATGAAGAGTTTTGTATACAAGAAGAAGGATTCTGAACTGAATCCTGAAAGATACAGGAAGCCAGTGCAAGGAGGCCAGAACTGGAGAGATAAGAACTCTCTAGTTTTTGTCAGGACATGAGCTGCCACGTTCTGAATGAGCTGCAAAGTTCTCAGCAACCTGTTGGAGCATCCAGCCAGTAAAGAGTTGCAGTAGTCCAGCCTGGAAGTAACAAAGGCATGGACCAGCTGTTCTCCTGCACGAAGAGGGAGTAGGTGCCTAATTTTGTCAATGTTGCAGAGGTGGAAGTAGGCAGTCTGTGAGATAAATTTTATGTGGGAACTAAAGGACAGGTCTTGATCAAAGCTAATACCTAGGTTCTTTACGGCGGTAGCAGAACGAGTAGCAACTATTCTGAAGTGCTATGGCATCAGATATAGAGTCACATAACTGTTTTGGACCTATGAGCAGTAACTCTGTTTTTTCAGAGTTCAGAAGGAGCAAATTATGGGTCATCAAGGCAGGATTGAAGCTGCTGTAGATGATTGTATTCACTTGGCTTGATTGATGAATATAATTGGGTGTTGTCAGCATAACAGTGGAAATCTATTGAATGATTCCTGATGATATTGCCTAGAGCAGGGGTCCTCCAACTATTCCACAAACGGGCCAAGTGGCTGCAGGTTTTTGTTCCAACCAAGCAAGAACACACAGCACACCTGACTTGAGTCTTTCAATTAACCAATCCCAGCCTTCAACCAGCTAATGTACAATGCTGATTAACCTCATATATATGCACCCACAACATATTAAACAATGACTGGTAAAATTTACTAGTCTGACCACTCTTCTTTGGGGTAGACGCCAACATTGCAGCATTTATGATTATATGCCGTTTTAGCAGTGCAATCAAAAATGTGGTTTGATGGAAATTAATGAAATTAATGGGGCAAAAACATCCAGTAACAGTAAACTACAAAGGAAAAATTCAAATCTGTGATCACACAAAAACAAATAAATTTGGTTGCTAATCTTACAAATTGAAGACAGGTTAAAAAAACCCAAAACATTTGGTGGTTTTGATCAGAACTCAGCTGATAAAAAGATTTAAGCAAAACCTGTTGAAAATATCCAATACATTTTCTCAGATGATAAGATCGGATTCATACGATTAACCAGAATCATTCAGTTCAATCTAATACTGTGAAAGTTATTGTCAGATTATAGTGAAAAGTGGCAGTCACCTGCAGCAGGACGGATCGTGGCTGTGGTCGTGTCCCCTGTTCCGCTCCACCTCCACCCTGAAGCTCTCTCGGATGTACATGTGGATTCTAATGATTAAGGCTCGACATTACGCAGGCTGATCGCTTTACAGACTTGGCACAAACCTGGCAACCGCATTAGGACAATAGAGTGGCTCATTCTACAAATTCACCTTCTTATATATATTGGACATTGAATATATTGGTATTGAATATATTGGAGGTTATATTGGAGGTGTTTAGTGACTTAGAGGGGCCTTCCCTTCCACCGTTGTTACGCGTTACTTGAAGCAAGTGTCACCTGTTGACTGTCCTGGCAGTTACGCATTTAATATTTTTAATGACTCAACAGACATGCATTATGTTGCTGTGACGAGCATTAAAAACACAGACAGTAGTGGCATTTACTCGTTCCTCACATCAGTTTAGGTATCAAGTATCAGGTACGTTAACATTTCATGGAAGTGTATTTGTGAGAAATGCAATGGCTCGTCACAAAAAGAACCATCGGCTGAACAATGAGGAAAATTTGTGACAAAAAACAAAACAAAAACAAAACAAAAACACAACCCACAAGTACAAAAATGTACAAGTAGAGGGCGGACATATTAGATAAAACATTCAACACAACGTTTCCTCTTTGGTCAGTGCGTGAAAAGAAAGAACGGAGATGGTTTGTTCTTGGGAAATATGGTCTACTTCCACTGCAGTGTTTAGAGACTGTAGGAACCCCCCCCCCCCCCCCCCCCCGCTCCATCCTGGGTCCTGGGGCCCAGAGACATTCAATCTGACGTATGAAACAGGCTGTATGTGATTATGATTAGGTCACATGATACACGTAAGCAAAGGCAAATACATATTCATATAAAAATGTCTAGGAGATATTAAGTGAATCGGTGGAGATCTTCAAAGTTCCTTGAAAAGTGTAGGCCTCGGATATGTCCCCGTGCCGCCGGAGCGCCAGCGGTGTCTGCTTCACTTCAGCCCACACTACAGTTCAGTTTGAGGACACTGGCTGCCTCCTTGATGCACGACATGGCTTTCTGGATGTCCTCGTCCGTCTGTTCGATGGTCACCACGACTCTGATGCTGTGGAGAGAGAGAGAGAGAGGGGGAGAGAGAGGGAGAGAGAGAGAGGGAGAGGGAGAGAGACAGAGAGAGGGAGAGAGAGAGAGACAGAGAGAGAGAGAGAGAGACAGAGAGACAGAGAGAGGGAGAGAGAGAGAGAGAGAGAGACAGAGAGAGAGGGAGAGAGACAGAGAGGGAGAGAGGGAGAGAGGGAGAGGGGGAGGGAGGGAGAGAGCGAGAGAGGGAGAGGGAGCGAGAGGGCGAGAGAGAGAGAGGGAGAGAGAGAGAGAGAGAGAGAGACAGATCGGTAAGACACAGGTAGGCAGCTTCAAAGCTAACGTCACCTATGGTTTGTTTAGTGGAGTTTTGTGTTGTGTCGCTGCTCAGCCCTTGATTTGAACCGCTTTTAACGTGTAAAGCACTTTGTGCTCCATTTTAGCGTGTGAAAAGTGCGACACACGCGAGTGCATTCGGGTCGAGGGCCTTACCTGGGTGGAGGGAGGAAACGCTCCTCTTTTTCCAGGTACCGAGCAAGGGTCAGAGCCACATGTCTTTCCAAACACTGATACAGGAGACATGACGGAAACAACAATCAGAAAGACGACCACGCCTTTGAACAGATGATTACTTGACGTGCCGCCATTTCATCTACAACCGAACAAAAACTGGAGATTTAGGACATAACACGGTGGATATCCGGTCTCGATGTAAAGTGCGACCTTGTGCCAGGGCCTGATGTAACCGGAACAGCGATGACTTACATAATTCACAATGTTGTGGAGCAGCTGTATATCCGTTTCTCTGGAGCCCGAACTCCTCTCCAGCTGAAGGTGAAGAGCTGGGGAGAACGGTTCTCCCACTAGCTTCAGGCCCGCAATTCTGTGGCACATGGACAGTCGGGGTGAACACGCGTCGGGTCAGACATCACTAACCTTTTCGGGACAGTAGCTAGGATGAAAGAATGACGACACGATAATCTATTGTAATCTAAAGAAGAAAAACAGAAAAAGCTGCCAATCAACTGTGTAACTTTCTCTATGTGAAAGACCGTACTTAATTTGTTAAGGTTCCAGCGGCAACCAGTGGACTCATTATAGAGAGCTGATCTTTCATTTTGCTTTCATGTTTAGGCTGTGTTAATACACACACACACACACATACACATACACACACACACTTTATATATCCGTATTTCATAAAACTACAAAACCAATAAGAATGTCAAGCACATTCCCTCACCCCAGCACACAGTAATATGGTGCAGCATACAGTTATTAGGATATTAGCATATAAATGTAGGGGAAGGTCACAGAAAACGCAATACGTACCCCTGTAAAGCCTTGTAAACATGCTTGCTCTTTTCTCTCAAGACGGTAAAAATATCTGAAAAAACAGACCAGGCTTTATTGGAAGTTGATATCGATTGACCAGACCCGAGGACAGAACTACTTCTCGTCTTAAAACATACCTCAGCGCAGTTACTTAAAACTATGAAATGTATGTGCCGAGATGAAAAGTGCACAAGAACACAGAGAGAGAGAGGGGGTGAGAAGGCTGGGTCCGTACTTGGATTCTCCTCCATGATGTTGAGGGCTTCAATGGCGGCAGCAGCCAGCATTGGAGGCAGGGACGCAGAGAAACAGTAGCCCTGACCCGACAGACGCTGTAACGCATAGCAGAGAGGTCTTCTTTTTATATCAATATCAATATCATGTCAATATCATACACCTGAGATGTCACCACCTTTGAGCTTCAGAGTGACAGTCCCAGCAGAGCTTCATCCTTAATGATGAAATCGTCTTCAGAAAACGCAAAACAATCTCACGTTTTTTTCATCCCGACTGTACAAGATGAAACGGGACGGACCTCCATCGAACGCTGCCCTCTAGTGGCTGAGGAGTTTGGGCGTCGGTGTCAGCTCATGTGGAAAAGTGGTGGTGGGGGCCACCAGGGGAGGGGGCTGAGGGGCTGCAACAGCCCTTTCAAGAACCTTTGATGAGAACGGGAGGTTGGAGATGGGACAGTGGCAGGCCATGACTTCAGGATCAAGTGGGTGCCTTATTTAGGGCCGATGGGACCAGGCCACTCAGGATGGACTGACAGAGGACTGCAGCAGCGCTTAGGGGCTTATGGCGGAGGGATGCGCTTGAGTCCGGGAGGTGGGGAGAGGGACCAAGTATTTGGGGTTTCCGCCAGGACTGTTATCGAAGATGTGGCTAGAGGTACTGTGACCTGGTTTAGCACTACTGATGTGCTCTAGAGGCTATTGGATTGCTTCCGACTAGACGCCCGCTCCAGGACCCGCCCCACGCCCACCACTCATGTGATGACCACTCTTGGGATACAGCGGCCACGAAACCACAGGGATTTTAGTTTCAGTGACAGATGTGCGTCTGTGGGTGTCATGATATATATATAATAAGCACCGTCAGGGAAGATGAATAATAAATGAGCGGTTATGTTGTTCCGTCTCATTTCGATTTGTGGCGGTGATGTTTCTCAGACGTGTGTTTCATGTCATAGTTTTGTCATTCAACCGTCCCGTTTCATCGAAACTGCCATGTTTTCACTAGAGCTAACAAGTGTTGGCTCTGGTGATGCTGTTGGGGGCAGTTACTCGGACCTACGCGAAGGGAAGGGAGGGGGGCAGGCACGGGACGAGTGACGGGGAGGGGCCAGCGCTACCCTCAACAGCTCAGCCGGCGAGAAAGGAATTTCTGCATACCAGGCACACCTGGTATGCGGTTAGGCTCCGCCCCTTGTGGCCCGCAGGCATCTATAGGGTCGAAGGCACACTCCATCGGGGGCCAAGGCTACCTCGTGGTGGCCTCGTGGTGGCCTCGTGGTGGCCTCGACCCCCCCCCCCCCTCCCCCCTGCTGAACGAGACTGACCGACAGCGTACCTGGTGGTCAATGACGAAGGAGCGTCCGCAGCAGAAGCCGCCGATGGAGGCCACGGCGTTCTCCATGTTGGCGCTGATCAGGTCAATGTCGTCCATCTACGCGGTGCACACACGGCGTTAGACCAAGAGGACACGCACGCGCACGCATTTGCCTCGTGCTGCGAAGCAATCTTTGACTCGATCTCTGCGGAAGCTCGTTGGCTCGGCGCGGCTGCACTCACGTTCACCCGGAAGTGCTCCGTGACTCCTCGGCCGTGCTCCCCCAGCACCCCGAACGACATGCTCTCCTCCAAAAAGATGCGCACCTTGTACTTGTACTTCAGCTTCACCTGCGGGTCGCAGACAATGCATGTGATGAAGACGTCGAAGAACCATCCACAGCGAGAGTGAGCGGGCGCCCCGGTGTTCTGCCACTCGGCCCGCTCGTCAGACAAAGACGTTATCTCCATTGCGGAAACGACGTGCGTTTTGTGCTTTTACCAGCTCGGGAAGGGGACAAATGTCCGATGTGTTGATGTACAGCCCCTCCACTACAATGAACTTGCGGGTCACTCGAGCCTTGCGGGGATTCTGCAACAGAGAGACGACCGGTAACTCCGGATGTGTGGTAGTTTGCTCCATTTAAAACTGACAAAGGATACATGGATTCAGACACCCCCCCGAGCAACTCTCTTCCCCGGACAAACAACATACAGACCCTCTGGTCCTCGAGCTCCTGCTCCTTGAGCAGCCTCTCCAGATCGTCCATGTCGTTGTGTTTGAAGTACTTGATGTAGCTGCGGGATGCTTGCAGACCCTTCTGGATAGAGAAGCAGGCGGCTTCATCCCTGGGGATAAAACGGAGCACACAGTGCTGCAGAACTGGAAAAGGAGAGGGGACCTGGCGTCGCATGGGACGACATCGACTCGGTTTTGAAAATATAAAAAAAGATGCCGAAAAATCAGCGGGAGGGGCGCCTACACGAAGATGATGTCTCCCCTCTTGGAGTAGGCTGGGATTGCACTCGCAATGGTTGCAAAGCCGTAAGAGTAGATGATGGCTTCTTCTGTTTTCATGAAGTTGGCCAGACGAGTCTCCAGCTCCAGGTGGACATCTGCAGAAGGAGGAGGGGTGAGGGGGGGGGGTTTAAAGCTTGTGATTTGCACCACGTCCATCTATCCACCACTGCGCCCGCTTGGTACCTTGCTGTTGTGGCAGGGGGTGAGCTGGACACTGATCCGGCAACATCAACCTACCCAGCCCCCAGTCCGATGCAGGGCTACTGCACTCCATTCAACCCTCATACTCCGCTCCCACACTTGACCTAGTGGCATATTGTTGGACTGCTGGAGGAGAGGAGTAACCGACCGAGGGCCCGCGCAGACGAGGGGGAAACATGCAAAAACTCCGCACAGGTCCCACTGTCGAGTTGGACCTCCTGTTCTGAGGTGGCACCAGAATGCAGAACAACTCCTTTACGCGTCCCTTAACGACGGAATCCCCAGCATTGCGGCAGCGAGCACTGGAGCAATGCTTCAGGTGGCGAAACAGACGCGTTTCGCCACCTGACCTTCCCTGCAGCGTGCACCAGTGTTGCGTGACATTAAGTCGCTCGTTTTCTATCGTCTGTGGCATATCGACAGAATACACCGTTTCCTTCCGTTTTTGAAGATCTCATCCACAGAAGCACTCCTTTCTTCACAGCCTGTGAGAGCACTCCAGGGATCAGGGTCAATCGAGCAAGTACCCGATCCCTTCACATCAGCTCTGCATCGGCAACGTTTCATCCGTTTCCGCCGCTACATTTAGTGCCACTGGACCCCAGGCTCCAGAGGCAGCTATTAATCTTTACTACATTTCTTCTTATTCTTTTTCTTACGCCTCTTCCGGGTAATATTTGATCCCCATTTCCCCCCCCGCAGTTCAGCGAGCACCCGGACAACAGGTACGTCGAATGTGCAAATGAATCGGGATTGTGCACTAGGCCAAACTACTTTCCCAGTTTGGCCAAATCTTCCCATTTGAATGAATGGGAAGAGCAGAGCAAAAAAACGCGTCTTGACCATCGGCTGTGCGTCCACGCTTTGATGTAGAAGTCTCACTTAAACTTTAAAACAGAGGAAACTCGATGTTTTCAACATGTTGCTTAATTCAATGAATGGCTTCTCAAATACCCTGTGGGTTTTGCCATTTAGCCTCCTTTAGCGCGTAACTGCCAAACCAGCATAGTGTGAAAACACTGCAAAACACAGACAAATATTTCCCTTTCGATGCTGCTAACGCAGCGGGCACGTGGTGCTTTCCAGCTCTGTCGCTCGTGCTCCTCTCCTCCAATGTGCTCCAGACAGCCGATCGGCCTGCGCGATTCAAGCGACGAGCCTCCCACCCCGAAGCGCTTTCACCGACTTCAACGGTGGCCTTGATGTTCAGAGCCTGACTCTCTTACTACAGAATGATGTGGGCCAGTACTTTCCCTAAAATACCGTGACTGTGGAAACACTTTGTCAGAATTGCAACGTTCCCCAATGTTTACGACGCGACTACTACTACTTTTTTGAAATGTAATGTACTGTCTATGTTTCATATTCTTTGATAAACGCGTGACAAGTGGATATGTGCGAGTACACATCTGCCAATTAGTCTCAAACCATTTTTTACATGTAATTGTCATTTACACCAATAGTCAACCAGAGAAACCAATAACCCGTACCTGCCAATGTACCACACACCTCGTGAACAATATTCAGTAAGATACAGTGTAGCCATACCATGGAATAAAGTTTTAATATGGAATAAAACATATATTAGTTATCTAAATGACAACCATGTTAGTTTTGACATTGTCTGTATTGTCATTACTGTTTCTATTCCTCAGAGGTGAGGGCTTCAGATAATCCCCCACCCATGCATGGTATACATTTTCATTATCTCCGTTTTGTTTTGTTTTTTTAAATAAATGTGCAAATAAATATAAATAGCCACAGATGGCTCGGTGTGCGAGCTTAAAAACTGCAGCACAAGATTCAGGCCAGGACTCACCAAACGTTCCATAGAAGCCTCTCGGGCCACATGTGCCAACGCCGTACTTCTTCAGCGACGCCAAAGCCTTTTGCTGCAATACGGACGAGAACGGACGACGCGAGCCAAGCTCAGATTCGGTGCCTGTCAGAATCATCGAGAAAATAAGTGTGCTGTAACAGCCCGGACGACAAGAGCTCACCTTAACCCGCTCATGATCAAGGAGACCCAGGAAGTTGAAGGAAGCAAAGTTGATGCACTCTTTTCCATTGATCTTGATTTTGTGGCTCGGAGGGCTGAAAAAAAACCAAAAACACAAAACAAACAAATGAACAAACAGACCGGAGGCGAACTCCGTGCCGCCACAAGCCTGCAGATGCAGTTCACCCCCCTCTCAGTTCAGACTCACACATCGCTGCTGCAGACTAAAAGGAACTTGGCGCGCAGTCGGAATCGACGATCACCTAAAGCCCCGCATGAGCAAAACCGGTGAAACGGTTCTGAGCCACAACACTGCAAGCGAGGTTCCTGTGGCGAAGATGACGAAGATACGAAGACAGAAACTGCGAAACACGGATGGTTCGCACACATCAGGAGACACAGTGCTGCCACACTTGCAAGGCTGCCACCGATTCGAAACGCAAACCAATGTGATATATGGTCGCATATATGGTCCATCCTGCTAGTGAGTAAGTGCTATCTATCTATCTATCTATCTATCTATCTATCTATCTATCTATCTATCTATCTATCTATCTATCTATCTATCTATCTATCTATGTTTTACCTATTAGACATGAGGTTGTCATTCATCCAGATCGTCATAATTTTGGGAGAAGTCTCGCCCTTACAGCGCTGGTGAGCTTGGGGAGCCTCCTGACACTTTGCCCACACGCCGTCATCCCGTCACGATGACGCCGCTCCATCATTGATGCAAAAATGCTCCCTCGTCTTAGTGACACTGAACTGGGGCCGCTGGGGACGCAGATGGCCGGTGGAAGACCGACTGGCAGAGCAGCACCTTGAACCGTGCAGTGCTAGAGCAACAGTAAATCGGGGAATGTGGACCTTTGACTGCTCCCAGCGTTGGCAAACAGCGGCCTGTCCATACCAGCAACAAGGGTAATAATTGAACCTTTTTCTATTTTCAGTTTCCACACCACGGCCGAGCCATTTCACGATCAAGACTGTCACTATTAACAGTGACACTGGCTTTTTTTTTTGTACGGCAATAGCAACGAGTTTCCATTTGTACTCCGTTGTGAAAGGTTAATTTATTTTTCCTTAAACATTTCGCTCATTACCGCTAATTGTGAGCCAGGTATCAACAAAAGTATTGTTAAACTGAAAGTACACAATGTTTATGAGGGGTTATTTATTTATAGAACTAACATAATAACAGTTTTTGCTTTGGTCCGGTACAAAATGATAGCTAACGTCGTTTGTTTGAGAATTTGACATGGTTTTTTGGGGGGGGGGGGGCTGCAGAGTTGCCGCGGTCAAGCGATGCGCGTTCAGGTACCTCCGGAGGTGCGAGTTGCGTTCACGTGCCATTGGAAATTTCACCATCTATAATACAACATCTATAATACAGCAGTTTCTAAACTCCTGGTCACGCCGATTGCCCTCGACTCGTGTCGACTGGGGAAGACTCGGCGCTAGACAGTTTTTTTGGGGGGTAAGCTAAGAACAATACATAAGGGTAGAAGTGTCCTACGTGCTTTACCCTGTGATCACGTCATAGTTGAGGGAAGGATGGTCTTTGGAAACGGGAGGAACAAGAGGCTCTGGCTGCCACTCCTCAATCAGGTCCTCCTTTTCCTGTTCAACAGAGCCACATGACAGCTGTGTGACGACAAACAAATAACCTTGCGGTTTGTGCTTCAGTTAGGCACTGTGCTTACCTTTTCCGTCAGTTTATAGGTTTCATGCAGCTTGTAGGTCTTGGAGAACAGAAGTCTGATTATCCACAGAATGAGTATGCCCTCCAGAATCAGATGGTAAGCAGGAGCCTGAGGAGCATTGAAAGGTCGAGATTATTTCAAAGTCCTATTCCTTACCTAATTCAGACCATATTAAGCAACCTGTCCAATAGCAGACATTCACACAACTTCTATAGCAGCTCTACACATAAAATTTCCTAGTTAGACACATAATAGTTCAAACAAAACTTTAAAAGAAAGTTCAGGTTTCAACCTAGTGTATACTGTGTGCATTTCCTACCCATTCAGAATTTCCCAATCTTACTCGATATGCAGCAAATCATAACATCAATAAAAAGAACCAATACTGAACTACTGTTTTTCTGTAGTTCTGTAACTTGTATAAGTGCAGTCTTCGGACTGGTGACAGTTTTGTAAACGAGGAAGGCTATGATTAATACAGAAGCTCAGGGAGAGGCGGTTAAACGGACTGGCGAAAAAGTTTGCATGTTGGACGGATTCACAAGAATCAGACCGTTTCTTCTTTTTGACACTGTATCTCAGAGGAGATTTATCTTTCCGTAAGCAGTGCCACAAGGGATAGCTGACACACGACAGGCAGTTGAGAGCAGGAGTTAGTCAAACACCTTCCTCTGGTGACGGCCACTTCCTGACTGTCAACTTTACAAACGGGGGCCCAGAACTCCACCAAAAATATCGCCGTAGCGCCAACTGTGCGAGGGACGAACCCCGGACCGCCAAAGGACACTTCTACATGACAATGCTGTCTAAAGGCGAATCTTACCTCGTAAAATGCTTGAACCATTTCCACCAAAACCCACTGCTGTCCTGACGCCATGTTTGTTTGTCTTCCGCTACGTCATCAGTTGTGCTGCATTCAGGGTCCACAAAAAAATAGTACAAATTATATTCCATCGTATAACGTCAAGGAAGCGTCTATTTCAAGATTCTGACAGCAAACAGGATGAATAATGTCATTATTCGTTAAAATAGGATTTATTTTAACCTATCACTAAACTTATCCCAAATCCAATTTTGAAAATTAGCATAGCTGAACTGATCAGGCTACAGTTCACTCATGATCGCGACTTATAATTCTGTGGTCTCAATATAACAAAGTCTGATTTCTTGTGACAACTAGTTTTGTGGTTATCTCAAGATAACAACGTCCATTTTCTCACGATAATGCATTCATTTATTTCGTAATAAATATTAATGTCACTTTAATATGGTGATATGGGAAACTTTTGGTCTGTTTGTGTTGTCATCAACATGGACACACACACATACACACATTCTCACTCACACTCACACTCACGCACAAACACACACACATACACACATACACACACACACACACACATACACACACAGAAACACACACACGCACAGGCATGCAATCTCTGTACGGAAGCATCTCAAAGAGCTCAATCAAGAAAGAATAACAGCAAATACATACTAGAAAATTCCAGCACACTGAATTTCCAGCGCACTTTTCTCCTCAACAACTCCTCAGAAAACTCAAGCCAAAAGATGAATTTGAATTGCATACTGTTATGCAGATGGATAGATACATATATCATGCAAATCGGGCAATGAGGTCACATTCTAGAATCTGTGTCATCAATGTTCCGGAAGGGACAACACCATATATAACCGGAACTCAGTCTACTACAGTCATTCCAGAAGCAATGAGGTCATATTCTAGAACCTGTGTCATCGATGTTGCAGAAGTGATGAAACCATATATAACAGAGCTCAGTCTACGACAGGCATTCCAGTCCAGGTCTTCGACTGAGAAACAGGTTAATCAGACCCGGGAGCAAAGTAAGTATTAGTGCTGAGCAGATACTAGAGCGAAGCAAGTACTAGAGCTGAAGAAACAACCAGGCCTGCAACCACGAAGGGAGGGAGAAACCCAAAAGTGTTGAGCAGATGATGCGCCAACCAAACCAAGAGAACTAGCCTCAGCTGTCCAACCCTTGGAAGACTGAAAGCTTTCAGCTTGATGGAGCAGACTTCTCACCGCTGCAGAGGGTGACTTACAAAAGTCCCCAGCAGAAGCTGGAGGATCGGGTTCCTGTAAAACAGTTTACCCATGAGGCTGCCCAAAGATTCACAGTTTCCCACAACTCCTGAAGAGACACAGCCAGCAGAAACATCTGAAGCAGCGCTGGTTGTTGCAGCTGAAACACAGCCTAATGTGACATCTCAACCAGAGCCAACTGTGATCCCAGAGCAGCCACAGCCTGCTGCCATTACAACCATTGAAGACCTTGAGGAAGATGTAGAGGGTGATAGAAGAAGAACCATGGACGTAGACCTGAGCAGAGAGAGGGGGAGATCCTCCAGAGTGGCCGCTGCAGGTTCAGAAAGACCTCCAGGAGGATTGAGACATCTGATCAGCCAGGGGCTGCGATCAGTAATCTCCTATCAATGTTATATAAAGAAAACAAGTACTGCAGAGTGTGACCAACAGGTAACGTTAGCTAAGTTAACGGTAAGTTAAGGTAGCTTAACCACCAAGGAGAAAAGTCACCACTCCTGCGTGCATTTTAACGCTGTGGGATACCTTTATTTACTGTAGTTCTGGTCCTTCGCTGGTCACTCATCTGCTGGGATGGATAACAAATCATTCACCAGGGCTCTGAAGCAACTGCAGCACTTGCAGACTCGGCCATTTTACTCTGTTCCAGCCTACTGGTGCCAGCCCTCAGACCATATTTAGCAACTTACAATTCAAGGCCCCTACTGGCTGGTATAATGTACACAGTTAACCCATAAAAATGTCTTAAATTATTTTATTCCGATTGAATAGAATTTTTAAAGGAAAACCTTTACCTTTATTCTGCTCCCCTCTACATATGCTATGGATTTTTGTTTGCCTTTAATTTTAAATACAGCTTTTAATAAAAATTCTGCATAATTAAGCCATAATGTAAAGTATACCAAAATGGGTATGTTTTGACTGCTTAGTTCAGTCTATTAACACCTGTTTTTGAGGGTCATTTCTGTTCAGTAACACTTTATAAGTTTGTAACAAACTGAAGTTGAAAATACAGCATCTGTTTGTTTTATGACAAGCATTGAACACAATGCTGACTATTGTGCGAAGGAGTATTACTGCCATGTTTAGAAAAAAAAATCAGAAAATAAAGTAATTTATAACAAAAATAAAGTCAGAAGAAAATAATTCCAAGAATAAAGTCTTCAATAACGAGAATAAAGGTGTTGATTAAAGTCATAATATCGTGAGAAACAAGTTGCATTTAAAACGGAAGAAGGTTGAGAAAAGATGAGCAGGTAATGTTGATGTAGACTATAATGTAAACTGTTCTGTTTAGTTTTGTACTTGTTTTCTCATCTCGACCTGCTTCCTTTTATTTGGATGCTGTTTCAATTTTCAGACCCATTAAGAACACCACGTTTTAAAACTCAACATTGCTGCCTTTTAACCTAGTGTTAGCCGGCCTTTTCAACTATTCTGTCCATGGTCTTCTTCTGTCCGCCCTCCAGGTGAACTTGGTTTTGAGGACATCCGGAGTGAATCCCAACCACTGTTCAGTTGTCACATTGTCAGATGAATTATATTTGATTAATGCTCTCACAAGAGCATCCCTGCCTCCAGGTAATCGCCAAATGTCTTGCTCCCAGGAACTCGGGACACATTTCCTGCTGTGCACGCCTGATGAATGCCTCCTCATCAGGCTCCTGCAGAGCTTAGCTAATAATTTCAGTCAGGTGTGCTGGAGCAGGAAAAACATGCAGGACAGTGTTCCCCAAGGAAGAGGGTGGAAAAACAATGGGTTAACGGACATGCTCCCCCTGATAGATGTTAGGGTTAGGGTTAGATCTGATAGATCTGGAGGTTCCGATACATTGGCGCCATCTATTGGCCCACAACATAGTCTACTTCTGATGCTTGAAAAGTCTCTTTTTTGTATTGATGCTGTGAATGCTGTGTCAGCATGCAATGTTTATAAATGCTTATTAATAGCTCAAAATCAGTACCGGATCATAGTATTACACTGGCTGGTTGAGATGCAATCATTTTTGCATTTTAAATAATGTGGCAAAAAGCCATTACCTTTTATCGGATCATATCGACGCCTCTCACTGTATTGCCGCCTTTGAAATAACCCCGTCTTACTTTGAAAAACCGGAAGATGGTCGAGGCTGTACTTTCCCCGCTCTTTACGCTCTTTGCTATAAAGTTTACAATAGGGGCGCACTTAAAACGCTGGGGCGACTGGCTTGACAGCGCGAAACAGCTGTCCGCGGCGGTCCTGTCGGCAGCTGTCTGCACTGGCAGCTTCGCTCCAGCAGCGACAGCTCCATCCCGCAGCTCCATCCCGCAGCTCCATCCCGCAGCTCCATCCCGCAGCTCCATCCCGCAGCTCCATCCCGCAGCTCCATCCCGCAGCTCCATCCCGCAGCTCCATCCCGCAGCTCCGCCTCTGCCTCCGTGCGCAGCTCAGTTAGCACCCGGACTGGCTGACGCGAGAGCCGCTGGCTGGCCGGCCGGAGGTGCGACAATCGGAAAAGTCGGCGAGTTTGTTAACGATGTCCGTCTGGTGACTCCATGCGAACGTTTTGGGATCATCACAAAGAAGACGGTGGTTTTGATTTTTTTCAATCCCAACTATTGGACATACCGCGGTCTACAAACGAGGAGAGCCCCATGAGCCCCGGCAGGACCCTGGGTTTTGTGTAAATTGAGGTACGAGTTTCTCTTGAAAAGTAATTGTACAACCTGATTTGATTCCAATACGACACAGATTCATTGTATAGATACAATGAATCTGTGTGCTAGTGATAAATGAATAGTGTTTATATTAAACATGATATGTTTTGAAATGTCTGTTTTGAAAAGTAGGATCAAGCTGTTTATTGCTTTGCAGGTGATGGCATTTTAATGCAAGCGCTAGAAAAGACATTTGTGAAAATAATGTTTTGTTTTTTTGATTTTGGTATTTATTTGCTACATTTTGCATACAGTATTATGAGAAAATAAATATGAGGTAGCCTCATTTGGCACAAACATTTTGTTTTGACGTCACTGTGCCCAAGAGTCCAGAGATTTGCAGATAGCACCCCCTCTGCATGAAGCAAACAACACTTATGTGGAATCGATTTCATCAAAATGCCTATTTGTTTGGTTTTGTTTGAAAACTCAATAGAGTCAGGTGAAGTCTTGCCACAAACTGCATTGCAGGGAAACCTAACACATTCTGTGCTAGTGATACTGAGAACTCCTGGGCAATAACTAGTTCCTCTTGAGCTTTTTCAGGGGATCCCTATTTATAACGTTGAAATACCACTGCAGTGAACAGTGAATGTAAGTGAAAATCAGTATTTACAGTCTTCATATGAAATTGGGGCATAAGAGGTGGTTTGCAGCCAGCTCAGGCTGTAAAGGAAACCATTGTTTAACTCCAACTAAGCCTGTGATTAACAGAAAATTTAGTGTTTGTGTGTTTAGTGTGTGGTGATACCATAGACGGTCTATGATGAAATATGAAAGGGTGATCCCCAGGTGAGAGGAAGTAAGGGAAAGTTAGTTCAGTTCAACAGCTGACACCCCCCCCCCCCCCCCCCCCCCCACACGCACGCACAGCAGCTGTTCAGCTAATTCAGTCTAAAGTGCATTTTAAAATGAAATATTATGCTTAAATCCTTGGTATTTCATTTTCCAGTTGAAGTTGGCAGAATGTTTGCTCACTAATACAAACTGTTTCCCACTTGTGAAAATGCAAGTCTGCCAGTGAGGATGTTTATTTGTCATTCTGTACTGTCACTCCAATTTTTTGTTATTTATGCTACAAACAGAAGTAGAGTTCCTTCAGGTTGGCTTCAAAAGAAATTGAAATGTATTGGGTGTACTTTTGCTCATGAAATTCAGAATCTTTAATTCTTAACAACACTTGTCTGACTCCCTACTCTTGTGCTTTGGGATCAGCTACCCCCTTATGACACTTTTGAGTATAGAGCTAAAGATGACAGTTTGCAGGGTAGCTGACATTACAGTCAGTCTTAGACTTTGGCAGACAGAAAGCATTGCATCCACTGCACATAGAGAGAGCATAAAGACTGCGGTCAACCAGTCATGTGGCTGTAACCTAGCTGTAGCATACTAGCATACTGTAGCTATTGAGTGGGTTACCAGCAAGAAATGACTCACACGGGACACAACAGCTCTTACTTTCAGCTTTTTATTTGCCCTCTGGCCCAGCTACAGAGGTACTTGATGCTGTGCTTTCTTTCTCTTTCTCTCTCGTGCTCTTTTCCATGTGCTCCTTTTCCACGGGTCTCTTCCACACACAGCCAGCTCACTCAGCTGAGCTGAGCTGAAGGCAGTCACCCCACCTGGGCGCTGGTGGTACCTGGGCTGGCTGTTGAGACATAGAGAGAGGGTCATTAACACCTGAAGCCATAGCACCCTCTAGAGACCCTGAATCAAGAGGTTTACAATCCCAGACCGGAGTGAGTGGTAGTGCCCCCCTGAAGACCACATACTGTGTCCATACACTGCTTTCTCTAATACTACTAACAAACTTCATGTGTCTGTTTTGGTTGTATTCAGTTACTTTATTGATCTAAAATGTTCTTAGTTTATCTTTTTCAAACTAAGTAAAAATAATATTTAAAGAAAAAAAATAAATTTCTGGTATCTTCAGATCTCACTTATGAGTAAAAAGAAACATTTAAGAATAACAAAACAGGGATTTGATTTATATGATGTAGATTGTGATACATATCAATGACAATAAATAAGGAATTGTCATAATAAGATTTCTTTCCCATATTGCCCTAATAGATAAACAGCACTGAAAATAGTAGCAACAGTGATACTAAAAAGATTTTTTTAAAAAACTGACATGGTCTTATCAAATATGAATGTGTGTGTGTGTGTGTGTGTGTGTGTACATGCGTGCGTGCGTGTGTCCATGAATGGGTGACTAAAGTTTGTCACTAAATTTAGTAGGGTGCTGATGTGGGGCGGTTGAAACCACACTGCACTGACGCCTGAATAGCAGCAAGGCAGGAGACCAGGGCACCAGAGCAGAGAGAATCCCCAGGCCAGATGCCCCAGGCTCAGCCATGCGCCCATCACATGGGAGAGCTGGCAGAGGGTGGCAAGAAGAGCATCCCATTTGGCCAGGCACTGCCCCCCCCAAAAAAAATAGAAGATGGCAAGCCCAAAGCCCAAGGCCAACCACCTTCAAGAATTGTAGCCGCTGTGCAGGACTGGTCGGGGACGGGGCAATTTTAGGCACAATCAAAGTTCCAAAGCTGTAGCACATATGGTTAAATTGTTATGAATTTTCAAAGTTTTGAAATGTAGAGACTTCCTGTCAGGACTACTGTCTTGTGTTTCCAGTTGAAGACATCTGGCATGGGACTGGACGTTGTTGAAAAGTTTGGGTAGATTTCTCATATGGAAATGCTGCAGAAGAGACCAGAACCATCCTCTACCTCACTGAGCTAACTGGCAGGTGGAAACATCACACATAGCTTTAGAAATTGACAAAGCCAGTCTGTCAGTCACCTGACAGACAGGTAGGAGATGTTAGGAAACAGGATTAATAAGTTTTACAAAAAAACGTAATAAATTACAATAGGTTTAAAAATACAAATGTTTCTTCAGCATTGTGGTTACATTTTGGTGAAATCCCCCCCCCATTAGGACTATTGACCTGTTTTTGCAGCTGCGGCAATCTGGCATTGGGACTGGACCGTTGTGCAAAATTTGGCCATTTTTCACGCATGGGAAGTAGGATTTCCTTGGAATAAGAAAAAGAGCAAAACAATGGGGTCCTGGCAGCTTGGGTTGCCCGGCCTCTAATAAACAGAGTACAAGATCCCGCGACCCAAATGTCTAGGGGACACCCAGGGGACTAATCTTATATTGATGGTAGACATAGGGGCTGCACAGAGTACGCCATCAAATTCACGCTGTCGGGTGTCTTTCAGACTAGCTCAGGTCGTAGGGAGAGGCAAGCCAGGCAAGGGGCTGTGGTAAAATTGCCTGAAACTCACCAGTTTCCACTTCCACTTTTCTGGCCACAGTGAGCACACAAATGACGACTTTGAATTCATATGTAGTTCATAGTTTTGTTTCAAATAAAGACCGGAGTCTTTAAAAACGCCTACAGTAGTTTTATTAATAAGAACAGGCTTATAAGTAAAGTTCTTGTATCATGGCAAACATGTATTATGGATACTGATGCTCATACTTGCACGCCCCCTGGGTTAGATGCTCCTCCACCACCTCCATGCTTCCCTCATCTGTGCATCCTTCACACTGCTAAAATGCATCTACAAATGGCTGTCTAGCAGAAAGGAAAAACCGGAAAAGTGAATTGCTGGAAATGATGCCAAACGGCGGACTAATCACAGACTTTGCAGTCTGTTTCAGTGCAACACATAGTTAGAACAGCTTGGAGGTGCAAGTCAGGCGAGACAGAGGGGTCCATGTAGGGGGCACATGTTGACACACAGGGTCTGCATGATGACGCCATTGGCGCCATGCTTAATTGCTTATCGTACAATTTGGAGAGGTCGTGGTCAGTGGCATGCGTCTCCAAGAGCAGCGTTTTACTGCTGTGACTCCAGACATGAGGTGTCCATTCCTCGCCATGCTTTTTTTGAGTGGACAGAGAGGCGTCAACATTGTGCTGCCTGGAACAGTGAATCAAAGTCCTGCAGCCGAGCCTAATCCTCCCCCGTTAGGGGTTATGTGTCTGCAGTCCTCTCACAAACACAGCCTGGTCCTTGTTTGTCTAGAAGTCCAGTTGCCTCGGGTAAAGGGAGGGTTTTAGTGCTGGTGGCTGCAGCTGTGCATTGGTTGTGCACAATGAAACCAGAGAGGGCTGTTACTGCTGTGCAGGGAGCCACCTGCTCAGACACACTGCCAGCAGCCACACTGCCGCAGGAGACATCTCACAGGCTTCCCCCGCCGAGGAACAACTTGATGGCGGAAGCCTGAGGAGGTTTGCAGTCGACTTGCAGGGTGTTTCATCCAACGAAGAAGAGAGGGATCTCACCAGATAATCAAGTGGTGATGTGCTAGATTCAGCAGCTATCCACAGACTGATACCCTTTAACTGATACATTTAAGAGTCTGAAATGTGCCAACGTAATAGCCTGCACATGATCTTCATATATGTGTCCAACAAACTGGACAGCACACACCAGCCACCTGTATGGGAAGACACAGAGCAGGTTGCACTTCCCTAAGGAGACTGCAGTTCTTCAACATCTGCAGCACACTGGTGCAGATGTTTTACTAGTCTGTGGTTGCCAGTGTCCTCTTTTACACTGTGATATGTTGGGGGGCAGCATATCCAAGAAGGACACTTCCAGACTGGCTACACTGATAAACCGGGCCGGCTCTGTGGTTGACACGAGACTCTCTGGTGATGGTGGCAGAGTTGAGAACACTAGACAAACTGCAGGACATTATGGACAATACCAGCCATCCTCTGCACACCGTCATCAACAACCAGAGGAGTCTGTTCAGTGAGAGACTGCTTCTTCCAAAATGCAGAACCACTAGACTTAAGAACTCCTTTGTCCATCATGCCATCATGCTCAACAACTGCTCACTTGGGGGAAGGAGGAAATTGGGAGGACAAAGGAGGAGTGGTAGAATGCACTGTATAATAAGAATGTGTAACATTTTTTAGGGTTATACTTTATTAAGAGTTTATATACATTATTCATTTTCTTTTTCCATTCTCTATGTCATGTATTTTCTCTTTTTATTATGCTACTGGAAATGTACATTTCTCTAAGGGATTCATCCCAAAGGGATCAATACAATTGAGTCTAAAGTCAGGGCAATGAACTTGTGTCCTCTTGATTCTTTCTTGTCTGACAGTGCAGTGCTGATGGACATGGCAATACATCTCTGCTGCCATAGACCAGTCCTGCTGGCTTTGGCCTTCTGCCTCCTGCCTTGCTTCACATCCTCCTTCAACCTGGAGGATCCCAACGTCTGCAGCCACTGGGAAAGGTTAGTCAGAGTGCCATCATGTCTTTAACAACACTTGAGCCAAGGGACCTGCTGTGCAAACACAGCTCTGATTTCCACAGATTTCAACTGCCTTTACATTCATTCATTACATACATGACGTTTCACATTCAGTTGACCAGTTATGACTAAAACACAGAGAGTTTGTTGGTTTGGCATAGAAATGACATGCATGGTTATGTGTGAGCTGATTTCTAGTTGACTTCTAGTTATGTCTGGGCTTTGTCCTATTCCCAGTCCTAACCACGCAGTCAATCCTAACCTCATTAAAGTGGCTCAAAAAAGAAGAGCATGAGGAAGAACAGACATTTTCAGAATTAAGTAAAACTGTCAGGGTCATCCCTAGATCAGGTTTAATAAACTGTGCAAAGTTACCGTATGACAAGTCATAGGCTAAAAATACCTAAACTATTGAATGACTAACAAAGCTAGCAATTGATAGATACAATAAAGGCAAGTATCCTTAACCACAAGGGATTCACAAGGGAAATGAATTCAGTGAAGTGAATTGCAGGCCTGCAAAGACTGCAAGGCAGTCACAAGTCCATAATGATGATGTCGGATGATGTCTGATGTCTTTTTCCTCCTGTCTTCCTGTGGTTTCAGTTACTTGGTCACAGTACAAGAGTCATATGCTCATCCATTTGATCAGATATACTACACCAGCTGCTCTGATCTCCTGAATTGGTTCAAATGCACCAGACACAGGTGAGAACTACGCATTCATGAAACTGAAGAAGAGTTGTTAATAAAGGGCTAACCCTCCCTGTCTGCATGCAAGAGCTACCTGCCAGCCATTTCCCACACCAAGCCTTTCTTTCATAATTGCTAATTTCTGCTAGTCCATCACAATGATGTCCATCACTCATCCTCTCAAAGCGTCTATGTAGTCATCTTAGGGAGGTCCATCAGTTTGTTTCATCACTGATCTAACCTTGATATTGGTGAGACGTGAATGTCTCCTGAAACATCCCGCACCGTACTGAGGCTGTGTACGTGTCAACACCGCTGGTACTTTGTTTTCACTACTACACAGAGAATACTGGCTTCATGATTCACTGTCCAATCAATCAAATGTGCAAGATTGGCTTAATGAAATAGATATATTGGAAAAACTCATTAAACTCATTAAGCTCGTTTTTTCAGCAGAGGGGAAAATGGAGGTGGACTTGCTTAGTCAGCATAGTTTGTCCCTCATTTTAGTGCTCTGCAATTTAACAGTTAATAACTGAAATTATATAACCTTACTTCAGAAAATCTGACATTATTTTACTTAGATTTCAGTGGCAGATTAGTCTATATTTACAGCAGATTTTGGCGTTTTTAACACACGAATGATAATGATTGACTGCTAACTCCATGTGTTTACATTCCATTTTCAAGTGTGAAATGAGGCACTCATTAGGGGACACACTAATGAATGTCTGATTATTGATGTACAGGGTGAGCTATCGCACTGCGTATCGTAAAGGGGAAAAGACAATGTACCGGAGAAAGACCCAGTGCTGCCTAGGCTTCTATGAGAATGGGGATACCTGTGCTCGTGAGTATCCTCCCAAGCCAAGCTTCATTCATTCATTCAGTCATGTCTTTTATCTGCTTCTTTTTATTGGCCACAAAACATGGATAGTAGTATTCCTAATATTTTAAATGAGGAAATATTTGTTTTATGGTGTACATAGTGTTAACATGAGTTGATCATAAAATATTCCACGTAAACCTCCCAGTAACATGCCTGGTTTAAATCGTGCCCTATATGATATAGTGGAAGTTGTTGCCACTGGAGTTATTCTGCTTTTTTCAACTTAGCTGCTTTTCATAAAATGAACTTCTTACTTCCACTATATATGGAGGGAAAAACATCCAGGGAAAACATCAGAAAAATTAGTAGGACAGATATTCCTACCAGGATGCTTACTGCAATTAAGTGTTTACATTGTTAATAGTAGAAGGATTGCTTCCTTTATAGTGCTAGTCTTGATGTCCTCTCAAAGTGCCCTGTCACCCATACATTTTTTGGTCTTTCTGCTCAGCCAGGATTTCTAGCCATTCACATGCATTTCCACTGTGCACAGTCACAGTTCAATATCTTGCCCAAGGATATATCGACACAGAGAAGCTGCAGCAGGCTTTGATAGAGCAACTGACTGTGCTGCCCCTGAGCCACTATGCATAAGACTGGAATAGTTCATGTGTTAATCTTATTACTCCTTATGACTGCATTAGGGTTAAGGTATTGGAAAAAACAATTTTATATGGTAGAATCCTGTTCAGAACATGCAGTTAAAATCTGAATAGGAATGTTAAAGAAATGTTTTCTTTGTTCACTCTTGAATCAAATCCTCAGTACTTCTTTTCACAGCAGCTGGGTTTCCTGGTAAAAATGACCAGAAAATGTGTTGCCTAGCACAGTAGTTATTTGTAGGTGTCATAAATGGCCTCTTTTTGGACAATATAGGTCACTGGATGGCATTCTTTCTATACAGTTTGCTTAGACCCTGTCACTTGTCTTGCAAAAAACAGAAGCCGTGTGTCCTCTCTGGACAGGTGGTCTTACAAATAGTTCACTTAGTGGCGAAGCGACTGTACCCTCCGCCCCTCCTCCGTAACCAACAGACAGTGACAGGTGTGAAGCCAGTGGCAAAAACATCAACTGTTCCTCATCAGTGACAGTAAAAGAGCACATTATGTGAGAACACAGCCTGTTGTTGTGATGGGGGGAGAAGTAAGTGATCAAAACAGACCTATTATCTGCTCTGCTGGAGATAGAAACCACAGTCTGAGTCATACAGGAGCAGTGATAATGTCCTCCGGGGGTTCAGAGGGGAATTTATTCTGTGTGAAAAGACTCTGTTGTGTAATACACCATCACATGCTGCTCACTGGGCTCATCAACAGACCCCTGCAGGAAGGAAGTTTGTTGTATACTCCAGACAAACTAGAATTTCCAGATGAAGATGCAAGTTTATGGACTAAAAGTCAGTGCCTGCTCAAATTTTACGTTCAAAAATAGTGTCTGTGGAGAGTCTCATTCGTCCAGGTTATTGCAATCCACAGAGATGCAAATTATGACAACTGAACTTGTAGATGTTTCATCTCCCTTGAGTTCTGATTTAGCCTCTTGAATAAGGGGTGAAACCTTTTCAGGAATATTCAGCAAGTCCATTCGCTACAACTAACAACTCTTTTGAATAGTGCATAGTGTTTTGTGTACTTAATGAAATTTGTTTTTCAAGTTCTGAATGATCAATGAACAGGAAAACAACACATGAACTAAAAGTGCATAATGTTTTTCACTCAGAAATAATCAGTGAAAAAAAAACTGTTTCCTGACCTTATTATTGGTTCAAACCTTCTGCCAACAACTGCAGTGAATCAAGGCAAATTGAGTTGTCAAACATGGAAGACTAAACTAAGGTCTCACTAGAGTTGCGGGTTCCAGTGTAACAGCATCCGTTTCACGAGCCATATCTTTGTTTTCACAACACCCCAGCTGAAGACAGTATTTGATTTGAAGCTTTTCTAAGACTTGCATGACTGCTTCTGACGAAGAAAGCTTTTAATAGTTTTTTTGTGAATGGACTGATTCTAGTGCTTCTCTCCCCCCCCCTCACATCCAGCTCACTGTGCAGAGGCCTGTGTTCATGGTCACTGTATAGCCCCCAACACCTGCCAGTGTGAACCAGGGTGGGGAGGATCCAACTGCTCAAGTGGTAAGTCCTCCAGCTGTTGCTGTCTGTCTGCAGCCATTACTGTCTGTTTGAGACTGTTTTCCTCTGTGAGCTCTCAAGAACTCACAAGAGGAAAAACTGACTGTGGGATCGTCTTACTGAATGTTTCACAGTGCCACACCAACTGTTATTTTTTAGCCCAGGCCTCCAAACATTTCCTCATGTCTGCCATGTGCTTAAGTACAGAATTTGTGTTTGCAATGCCTTATTTTAGTTGCCAATCCCCTATGAAACACATTAAAAATCCCCTAACTTACAATTGAAGTCAACATGTTTGTAGGTATTTATCTCCATAGAGTTATTCATACTCCTTCATGACATCTGTAGGTTGGTGGGCTTCTCCTATGGTCATTTGAATTAAATGAAGGTTTAGAGTTTGACATAGTTATGGGTGCTGCCTGCTCAGGGTTAGCAGCCAGACGCCATGCAGTCATCCTCACTTTCCACCCACTCTACTTCTTTACTCATTTAGTTTGTTTTTGTGCTTTAAGAAAATTAGACAAAGACATCGCCATAGTGTATTAGGGTGCACCAATACAACTTTTTCACCCTGTTCAGGTATTGCCTGATACCTGACAACGATCCAATTCCACCCTTGATTTTATGAACTATACTGTATATCTCCCTATATGAAAGATACTAACTTGATTGACTTAAACATTGTCAAAATAATGTAGGATTGTGCACGCAAAGTTGTGAATGCATGCTTTAGTGTACATTTTCGGCATAGGAATCTTTGAAACCCAACCCTGCATGCTCGTCATGTTATATTTTGCAGCTCTACCGCTACTCGGCTAATGGATACTTGCATTTGTATTTTGGGGAGAGAAGACGGATGGTTTGAGAGAGGAGTCCATTCAGAACGACCATCCTTAAAAAGGGGAGGTTGTCTGCGACACTTAGGGCTAGTTCTCTCGGCAGGTCCAACTACAGAATAAGCATGGAGGACCACAACCAACATGCATGAACAAGTTGGTTGAGGTCCTCCATGCGTACTCTGTAGTTGGATCTGACGCTTAATTGTTACAATTGTCACTCTGCTCCTTTAGAGTGACGTAGAAGTAGCATAAAATGAGACATGAACATTCAGACTTTTAGGACCTGCTTTGAAAGTGTCTTAAGCTGGATTTAAAAAGGTCAGATTTCATTTGACTCGCACTGTTTACAACACAGTCATGAGAAAACCCGATCTGAGTCACATGTAGGCAAAAAGATCGGTTTGAGTCCCATTTCACAGTTGCGGGAACATAGTCTGAGGTTGCTCTCACACCAGGATAGTTTTATTTCACATCTTTGTTTAGTTGCAGTGGAACTAAACTAAAACGGAGTTGCTTTCACAAAGCAATTATGACGGCTGACCAAACCGTCTAGACGACGTTACACAATTACGGCAGCTGTCCACTTGGGATGCTATTGCCCAAAACGGGCACTGACAAGGAAGAAAAAAAGCATGAAGAAGTAACAGCTGGTGCAATAACAACAATTGCCCCATGTCTCTCTTTCTCTCTTTCTCTCTCTGTCTCACTTTCTCTGACTCTCTCTACCCCGCCTTAAAGATCTCATGGCCCCCAGGGGGGTGAGGACCCTGATTAATCATATCTTGCCTATTAAAGCAAGACAGCTCACATGCCAAAATGCCTCCTAAAGTTTAAAAATAAAGGGACTCCTACACCCAATCAGACCTGAAGGAGCCCTTTGGAGAAGAAATATCTCCAAGGATGTATGAGAGGTCCAGATGCTTTTGTATCCTTCATGTAAGGCTGTCAATTAGAAATTTTGGTGAATTTTTTATTGGGAAAGAAAGATTATTATATTGAATAGCAACATGACAGTGTAGCAATCCAAATATCTTTAGTTGAAATCATGGATCAAAAACTCTGTGTATCCTGGTGTGTTTTTGAAGCAAATATAATCATGAATCATTCCAACCACTATACATTCATATATTCCCTCAGGTAAAATATCTTTAGGATGCAGTTTAGCTCAGATGGGAGTGCAGGAACCCCATGTAACAAGAGTCACACAGAGAATGGGTGGTAAGCACTGATTAGGCATCAAGAAGATAGAAAAGATTCAACTCTGGGTCTGATCCAGGGCGTTTTTGGATTTGCATGCATCCACATGAGTGCTGCATGAGTTCTAGCTGGGTGTTCAGGTGTCCTCCCACAGTCATCAGATGTACAGTTAGGTTGACTAGAGAAACATTTCTCTAGGTGTGAGAGGGAATAGTGTATGTGTCCTGCTATGCTTTGGTGTCCAGGATGTATTGCCTGCCTTTGTTTGCTGGGATAGGCTCCAGCAGTTACCCCACAACACAAAGTGGCTAAGATAATGCATTAATGGAAAATGTCTTTAACTTTCTCAAGAGCCACCCCAGATGCATTGACATGTTAACAGGTCAGCTAGCTCAAACAAAATGTCTGGGAATCCATTTGGGGGCCAGTAGCACGAAATGTAGAAGGGCAAGGCAAGGCTGTGTTCAGGGACAGGGAAGAATAGAGGAGAAAACTGGGCTAGAAAATGACCTGGGGCACTGGAGCTTGTGATTTAGTACACTTAATAACAACACAATATGCTCGGGAACTGATGTCTTGCTGTGAGACTAGCAACACCAGTAGAATTCATTGCATATTGTACTGAGTCATGTCCTTTGTGTTTCAACCAATAGATCCACAGTGTCCAAGTAATTCCTATTTTTTTTTGTAAAAATGTAAAACCTGAAATAACTTGGAATCAGCATTTCATTTTTTTGGTAAGTTGGAGTGCAGTAAATTCTCCAGTCTTTTTTAGATTTGTGACTTCACTGTACATTACAGAGTCCAACAAAATACCATGGCACCTACATGTATATCTTAATGACAAAATTAAGTTCAAAATTTAAAAAAAAACTGTAAATGGAGGAAAAGTGATACAGCTTTTTCTTCTCTGAGAGTACTGCTACACTTTCAAATTCTGGTGTACAAATATACAAATATGTATGTGGTATTACTTTCCTGTAATGCATGACACTTCACTGGAGTTCAGGAACTGTTGAACTCCATAATGACCTGACATTGAGTCCCTGGATCTTACACATGGTAGAGCTCAAGAGTTTCTTTTATTTATTCACCCTAGCATGCACACCACCTTATGGGGTATGTTACAAATCTGTAGTGTCAAAGTTAAGTGTCAAAGAGTTCCCTGATCAAAGATCCCTGGCAACACAATGTGGTCATAGTTGTCAGAGCCCAAACAACTTCATACAACTGTTTTCACAGGCTGAGTAGCCCCAATCATGATGTGTAAACTGATTTCGATGTGTGTAATTGGAGGAGTTCCCCTGTAGGAATTCACATTCAAAAGGCAAAAGGCATTTCCTATTCTTCCTAGTGCTTAGAAGAGGGTAAAAAAAATGCAGATAAAAAGAGCAACATTTTTACATATATAAATTCTGACTGATAAATATATTTCAGGGCCACATTGTGATGCGGTGGTTAGTACTGTTGCCTTACAGGAAGAAGCTTCTCCCCCTGTGCGTGTGGTTTTCCTCTGGATACTCTGGTTTCCTCAGTCCAAAAATAAGCAATAAGGTCAAGTGGAGACTAAATTGTCCCTCGGTGTGAATGAGGGAGTGAATAGTTTGTGTGCCCTGCGATGAACTGGCCATCTGTCCAGGGTGCAGTCCCTGCCTTCGTCCAATGTGAGCTAGAGATAGACACCAGCAGACCCCTGTAACACCAGTGGGTACAAAGCAGGCAAGAAAATGAATGAATTAATGGATATATTGCATTATATGAAATGTATGGCAACACTGAAGGTTGAATTCCTATCCTAACATCTTGTTTACCGCTGTCCTGACAGACCAGTGGAATTATCTAGTCTCCAGGGAGTGGATGAGCAGCCCCAAGCTACTGTAGTTTGGTCATTCTTCAAACTAGGTCAGGTTTCACAAATGTAACATGGTGGTAGATCTGAATATGGGGGTGGGCAGTGTGGTTACATGCATATCTCTGAGTGTCCACATCCCTTTTGTCCTGCTAGCCTCTCAGTGCACAGCTCTGTTTGTCACATGGTGAAGAGCAGGAAGTACTTTTTTTCATCAGGTCATCAGGTCACTTGAACAACTTCACAATGGTGCATGATGAAGGCACCTGTTTCGCTTTGTATGCTGGGCACACAAGTAACAGGCTGAATAGAAGCGAGGATCCTGACTTCAAAAAGAATGACACTGACATTCACAGTTTTAGTGAAATGGACTCATCTGGTATGGGAAAGCTGAGGGAAAGGCCAAGTACCCATGCAACGTACGTATGAAACGTACGAAAAGCGAATGGAGCATGAATGGGCCTTGAGCTATTGGTAGTGCCTGTGATCCCCCCACATCAATGCCACGTCGACCATATCAGAAACCATTTTTCACTCATTTTTGTAAGGTGTCTGCAAGAGGCTGAAATACCACAGCCAAGTGTTGCTTAGGTGGGTACAGGTCTCAGCCAGCTTGGCGACAGAGACATTTAGTCCCAGTGGCTCTAGATGGTTTTAATTACAGCAATGAGGAGCAGGCTTTGGCTTCAGGATTTTGAGAGGATGATTGACAGTGTGGTGGTACTCAGCCACCTGCCAATATGCAAAACAATATAGACAACAATGTGTTTCATTGAAGCATTGCATCTTGTGTTTAAAGGTTGTGGGTATACTGCATGATAACACAATTCTTGACATCAATTTGTATAATGACATGATAAATTAACACAATAACCACCATAACTTCAACCGTTACCTCTGTCTTCTCCCTAGCTTGTGACAGCAACCATTGGGGCCCCCACTGCAGCAACAGATGTCAGTGCCAGAATGGAGCTCTGTGTAACCCCATCACCGGAGCCTGCATCTGCACTCCTGGTTACAGGGGCTGGCGGTGTGAAGCTCAGTGTGAAAAGGGCAGCTATGGTAATGGATGTTTGCAGAAATGCCAGTGCCAAAACGGAGCAACCTGTGAACACGTTACTGGGCAGTGCCAGTGCTCAGCAGGATACGCTGGAGTGTTGTAAGTTGAAGATGCTTAAAAAGTCAGCACAGACACAGCAACTTCCAATAGTTGCAGCATGCCTAAAAAATTGATAAAAAAATCCAATGAACTGTTTAAGAAATGCTCGACTCATAGCTGGTCCAAGGTTTATTAGGTCTTTATTTTGTTTCATTATCAGCAGCTAAGTTTGGACTGGATCGCAGGGTCAGTAGGTTCAGATGGGTAGCCCCCTGCAGTACCAAAAAAAAGGGGAGAATGAGGAGAAGCATTTGAGTGGACCATTACACCATCACACTGACCCACAACAACAACTACAACACTACAATATATGTTTCATGTATAATGTTGTTTCCACGTTCACCAATTCCTCTGGAAGCATCCCAAGGCATGCCCAAGCCAGCTGAATGATAAACTCTCTGAAGCATGCCCTGGGCCTTCCTCTAGGTCTCCTATCAAATGGACCTGCCAGAAACACCTTCCCTGGCTCCACATTAGCTGGCTTCTCCTGATACAGAGGAGCTGGGGTTCCTCTCTGAGACTCTCTCAGATGTCTGAGCTTCTCACCCTTGTTAGTTGTCAATTGGAAACTGAGCATTTTCTTCACCACAACAGACTGATGAAGAATATGCATCACTGTTGACCCTGCCCCAATCTATCTGGGGCAGGGTCCCTGTTACATTTTCTCCTTACTCAATAACAAGGCCCTAATATACTTAAATATCATGCATATTTCACTGCTTTCACTGCTACCACCGTTACAATTTTCTACACCTAAAGAGTAGTTCTGTATAATTTCTGACTTCAAAAACTCTGTAGTTGCCTCATACGGATGTGGCGGCATGTGTGTCTCCTCCTCTCTCACACAGCTGAGATACACATTCACTTATAAAGGTTGCACTTCTCAAGCAAATATCAAGATTATTTCTCAGAATAAACTAATGCATTTTCTTCTGTTTCTTCTGTTTCAAAGCTGTGAAGCCCAGTGTCCTCCAGGTAAACATGGACAGCAGTGTGAGGAGACATGTCCATGTCAAAATGGCGGAGTGTGTCATCATGTGACTGGAGAATGCTCCTGTCCTCCTGGATGGATGGTACACAATCTTATCACTGATAAGACAGAAGACTGAATTTATGATTAATTCATGCTCACCAAGTACACATTAGCAGTCATAATCTAAAATCTAAAATGCTGCAGTTACTGTGTGTATGACTCTGTCTGTTGCTTTGTGCAGGGCACAGTGTGTGGTCAGCCATGTCCAGAGGGGAGATTTGGACAGAACTGTTCCCAGCAGTGTCAGTGTCACAATGACGGCTTCTGTCTGTCATCTACTGGCCAGTGTCTCTGCAGCCCTGGATACACAGGAGAATGGCAAGAGCATTTTTTTTTTTTTTACAAAATTCCATGTAGTTGAATTTAGGAGTCTTCATGTTTCTTTCAAGGGGACAATGTGCAATGTTTTTGGCTTTTTATTTCCAGCATTTATTTATATGCTATTATTGATGTATTATGACCTTCACTAATTATTTGACACCATCTTGTAAACAAGGAATTTTAGATTTATTTATACTTTTGACGAGTAAGCTCGCAGGGCAGCGCCATGACAGTACGCCTTCTTGAAACTACAGCTGCCAGCAAGGGACAAATGGCACCAACACATTTTCACTGTGAGCCAGCAGAGGGATAACAGAGGAGATCAGCCAGTGAAGCTTTTTGGTATACACTGGCTACCGTAGTTGCAACGTGTGTTTGAAACAGGGAGGCGCTAGAGTGCACTGTTCGTTTGAATTCAATATACAATTTCACCAGTAGTTGGGGGTCATTCCTACACAATGTCCCTCTAAGGCAACAAATAGTCTTACATACAGTAGATGCATGTTTTATTTTGCAACAAGATTAGAGTCGATAGATATTTAGATGGCATCTCTACATTTTGTTCCAACCAAGCAGCAACACTCCAGATTTGACTCAGTTAACTCATCTCAACCTTCAGACATTTGATTGGTCAGACTGTGTACTCTTGATTGGTTGGAACAAAAACCCGCACCCACAGGCCCTTTGTGGTGTAGGTACGACACCACTGCATTAGTGTCTGCTTCAAGTTAGCTGCTACATGCTGCATGGTTGCTGCACAGATGGGTATTGATAAAACTGTCATTGACTAGCTTCATTCTTATCACTGTGTCTCTGGGAACAGGTGCCAGCACGAATGTCCAGTGGGTTCATACGGTGCTAGCTGTGCAAAGACGTGTCGCTGCAAGAACAACAGCAAATGCAGTCACACCGATGGACTGTGTGTGTGTGAACCAGGATTTACAGGGGAGACGTGCGACACCCGACTGTGTCCTGAACAGTACTATGGCCTATGGTGTGACAGCAAGTGCCCGTGCAACATGCAGAACACTCTCAGGTATTCAGGAATGATGTTCAAACACATGTTTTTTTTTACAGCAACATCTCATAGTTATATTAACTGTTATATTAATGAAAACTGATAGTTGTCTTTTAAAATGCCAGTGACAACCATAACATGGTGCATAGGACAGGCACAGACATTTGAGACGCCACCACTTTTACTGGTGTCAAGTCTAGCACCCTAAAGTTGTTCTGCTACAACATGGATGAATATTTTATTCACCATGAAATACCTTCTAATAATACACCACCCAACATAAAGAATACACTGCAAATATGATGAGTAATTTGTTCTTTCATTTGGCCGCATTAGAACTACATCCACAGTTTATCTGTGCGTAGGCTTTTGTAAATGACAGCATCCAGTCTGTCATTAAAGATACTTTGAAAACAAAGCACAGAGAAGTTAAAAAAGGCAAAAACAAAGGAAAAGACAAAAGAAAAATAATTATAGGCAGTAGATATGAGTTAAAAGAACAACATGTTCAGTCCACTAGACGTTGACCAGAGACCTGCAGCTTTTTCGCTCACCTACAGATCCAAGCAGATTGCACCTGTGTTACTAGATTTATTTGTTTTTTCTTTATTAAGGATCCCTATTGGCTGACACACAAGTCTAGTCTCCCTGAGGTACTCTTAAAAAAAACTAGCAACTCTCAAGCCTAAAAAGTGACTTAACAATGCTTCCTTTCTTGAAATACTTCTAATTTTTAAAGGAAGAGTGCTCAGTAAAGAAATAGCTGTATACGCAGCAGTGATCTTCATTGAAAAAGTTTTTGGGCCTGGCAATGGAGGTAGACTTTGAGTTGAGGCTGTGGTACTGTAGTGATGAACATCAGAATTATATCCAGTTTGATTAGCAAGAGCTAGTTCTTTTAAGAAATTAACTGATAGATAACCTATGAATAACCTTTGGCCATCTAAGACAAGAATGCATGCCCGGCCCCGACCATTGCTGCACAGCAGCTGTAAGTCTCTATTAGATCATCAATCTCACTCTGAGAAAATTGCAGGCTGCATTTCAGATCCTGTGTCTCTTTGGTCAGTTGGTCAGGCTTAAGATTCAGCAGGCCAAGAAGGAATCACAGCTTAAAAAGATCACGCACCACTTTTCACTTGGTATAACATAAATTATAATGTCTTATATTAGGTTTTTTATTTAATCTTTGAAAGTTTTGAGTTAGGTTAGAACAATTTTTGAATGGCACCTGACCTGCATGTACGGTGAAGGAATGGGCGATCTTCATCTCAAGTTAAATTACTTTCAGAAGTCAGAGATTTTTATCCTTTCTGTGACTGTTACAGCAGTAATAAGCAAATGTAAGATGCTTCTGTAGGCCTTTCCATAGGTGTTCTAATTAAGATTCAGTTACTGATAATTGGAAATACAGGAAATACTGTTGCTTGGGCAAAAAGGGTAACAACAAAATATTTCTGTCGTCACCAGCTGCCACCCAATGTCAGGGGAGTGTGCCTGTCTGCCTGGCTGGACAGGTATCTACTGCAACGAGACATGTTCCCCAGGATTTTATGGTTACCGCTGCCAGCAGGTGTGTCAGTGCCAGAACGGTGCTGACTGCCACAGTGTGACCGGAGAGTGTATCTGTGCTCCGGGCTTTATGGTAATATCATTTTCTAATGACAGTGTGAGTCAGTGCTTTAGGGTGACTCTCATGCCAGTTCACTGATACACAATATTTGACATGTTTTGGTGCTTGGTTTTGTGTGTGTGTGTGTGTGTGTGTGCTTCAGCTGCCTGAAGCAATACTTAAGATAAAGGAGGAAAACTTAGATCATAAAGTTGATGTACTGTAGAAAATTGTCTCTGATAACATCTTGCGACAGCAGCATTGCAGTGATAGAAATTATTTTGGCATGCTACCACACTAAAACTAACAGAGATATAGAGATACTGCTGAGCATTAAAGTTTATATTCTGTTTAATGTGCTTGTGATCTGCTAATGTTGTCTGGCTTAGGTTAGCAGCAGGGTCAATACAATTTAACTCAACTGTATATAAAGTGCCAGTTCATTACAATGTCATTTTGAAACGCTACGTACACAGATAAACAAAACAGAACCCAACAAATCCCATATAGGTCATCTGCCTCTGGTTGGGGTGGGTTGGAAGTCCATGCAAAGGCTCCTAATATCCATGTCTCTCTCAGACACTCCCACTCGAAAAACTGCATGCTTTCCAAGGCACTGGCTTTAAGAAGTCACAGAGATAAGGAACAGCACTATCTCTTTACCAACACAAAGAGATGTCATAACCTGCTAATTGTTCACCAAATGTATTTTTTTTCAGGGTCCCAGTTGTTCAGTGTCTTGTCCAGCAGGAACACATGGCATGAACTGCTCCTCCTGCTGTAAGTGTAAGAACGGAGCTCAGTGTTCCCCAGTGGATGGATCCTGCACCTGTTCACCAGGTAAGTTCAGAGGAAGGGTGGCACATGTCTCTCTCTAGGTCTATACAGTGGAACTTCAAGATAGGAAATTAATTCATTCTGGAGGAGCTTTCGTGCTCGTATGCTGAATAATGGTTCTAAAGGAGGCAAAGACATTTAAGCGTGTGTTTGAATTAGGTTGGCACGGGGTGGACTGCTCCATCAGCTGTCCCAGTGGCACATGGGGTCTGGGCTGCAACCTCACCTGCATGTGTAAGAATGGAGGAGCATGTGATGTGCTGGACGGCCACTGTACCTGTTCTCCTGGCTGGAGAGGAGAGAGATGTGAACTCCACTGCCAGGTGAGAGAAAGTTCTTTAGTAGTTGCTTTAGTAGTAGTAGTAGTAAGGAGAAAATAGATACATATGGAGGAAAGATAGTTGTTTAAAATATAGTTAAAGATCAAAGATCAGATCAAATTAAACCAAAAATTATGTGACATGTACAATCAAAATAGCTTGTGCCACTCAAAAAAGATCACAAACAGATGGCAAACAGATAAGTTAACGGGCGGATGTTGTTGTTGTTACTCACATGAGGATGTGAGGGAGAAAACAGATTTAAAAGCATGAAAAGGCTATCTGATTTTTTTTTCTCCTGTGACTGCTAAATGATTGCTGCACGTCACATGAAAATGCGTTTATCTCGGTTGCGATGCTGTGCGCCCCCCTCAGGATGGCTCCTACGGGCTCAACTGTAAAGAACGGTGTGACTGCAGTCATGCTGATGGATGTCACCACTCGACCGGTCACTGCCACTGTTTGGCTGGATGGACTGGTGAGACCTAATCACATTGTTCTCACTAGGAAATATCTTGAAATACTTGCTGAAATCTCTATGAAACATTGCTTCATATTAATAAAAAGAAATCTAATAAAAAAAGTAAATATAGATTTTCTAGCCTAAGCTTAATAACATTGACATTGCCTCCATATACATGTAAACCCACTGTACATGTACAGGGACCATCTCTGCCTCTGTGTCAGCCCTAGTACTGAAGTAGAGTAAAGTATGATCACTGATTCATTAAATCAGATTAATTTTAGATTATTTTAATTGCCAGAAGTGTAATGTTTAGCTTTAAGAAAGGCTTTGTGAGCAGTGAAAAGTTACATATGCTCCCTGCATGCAAAAAGTTCAGACAGATTGACAATTTTCAGGTGTGCAAGACTTATGAATTGAAGTGTAGCTTGTTTTCTTTTCTCTTTTTATTTTTATTGCCTCAAAGATAAGATTTAAGAGTGTGTGTGCATGTTTTAAGAGTGTGTGTAAGTGTGTTACTGATTCTTCTACTTTTTTGTGATTTTTATCTGACTGTAGGAGTTGCTCAGTCCTGAATGTACAGTAATTTTTCTGTAATTATGTCAGCGAGGGTTATACTGTGGGTGGACGGGAAAGAAAATACCAAGCAATAATTAGCAGGTCAAAGAGTTAATAGTATATCAGTGTAGGTACATAGAGTTTATATTGATAATTTTCCTGCTTTTAAGGGAGAGATCTTATGAATGGGCAAATTGGAGTGATTCATAGTTTTTTGTGACATAACTTTTTGTGACGCTAGTAAAAGTAATTGCCTCGAATTTGAAGCAAAGACCAAAATTGTTAATTCATCTTTTCTGCATCACACTTGAAATCACAATGCTATCTGTGTGCATGTGTGCAGGGATCCACTGTGACAGCGTGTGTGCAGAGGGCCGATGGGGCCCGAACTGCTCCATGCCCTGCAAATGTAAGAACGGAGCTTCCTGCTCTCCAGATGAAGGCATCTGTGAATGTGCTCCTGGATACAGAGGCAACAGTTGTCAGAGGAGTAAGTCCTTTCACCTGCACCACACACCTTGAAGTGATCACATACAAGTCTTGAGGATTTTTAGAGGTCAGAAGGTCTTTTCTCAACATTTTCAGTAGGGGATGGACCCCAAAACATGACACTCAACGGTAAAGAATTGATCCATTGATTCCTAGTTTTCACATGACATCACGCTCCCTGAGAATGGTCAGACCCCGAAGCAGACCCCAAGGAGGAGTTTTGCAAGCATGTGGTGAAATGAAAATCACAAATGATATGAAAGAATATCATGGTAAAGGGTGAAGGGAGAGCAGTCAGATAGGAGACAAATGGTGAGGTCAACTAATACAGAGACACATTGCACAATGTCTCGAGAAATGGGAAAAACATGTTGCCTAATCGATGTGGAACAGTCAGATCTGGCACAAATATTCATATCTGGTTCATATCTGGAACACAAGACGCAAGTTCCAGGAAGCCTGACCATTTGTATGTGTGTGTATGTGTGTGCCTGTTAGCGTGTGTGTGTGTGTGTGTGTGTATGTGTCACACACGAACCTATGAGTGCAAAAGATCATGTCCATGTCAGGAGCTCGGGAATCAGGTTAGGAATTGCTCTAGGAACTGTTGGTAGGCCTGTTAGAGGACTGACTCCTTAACATAATATATCCCTCTGTGTCCCGGCTGACTGAACTGACTTGACTTAATCCATTATACATATATTCATGGCCCATCGGATTGCCTGTTTTTTTTGTTTTTTTTTTCATCTGCAGTCAAATGCTTCTAGTTTCTCAATCTGTTCACAGTGAAAGTAAAGCAGCTGGACCCAAATGCAGGAGAAAGTCGAGAAACAATGTGATAAAGCAGAACTATTCATTTCATGCCGTAATCGCTTTTATTGCTTTTGTCCTTTGCTTAAGTCTGTTCCCCAGGTTACTTCGGCCACCGCTGCAGCCAGACCTGTCCGCAGTGCGTCCACAGCAATGAACCATGCCATCACGTCACGGGACAGTGTGACTGTCTGCCAGGCTTCAGGGGGCCGCTGTGCAATGAAGGTGAGGTTTTTTGTTTGTTTGTTTTCTTTTCTGTTACGATGTTTTTGGGAGATGCTAGCTGATAGGATTTTTTAATACTCATACTGTAGCAGTCAGTTGTATATGTACACTCATGAAAACAGTTTTTTAGTTGTGAATTTCAATTTTAGATATGGACATTTCTCTTTGATGGTGGTTCAAGAACAGCACTTCCTAAAAGAAGACGTGCAGAAAAGGAGAAAAACTTGGGTGTATATATTAACCGATAAACTGAATGATTAAGACGCAACCCATGTGTGTTTTGGGTGCAGTTTGTCCCAGCGGTCGCTATGGGAAAAACTGTGGCTTGGCGTGCAGCTGCACCAACAACGGCACCTGTAACCCGATCGACGGCTCCTGTCAGTGCTACCCGGGGTGGATCGGCAGCGACTGCTCCCAGGGTGAGCGAGCGCGCCTTAGCTGAAAGCCAAACGATGATGGTGATGAAGATGGTCCCGGTGGTAGTGGGGTCCCTTTCCCCCAACTGCAGCCAGAACACTGACACTCTCCTGTCACTGTGTCTGCAGCTTGTCCACCCGGTCAGTGGGGACCTAACTGCATCCACACCTGCAACTGTCACAACGGAGCCTACTGCAGCTCCTATGACGGGGAATGCAAGTGCACTTCAGGATGGACCGGACTTTACTGCACACAGCGTCAGTCTCACACATACACACACACACATACACCAGTTGTCTGGCTAGTTTTATCCATATATAACAGATTACGATCGACTCCCTGCAGGACCAAGGGCTTTTATGTGTAGAGCAGCTGCTGTGAGAACTCAGCCCCCCCCCCTCCATTGTGTGACATTAGGTACAGACGCAAAGACAGAGCGAAGGTGTCTTTGTGGGTTTAGAGAGGAGATCTTTCAAGTATTGCATGGAGAGGTAACTCCACAGTGAGGACCGTGTGCATGCAAAACCACAGAAAGGAGACTGTGACAAGAGTGGTTTGCATGTTGGCCACTCTGGTGTCCTCACACAGTCCAAAAGCATGCATAAAGGGCAATTTAGAGACATTTACGCTAGGTGTGAGCGAGTGAGAAAGTCAATGGTGTGTGCTCTTCAATAGACTTATGACCCTGGGTGTATTGATGGTCATAATGTTTTGACTGCGGTTGCTTTTTTAAAAATGCAATCTGGTCTATATCTGATATAGACACATATAAAAGTGGCCTGAATCAGGTTGAAAAAAATGCACCATATGCACCTGGCCTGCAGTGTGAACATAGTCATAAAGTCTTTGTTGCCTGATCAGAAACAGAGTATGATTGAGGATGACTGTCTTGCAGGGTGTCCTTCGGGTTACTTTGGGAAGGACTGTTCCAAGATTTGTCCGTGTAGAAATGGAGCAGATTGTGACCACATCTCTGGACAATGCACCTGTCGCATCGGCTTCATGGGTCGACACTGTGAACAAAGTATATGACACACCATCAGTGTACCAGGATCTCCTCTGAGGGAGCCCCCCCAAAAGGAGATATCTTACCATTTATCTCAATCACCCTCATTTACAGAGTGTCCAAACGGTTCATATGGTTATGGCTGCCGCCAGGTCTGTGACTGCCTCAACAACTCCTCGTGTGATCATATGACTGGGACCTGTTACTGCAATCCTGGCTGGAAGGGAACTCGCTGTGACCAAGGTGGGGACACGCCTAAAAACATATGGAATCAGTATCCTATGTGCTTTTAATGTGGCACAGACAGATGCCAAAGCCTCTATAACTGTCATTTTCCAACCTGTCTGTAGCTGGTGTAGTGGTGGTGGGGAGCCTCAACAGTCTGACCACCGCAGTCATGCACGTGGACACCTACCAGATGGGAGCGATCGGAGGAATCATTGTCCTGGTGCTGCTCGTGCTCTTCCTCCTCCTCTTGCTCATCGTTCACAGGAAGAAGCAGCAGGTCAAAGCTCCGGTCACGCCTCCGGTCAGCTACACCCCTGCCATGAGGGTCGCTGCCGACGGTACCCTTGGAGGTACATCACACATTCACCCGTGATAGTTAATGTCCGTGGAAGGCAGGTTTACACTGCTCACTTGTTCCTCATAGCATTTTACGTACATAACATCTAATCACCTTTCCAGTAATTGGAATAGGAAAATAGACGGTTCCACATTCTGAGTGGAGGATTGATATTTATTTATTTATATAGCCAAAACTTTGTATAATCCATTCCTGTGGGGCATTATGATGGTGCCATTTGATCAAGTGCACAAATTATGTTTCTTGACCACTGTGTCCTTACTCATGGTCATGTAAAACTCCTCTTTGCATCAGAGAGCATAGTGCATAATATGAATAGGTCTATAGTTTAAAAATAATTCATCTTTTGTAGTGGAGCTATACAAGTAACAAAAATGAGGTGAAATTGAAACAAGGTACAGAACATTTCAGGATATATTTTTAACAATCTTCTCCCTATAAGTAATTTTGGACCAGTATGAAAGTCTTTTGAGAGAACATTGTGTATATGTTGTTTTCTTCCCAATAAATTGTTCACTTAAACCACAATGGATCGATTCATGCTGAACAATCTGGTATGAATTCTTGTCCTTTCTCAGATAGTCACCGACCAGCCTTTGAGGCGTACCCCAGCAACTACTTCTCCAACCCAAGCTACCATACTCTGAAACAGTGCATCAGCTCCCCTCTCGTTAACAGTGCACCATACGACAAGGTACAGAAGACATTTTTTTTTTCAAACTATGTGGAATTATAATATATATATATATAAGATATTCTAAAAAGAGGCATATTTGTTCAGGCCAAGAGCAATCAGCTGATTGTGAACCTGAAGAACTTGGATCAGAGAAATGGGATTCCTCACAGTGGCACACTACCTGCAGAATGGAAACAAGAGGAGTGCTTCAATGAACTGGGTGAGACCCTTAATACGTCATGCTATGCTCAGATCGCAGTCTCATAACTTAATTTAACTGTGTAACTGTAACAAGCCTCTACCCCACGACTCAGCTTTATCCAAATGGTGGCGCACGGGTCTGCTAGCGCCTGTCTTGACACACATAGAGCAAAGGCATGCAGAGTCTCCAGTGCAGCTTAATTCTTAATGGGAGGAATCCTAGAGATCACACACACACACCACCACCACCACGTTGCCCCTTCTCCATATGAACAGAAACAAAACAAAAAGGGCTTAGTTGCAGAATTACTGATGCTAAACCAAGGGGTAATGTCAGTATTATGATTGACTGTTTTTGATTATGGGTTAGATGATTTTGCAGCATAGACACTGTCCGATGATATGATGGATTAAAAAAACATTTTAATTATTTTGCTAAACTGTTTTTTACAAGGTAAATATAAGCATGTCTACCTATGTTTTGGATTAAATACTAAGAAGTGCGTAAGAGCACCAGAAGTGGTAGGTTGACTTCCATGACTCATCGAATTGCTGCTTTAACATTGTGTTCATATCAGGAGCCTATGGAGTTGACAGGAGATACATGGAGAAATCTTTACAAGGTAAGACCTGAAATCCATCCTTCTGTCTTCATACCGTAACAGTGTCACAAGAATCTGCAGGAGCCTATGCTAGTGCACACGGGGCAGCGGAAGGGAATGGAGTAAACTTGGGTCAGTTTATCTGTAATAAGTATGTTCTAAGACCATGGGAGGAATATGGGGAGCACCTGGAGAGGTCTAGGTCAGCTCTATCCAAGGTGTTTTAGAATGGTGTCAACTAGTTACTGTGAAAGTAGGTTAGATGGATGTATATTTCTATAGTGTAGGTACTTACCACTCTCTGGATTCTCTGTCCGTGTCCTGCAGATGTGGTGAAGGGCACAGCCTATCACGCCAGCTCCTGGTCCCTCAACAGCTCTGAAAATCCGTACGCCACAATAAACGATCCGCCCCTGCTGACGCCCAAAACCACAGAGTGCAGCTACATGGAGATGAAGTCGCCAGCCAGATGGGACTCGCCATACGCCGAGATAAGCAACAGCAGCTCCACCAGCAACCGCAATGTCTATGAAGTCGGTGAGCAGCTTGAGCTCCCGCTTGTTTGTCTTTGTTAGTGCTTCACTGAAAAGTAACTTTACATATGCGCAGGCCACTTCACAAGGTACACCCGTCCAACTGCTCATTCACACAACCACTGACACTGCAGCAATTCAATGCATTTAGCCACGTAGACGTCGTCAAGATGACCTGCTGAAGGTCATACTGAGCATCAGAAGTGACATGGTGGATGATGGCAGACAGGCTAGTCCGACTGTTTCAGAAACTGCTGATCACACTTCGCTCTCACACCAGAGCTGGGTAGTCTGGACTCCAGTTTGACGGTCTGGTCTGGAGGAGATAATGCTGGTCAGCTTGACACAGGGGAACAGGAGGCTGACTGTATAGACAGGGGGGAGTGGCTTAACGAGACATAGGTGTGACACATTAGGGAAAAAGCAGGTGATCGCAGAGGACGGAAGAACAGGAGGATGAGAAGAGAGTGATAAGATGCAACCATGAATAACATAACATGATCTGTCGATGTGTGTAAGGTGTGACTAGAAAGACCCTTTCAGAGCCTCGAACGTGCCCTGATGAGTCGAAAGACAATTCAAACGTTAAATTAAAGCTAGAGACAAGTTGAATGAACTTACAATTTCCATTTCTCCTACCTGATTTTAGAGCCAACCGGGAGCACCATCCAACCAACAGGTGACAGCAACATCCAGGTGCAGTTTGGTCAAGAGCCGTATGATCTACCCAAGAACAGCCACATCCCCTCTCACTATGACCTGCTGCCCGCCAGAGAGAGTCCATCTGCAGAGCTCAACACACCAGACAGTGAATGATGGCACAGTTTCACTGCCTGCTCAGCAGCTCTGCCGCTCGATTCACTTCAGTTCAACTCGGTTTGTTTTTTTTCCCTGCCAATGTACAACAAAGATGATCTTGTGACGCGGGGAAGGCCTTTCTGTCACGGTCAGAAACCGTGTGCAGAGAGAGTTCTCAGCAGCAAGTTCTCTATTCGTACAACATATATGGTAGATGCACTGATTCGTATATATCACTTTTCTAGTCTTAATGACTCTTCGAAGCTCTGTGTGACGAGTCGCATTCATGCGTATTCACACAATGGTGGCCGAGGCTATCCCACAAGGGCCGTCCAACACGCAGGCTGCACCGGGCTGGGTCTAAACACTGACCCTCTGATCCACAAGCGACCACTCCTTCCCCCTGAGGCACAGTCGCCATATGGCACTTGACACAAATATCGTACCACTGTATATAATCGTTGTAAACGTAACATGGCTTCTGTCCGAGGATAATGGAAATGCAGGAATTTGAACGTTAAGTTGAACTGTCTGTCTTTGCACATCATTCCACATATCAGGGAGGTAATAATGTCTAGTATATTTATTTTTTGACCGCTACCAAAGAAAGCGTTTATACCTTTCCCAAATCACTCGTGACAGGGCTGGAAAACCAACTGTCAGAGCCTCCCTTTGACTACCTCCCTGATCTGGCTGTGTCTTTAAAATGATTTTTGTTTTTTTTTAACCACAACAAATTGTTAATAGGGCACAAAGAACAAATAATTTGTGATACACTTGGCCACTGCTATTGTAATAAAAGTAGAGTCAGATGCTGTAGTATAAATATAGTTACGTGTACTAAGTTTGCATATATGTTTAATACCAAAGAAATGTAATTTTGTAACAGTTGATATCTTAAAGAGACGATCCTGGTTGACCATGCAGTGCATGAAGTGGGAAATAATGTGGCTGGTTAAGGTAGTTCAGTATTACAGTAAATACTGGTGTGCTTAAGATTAAAATATAGAAGTGCCTGCACCCCTTTCCAGCACACTTCAAGCACTGTCTCCATACATGTTGAGCAATGTAATCTGTAATCTTTTTTTCACCTTTTTGATTTTCTGAAAACACATGCTTCAAATTTACTCTGTGTATAATGTGAAAATGAATGCTAAAGGCCCTGTCCATGAAATGATGGGATCACTTACCACTTATGTACATTATGTGTAAAATATCAGAAATGTGTTATTATTCTGATTTTTTTTTCTACATTTATGTTATTTCATTGTATTGACGATGATAAGTAATGTTTGTTATGCATGAATGGAGTGTTATTGAAACCATTATTGAAAGTTCTGGGAAAGGAGACATATTTCCAGTAGGGTGAAAACTTCCACCTCATCCAGCACTTAAATATCTAGATTTATAAGAACAATATTATCCTCTCATACAGTGTAGTTTTTAGATGTGTAGGAGCCCAACACGGATACTAGACGGTTGCTGGTTCGTGTCCCGTTCAGACCAGAACAGAGGCCTTTCTGTGTGTCATGTTTTCCCCGAGTGCGCGGGTGCTCTTCGGTTTCCTCCCACAGTCCAAAAACTTGCATCGAGGTCAGTTGGAGACTTTAAATTGAGGCGTGAGAGAGAAAGGTGTGTCCAGAGTTTACTCCCTGCCTGTGCCCTATGTGAGCTGGACAGAGGCACCCGCAGACCCCCAGGGACACCAGTGGGAATAAAGCGGGTAAGATAATATATATGGACAAAATTTTGATAGATCATGTTTTCTCTTAAACTAGATTTGTATGGATAAAAACATTTTTCATGCTTAAAGTTACCTGTGAAGGGTACCTTGTCCTCTTGCACAAACAATTCTCAACAACGACGGCGACCTTTTGTAACTTGACTCGGTGAGGCGTTGATGTCTTAACTGTTCAGACAAAATGTATACTTAGGACAAACAAACTACATCCAACAAGTTTAATGTGCAAAATGACACTGTCTGACAGTGCCACTTCATTTATTCACACCAAATTGACCGGCCGTTGACGATATGTTAAGACTACACCGTAAAGCCTGTAAGGTGATGGATGGATGGCTGGGCTTCACTAATATAACAATTCAGGTAAAAAAAAGTGTTTTGGTCTTGTGCTTACTCTGAACGACCAAAATGGCAAACCGTCTGTTAGAAATATTTATCAGCAATCGTATTTAAAGATATACTCACCAGGGTCTCTGTAAAGACGTAAATTCACTCGCAATACTTTCTTACTGCATGTTTAAGGGTCATTTGTTTCATAAATAAACTAAGCAATGTATGAAATGTAACTACTCAAATTAACCTCAAATAGCTGCAAGGAGACTCATTTACGCACCATACCACTGCGTATGTGTTCTCCAATAACGCGACAGTAATTTAGCTTCCGTTTTAGGTCGTGTCTTCAACTTTATTTCCTGTGTCTCATTAGTGTCATTTGTGCAAAAGCTTTGGAATAAAAATCATACAGGAAGAGTATCATGTGTGCATCATGTATGTGGTGTGTACCTGCATCTGTTTATGTTTCTGGGGTCGATGTGTGATTGAGTTCGAGAAAGTGTCGATCTTTGCATTTTGAATGTAGCCTTGCCATCGTAGCGATAGCGTGGCTATCTCTGCTTATGAATCCCCGCCAACCTTCTTTTGTCACCATCTACGGCTAAAACATCGGCTGCGATCTGATGATGCTGCACCGCCTTTTGCCCTCGGTATGAGATCTTTTGCCTCTCGCGTCATTCGTTATTATGTAACTGACATCATAGATAACTAGAGGTCACAAGAGATTCATGATCCTCACAGATTCCTACACTAGTCCAGAAGGACTGGCACTGGCTCCAGCGGTCTGCAGTACTGTTTGTGTATAAAGCAGGAAAAGAAAAGCAATGGATGGATGGATGGATGCTCCCAGATCACTTTTGTTTGGAACTGTCGCAACAAACCAAAACTTGACCCTAACCCTGTCACGAACGCAACATTGTTAGTTGAAGCTGTAACAACACATTGCCCAATAAATTTCTTTCCAAAGTGCCAGGATTGTGAGCGAGTTTCTCCTCTGCTGTGGATGTGCTTTGGATCCTGTCCGTGAGAGTTTCTCTCTCTCTCTCTCTCTGCACATAGTCTTCAAGGGTAAAGCAGCTGCATTTTCATGGTCAATCACAAGTAGACTAGGGATTTCTATGCATCCTATAATATGTCGTAGGTTCAATATAAGGACGTTTCTACACCTTTATACATCAAGTGCGAAAGATTTTTTTATTCCCTACTTAGCAGTGGAAAAATATTAAGTGCTTTTCGTGTCCGTCAGGTCCATATGAACATGCACAAATGTGGTCAATAATGTGAATGGATATGGCTAAACAACTATGAAACTGACTGTAGACTTCAGTGGATGGAACACAGAGAGATATATGAGAGCATCTTACAAAGTTTCTCCTATCACCGTTATACACAATTTTGTACCATACACGACAGACTTAAATTAAGCACCCTTTACGTAGTCTAACTTCACTAGGTAACCGATGACACCGAAACTGCATGACCTGGGATTAGCCTGAAGTTAGCGCCGGAGAAGGTATTTTGACAACCGTGTCACGCGCAAGGCGAATCCTGACAAGATAAATGTCATACAAAAAGAAAAGACTTTAAAAAGTCTGAACGTTAACATCCAGCTAGATAAATAAAAAGAAAATCCCCGACATTGGCGGCCGTGTAATCAACGTAGCCCTTGAGGCCTGCGGTTTTTGCGCGCACGCCGTAGGACAGCACCATGTGTGGAACACGCGAATTTCCAAGCTTCCCCCAGCGAGTATAAAAAAAAAAAAACCGGCAGTTCCTGTAAACACGTCCGTCTTCAGATTAAGAAACGAAGAGGAGCAAGAAAAGGAGCTCCGAATGCAGGTTCCCGCGTAAGGCTCTGGGGTGACGCTCGGGGCTGGACCTGCGCGGCTAACCCCGCTCAGGTGAACGCCCGGAGTCGTCCTGTGCTAAAAGGCTACTCGTACAAATACGGGACCCCCCCCCCCCCCCCCCCCCCCCCCCCCCCCCGACCCCGTTTAGTTAGAGCACTCCGGGACGAGGTGTTTGAGCACCCCTCCCACCAGGTGGAGGCTCCCGGTGACGAGGACGTGGATCTCGGCCGCCTGGCCCAGCGCGGCGGCTTTGGCCGCCACGCTGGGCTTCACCGGCAGGGCCGGCTTGCCGGGGTCTGCCACCACCGAGTCCCTGCCCTGGGCGATCCACTGGAGGGCGCTGAGGATGCAGGGGAACACCATGGTGTCGGCTTTCTTGCCCGGCACCAGGGGCAGCGTGTCTTTGATCAGCAGCTGCGCGAGGTCACCGCCCGCGCTGGTGTGGAGGCGCCAGCTCTGCTCGTTGTCCAGGCAGCGGGTCAGCATGCTCTCCACCAGAACGTTGAAGTTCTGCTGGTCTGAGGGGGAGGAGGAGGAGGAGGAGGAGGTGGGTTGAGTTTGGATCCACACTCCACGTTTGGGACGCGGTGTGGAAACGGTCGAGGGGCCTCACCTGGATTGCCGGAGGCGATGGTCTCGGGGATGTTCGGGCAGAACACGGCAAAGTCAAAGTGGCACGGCTGGAAGAAACAGGGGGAAATGACAATTTATAGAAAGGACGGAGAGAATGGAGGATTTCAAGTGAGTCAAGGAGGTGTCTGCGGGCTGCAAGAGTCTAGTGAGTCGACGAACAGGAAAACAAGGAAATCAAAAGAAAAGGTCTGATCGCAAAAGATACGACATGTCACGTACTGTGTACGCTGACTACACGCAGGCACACTCACCACCAGAAGCTTCAGCATGGCTGCCGAGTCCCTCTCCCCTGTGGCGTTGAAGAGCAGCACTCTGGCCACGGGCCCACTGCAACACAGCGCCACCAGTCAGCCCCAGCGTTCACATCGCGCTGCCCGGGCAGCCGGGCGGCGGGCGCCGCATACTCACCCCGCGTTCCTCTCGTGCTGCGCGGCGATCTCTCTGAACCAGTCCACGCAGGCCTGCATGCTGCGCATGGTGTGAGCGCCGTCCAGGAAGTAGACGACGGGCCCGTGCTTCAGGGTCTGATTCCTGCCGGGCCACTCCGTCTCCGCCAGCCCTGAGGCACGCACACGCACACACACACACACACACACACACACACACACACACACACACACACACACACACACACACACACACACACACACACACACACACACACACACACACACACACACACACACACACACACACACACACACACACACACACACACACACAGACAGACAGACAGGACGTGCCGCGTTTAGCCCGAGAGCTCGGAAACGTTTCCAGCGACCCCCATTCAACCCCTGACGGCACGCCAGAGGCTCGGATGGAAACGTATCCCAGGACACAGAGGGCAAATACAACCTGGATACACGCTACTCACTCTCGCAACAAGGGTTTCATGTGGCGTCTCCAATCAAACAAACCTATTTTTAGACTATAGGAGGAATTGCAACACCCGAAGACGGGACAATCTGGAAGATGAACCTCCTTTCTTACATTAAGGTGACAGTGCGGCCTCTATTCAAATCTTAGTACAAGCGAACTACCAGTAACGGTGTGGCTCTCTCATCGTCAGGTTTGGGACATGATACTCTGAGAAGTCTACTTTACGAAAGGAGGGACAACGTTGAGGGAATCCGCTTTCGCAGCAGCTGCTTGCTGAGGCGTCTCAGCGGCCACCGGACCGACCCACGGGACTCACCCTTCATCATGATGGGGCTGGGCGTGAAACAACTCCCCCGATGTGCCGCCGAGTTGCCAAAGCTGGTGGAGGGAAAGCTCGCATCTGTCGAGAGGGACGACATTATGGCGACAGTCGTAATGAGGATCGATCGATGGATTGACTGACTGACTGATCCCGTCCCACCTGGTGAGAGCCTCCTCTGCAGCCAGGTGTGACTGAGCTGCAGGGCCAGGGAGGCGTTGGAGCGCTGGTGCTGCCCCGCAAGGCCCAGACGCACCGGCCCACCGTCCGCCTGGTAGTCCTCCAGATCCGGACACGTCCACACGGGACACTAGACGCACAGGTTCAGGCCGCATTATACACGCCCGTGCGGGGGGGCAGGGGGAGGTTTTGTTTTCAGACGAGCTCCGCCTGACAGTGGTCCCTTACCTTCAACTCTTTGGCCCTGTCCCGGAGCACAGCCATTGCTTCTTCTGGCTGTTGGACTGTGAAGGCAGGAACCCCTGGCTTAAGACAAACCACAAGCACTTTATTTTCAAGCAACTTTAAAGTGTCTCCATAAATGCAACACATTTCATTCCTTCATCACCATTCACTCCATCACAATAACCAGATTAGCAGTTCTCAGACCTTTTGCCCGAGGGCAGACCTGAATTTATTATGGCGGATATTCATCAACTCATCTCCTACACCAAAACCAACACCATCGCACCTTTGCTCCATCTAAAACCATTCGCCTTGTGCTTGTCGTCCGCTCCCGCGTTCCAACTGATGCAGTTCACCTTTCACCTGCTGTGCCATCCAAATAACACCTGAGCAAAGTCTCTCTCTCTCTCGACTGCAGCGTGAAGGTGACGACACCGAAAGCTAGTAGACGGCGGCTCTCGGAAATGGCGAGGTCAGTAGCTATCCGCACGGGGGGGGGGGGGGGCATACCTTGAAGATGCCTCCCTTCTGCCAGGCGATCTTCTCAATGGTGTCTCCCAGAATCTGAGTGTGGTCGATGCCGAGAGAGGAGATGCCGCACACCCACGGCCTCCTGCCAACACAGATCGGTACGGCCGATAAAGCGTGGGTCGCATCTTTTTTATTACACTACAGATAAAGCCGTAAAGAGATGACCCTGGGTATGCGCGTTTGCAGTGACCTCATTTATTGCAGAGCACGGAGACGCACCGCGCTTCTTCCACAAACAGTAGCGAGGAGGCGTTTTTTCTCTGTTTTTTTCCACTTGGTTTGTGCCCGTGTAGGTCATCGGCATGTGCTCGCATTCACGGATAGCATTAATGGCTGACATAAGTTCATTATTTCAAAAGGATACAGACTGCACACTGGATCACCCACTGGTTTAGACACGTCAGCGTTAGTCTGTCCTCCAAAACCTCAGCAAAAGTAGTCCGAGGTTGGGTGAAATAGACACCTCCTTCGTAGTGAAAATGCCCATATTTCCATAAATGTAACACAAGAAACGAATAAACTGATTTTCCGTGTTGTGCCCTAACACTGTTGCGGGGGTCTGCTGGGACCTGTCCCGGCAGCAGCACTGTAAAGACATGGTGAGTGAACCCATCACGGGGAACAAACACTCTCTGACGCACATTCGCACAGTTGGCCGTCGCTGTTAGTGGCAGCGGCCTCAAGAGAGTCACCGGACGTACTTTATTATGTTGGTGCAGTCATACGCTCCGCCGATCCCGACTTCAATCACGGCTAAATCCACCTGAACAAAAGGACAAAGTAGTTTAGGTTCAAGATCATAAAAAAAAAAACGAGTCACGTCGGCAATAAAACATTTCGTCTCTCGCGGCTGGCTTTTCACTTTGAACACACGTCGGGAGAAAAGCTGGTACAATTGTTTTATATTTACATACACAATTCACACACATTTCACAATTTGTTTACGTTCCAGGCTGGACAACATATCTCCCAATATACCGGTCCTTCCGCACCAATTGGGTGCATTTCCCCTCCTAATGTACAAAGTACTACACAGCCGGGTACTATCTGGTACCAGACCCCCCTGGAGCACTGTGCTCCCAGACTGAAGGTTCCTTGCATCTTCGAGTAGATGTGCGGCCAGTTATCGAGCAGACTGCCGATCTGCTGACAAGCTGACACTCTCCATCCAAGGGTCAGTCGAGCTATCGGTGATTTAGAACGGGCTCCGGACATTCTCTCTCTCCCTGCCCTCTCTGTCTCTCCCCGTCTCTTCTCACCAATACGCTGGTCATCGCCTCCAGCGGGCATGTCCAAACTGTCTCTCTGAAGACAGTCTAAGGTGAGTGTTGGATCGTATAAACAAAAAGATAAATGTCGAGAAGGGCTTGATTTTGTAGGCGTTCTAAAAGCAGCCAGACAGCTTCTAAGCGTGAGGGCCTGCTTGCTCACCTTTTCCTGGAGAAACACGTGGAAGGCCAAGATTGTTAGGAAACGGAAGTATGCCGGCATCGTCCCTCCATGGGCATCCTGAAGAGATCGGGAGGAAGGGGCGAAAAAAAGACCATGTCATCGAAACACCTCACTCCACAAGTTTCTATGCAATAAAGTTAATGTTAATGGAGAGAGACAGAGAGAGAGAGAGAGAGAGACAGAGAGAGCTGATTTGGCTGATCAATAAAATGAACTGAAGGTATTTCAACTGTTTCCTTAACAGATAACAGATATTCAGACACCAGGTATCCGCACACATCAGCAGGTTTATTTCAATGCCTTTCTATCACTCTCGCAGTTAAATCACTAGAGCCCCCCCCCCCCCCCCCCCCCCCCCCCCCCCACTCTGAAATATTTGAGTGTTTCTAAACGCTGTTCCCAACCGTATCAACTCCCAGACCTGGGCTCCAACACTGCTCTTTTCTTTTCCTTCATTGTGTCTACGATCGACAGTTTCATGCCCCCCCCCCCCCCCCCCCCCCCCCCCCCCCCAAATTCCCTTCAAACTCGCACACGGATCGATCGATCGATCGGGGGCCTGCGTGTAGCACGGCCAGTGTCCTGAGCTGTGCATGCCACTGTGACAAGGGGAGCGGGAGGTGTTCCTTAAAAAGAACGAACGAAGAGAGCGCCCAAACGCGATTAGCACATCGACCGCACGTGTGCCGTCACATGAGAGTCACGCTCCTCCTCACATGAGCTCGGGCTCATTCTCCTATCGGACTCAATTACTGGCGCCGGGCGGCAGCTCCAACGAGGCTAGCAGTGCTGACTGGATGCACAACGTTGCCACGAGCGCGAGTGTCAAATACTGCTTGGGACTCCCAACCGCACTCTCCGATTATGGAGGGCTCCTCCAGTCAATGATTCGACTGACGTAAATGAATCAATGACCACGCGCGGTTAAAGCAGCGCTTGGACTTGAAGCCGACAGGGCGGCTCCGCTCCGCTCCTGGGGCCCACCTTGGTTTCGTCCAGCCGTCCGTAAATCTGCCAGAAGTACTTGGTGAAGAGCTCTTTCCCGATGGGCTGCCCGTTGATCCTTATCCTCTCCCTGACTTGAACCAAGTGTGGGGAGCTGAAAACAAGAGAAGAATACAAGTATGAGTACACAGAAATAATCAATTGAATTTGAAATTCTAAGCACCACCTATGACCGAACACAGAAATGTTGAGGATTTGTTAATTTTGACGAAGATGCAACGCACACAAACCATAAGAGGCTGCAGGACATCACATTCAGCTCATAAAATACTGCAATATCCTAAAGGTGTCTCCATTAGATCTGCCAACAGTCTATGTCAACTACGAAGCCAAAAGCATCAGATTGTACCAGCAATTTGTTGGGAATTTGTTGGGAGCATCACCAAGGACCGAGTAAAGTTTCTCTTCATTTGTAAGACATATTTTATCACCTGAAGCACACCGCAGTCTTACCTATAAAATCCTGTGCGGAAGCCGTAACCTCTCAAAATCTGTTCAGTGAACGCGCACGTTGATCCCTGAAAGATATGGTGAGCCCTCTTAGCACAGCTGTCAAACAGACAGACTGACAGAAAGTGGACAGGCAATAAACGAAGCCTTCATTCTGACACATACACATCTGTGTGTGTGTGTGTGCGCGCGTCTGCTCAGCTCAGCTCAGCCCACCTTGCCCTTTGTTCCGGTCACATGGATGATATTGAGATGGTCCAGACAATCCACCTGAGACGCAAACAGAGGCACACAGGTAGCGTCGTTACCCATCCGGCGTCATCCTTGAAATCGCCGCTGCCGCGTCACCCATCCCGGGCGTGGACGAACTCACCGTGAGGCCGCCTCGCTCCAGAAAGCCCCTCATGGCCTGGAGCTGCTGCTGGGGGTGGCTGCGCTCCCGCCGCACCTGCTCCAGAGCGCTGGCATTGGTCTGCAGGGTGTTCAGGGTGCATATCGCATCCTGGAGGAGAGACCAAGCGCACAGGTTGGGTTACCATGCCCGCTCCCCCCCCACCCGTCACTGACACTAGACTGACGCTGTGTTTCGGCAAGAGTCTGGTAATAACAAGTTGGATGTGCATTTCTGCGTCTCTGTGGCTGAAGCGAAAGCATTCAAATTATTCTTAGGGTGAACAAACTATGCAAATGTGTTGTCATAGTGCAAACATAGTGTTCGACGCTAGTCAAACGTTATACATTCTGTAAACAATATGAGAAAGATCTCAGGTAATAACAACGGTAATAATGGATACTTCATTCAATCAATCTCTGTCTCTCTCTATCTCGATATGAGCGCGCGTGTGTGTGTAGTCTTAACCAAAACTATGCTCAAAGAAAGAGACGAAAGCCACCTTAACTTCACTCCCTGGCCGAACTCTCAAAGATGGCATCAAACAAAATTAAAAAAAACTTAACACCACGTGTCAGCAGTGCGGGAGCATTTTTGAAACAAACTACTGGCTCTGCTCCACGCACGACGTGTTCTCTCTGTTTTTGCTTGTTTGTTTGTTTGTTTGTTTGTTTTGCCACGCTGGCCCCTCGGTCCACGCCGAGCGCCACCGACGCGAGCCGCCCGCGGCTGCGGCTCCACCTGGGCAGCCATGTTCCACCACATTCATCAGCTGTGCGGGAACTTTTGAGCCGCACTCCCGAGTCGACTCCGGCGCGCGGGGGGTGGGGGGGGGGCTAGCTAGTTCCTAGCAGCCGGCGTGCAGACGACTCGCGACCAGAGGTCTCACCTGGTACTCCATGCCCGGGATGTGCGGGGCCGCCTTGGTGCTGTAGTGTGTGGCTGGGTGGTCCGCCTGGCCGCACGCAGAGCGCCTCAGTCGCAGTCGCGCGGGCACGGCACAGCTCCGCTGCCACAGGCGCAACATGCATACCATGGTATCATGCTGTCAAAGGAAGCGGCGGACTATGTGGGTGGACGTCGTGACGTCACCGCACGCCCCTCCCACTGGCTCGAGATCGTTTCTTTTCTTTTTCTTTTTATAAATAAGAACATAAAAATAGGAAACCGTGCATAAGGTTTACCTGCGATGTCTCACGCATCGACAGTTATTATCTAGAAATTGTGTTATATAATACGGAATCCGAAAAGGACCTCCCACTTTTTCCTCTGTCGTTATCTCGTGATAACGGCTTGTGATTTCGTTATCACGAGATAACAACGACAGTTTTCGCTCGATAACGTATTTTATTTTGATATCTCGATTAATTATTAATTAATTAATTCATTTTGTCGTCACCTAAAAATGTTTGCTCCTTCGATGACGGGGGCCAATCTGAATTCCATCTGCAATTTCTGCAATTCATTTTTAAACTCAGAGTGAGTTTCTTTGTTGTGATGTGTTAATACAATGTAAAGCACTTTGGGCTCCTTCCTTCCGCATGAAGAATGCCTTATACATAGATATATATAACATACATAGACATAAACGTAGACTGACCGATTGATGACGTGACCTGTCATGACATGTCATGACATCATATGTATATGACATATCGCTGGTGCATTTACAGTAATGTTCATCAGTGTGCTCTGTCCTGTAAATAAACAGCTATTGTGTCAAGTGAACAAAATAATTACGAGGAATGGTTTATTTTTCTTTGTCTCCTGTAACAACAAATGAGATAACATCTGATGCGAAATGTTATGTTCTCATCCAAGGAGTTGTGGGAACAGGACTTGAAGATTCTTGAGGGTGTCTCACCTTTCACAAGAGACCTGGTAACATTCCATAGTATTTACATGGTCGCCATGTTTCGTGTGCCGAAGGCAACACCAACCAGTGTCTCTCTCCACAAGATAACGTTTATTTATCTCATTATTTATGCAGTGATTTATTTGGAGCAACGTCCGCTCACATCAACACATTATAAAAATAGTATCGTGACATTAAAGGTTCAATTAGTCCTCCCGGTCGCCAGGCGTCGGTCTCACTTCACTCCTCTAATAGTGTGCTCTAGTGCTGCCTTCAGGTGCTGCTCCGATAAACCATACATAGCAACGAGCGTCTAGATATCGAAGCAATCAAAGTAGCAAAAGCGTCAGTAAAGTCATCTCAAAGGAAAGCGAAAGTAAAATGAAGAAAAAAATTCTGTGTTTGGTGTCTGGGACAGTAGTATGCAATGTGTGATTATTTTTTGATACATTTAATTTGTTCAAAATAATAAAATACAAATAAAATACAGACACTTTTTGGATGGTTAATGCACATTACATTCTCGCGCCTTAAAATAAAATAAAATGATAATAAGTCAGAAATAATTCGAAATGTATTTCCGCGTTTGGCGTTAACACAATTCCTGTCATCGCAAACATCGCAAACACCGCGAGGAACATTAAATGCAGCACAGGTCACGTGGTCTCTGCACTAGCCCGGTCAACAGTCAGGAGAAAGATGCAGCGAGACAAAACCAACAACGCCGGTGGGGCTGAAAAGTAAGAATTCGGTTTTGCTCACCGCTTTATGTCACTTTGATGAGCCGCTATACTCAGGCGGGGGCTGTATCCCCCTCGTTGGGAACTGATGAGTGATATCGAACGTACTCTCTCTCTCTCTCCAGGCCCGACCGGGAGGCCGCCATCATGTCCAAATACTACGACGGGGTCGAGTTTCCCTTTTGTGATGAGTTCTCAAAGTATGAGAAGATGGCCAAGATAGGACAGGGGACGTTTGGGTTCGTAGTATTCATATACTCAATCCTCCGAGCGTTTGTGTAAATCGAACCACCTGAACAGTGTTTGTACGTCATTGTTTTGCTGCATCTGGTGGCGGACTGTGTGCCGGGATCGACTAGCCCTGTGATTGTTATGAGAGGAAATGTTGATGAAAAGGCACGTAAAGTTACAGCCTTGCGTCCGTGTGTTATTGAATGTAACCATAGAGACCTACGGTTTGCGCTGTAATGGTCAGACAAGAACTTATAACCACTACAGTTACGCTGTAGTCATTCGAGGCATATAGTGGTTTGGAACACAAACTCCCAGTAGTAACGTCGGATATGTTACACTATGCATATTTCTAAAGACGCAACATATTCTTCCAACGTGTTTGCTTCTTTGGAAAGTAAAGGGATTAATCCGTACCTCTTGCTGTAATGTTCTCCTCACAGAGAGGTGTTTAAAGCGAAACATCGACAGACTGGGAAGAAGGTTGCCCTGAAGAAAGTTTTGATGGAGAACGAGAAAGAAGGGGTAAGAGGCCTTGAAGTGTTCACTGTATTTGTTCATTTTCTATCGTGATGTGCTGAATGTCCATCTGGTATGGGCAACTTTTATTGATGGACTATGGCTGAGATTTGGGTGGGTTAAGATGTTCACATCCCTGATATTTTTGTTTTGTGAAAGTGTGGATTATATTTTGTCATTGAATATCGTGTAGATGTCACACTAAAAGCACCTTCTACTTTTAGGAATTTGGAATTTTATATATATATATATATATATATATATATATATATATATATATATATATACAATCTTTTCAGTTTGATTTGGCATAAAGAAATTCACTAAAATCTTCCTCTTGGTTAATCTTTTATTGTCATATAAACAACGGGTTGTGAAACAGAGAGGGCGGTTAATATAAGTATCCGAGAACTATATTAAAATATACCCTGCTTTGTTAGTTTCCAATCACAGCTCTGAGAGAGATCAAGATCTTGCAGCTGCTCAAACATGAGAACGTGGTCAATCTCATCGAGATCTGCAGAACCAAAGGTTGGTATCTAATTTTCCACGCTTACACTTTTCCTTATTCATTCTCAAAAGGGCTTAGTTGGTATTTTCAGTTCTATGTAACTCGCAAATCCATTCACAGGAGTAAGAATCGTATTTTGTATAAAACTGACAAATGAATTTCTGTCCTCATTCTTTCAGCGACTCAGTACAACCGCTATAAAGGCAGCATCTACCTGGTATTTGACTTCTGTGAGCATGACCTGGCCGGGCTGCTGAGCAATGCAAATGTGAAGTTCACCCTGGCAGAAATTAAAAAGGTCATGCAGATGCTGCTCAATGGACTGTACTACATACACAGAAATAAGGTAACTTATTTCTTATTTACACTCTTATTTTACACTTGCATCGAGGGGCAAGTTAGAGTCTACCGTAATGCATGTGCGGTAGTTTGACTGAGGGAGAACACTGAAGAAGCCCATGGAAAAACGGAGAGATTATGCAAACTCACAGAATGACCCTTGAACCCAGTACATTCTTGCTGTGATGTGACAGTGTCAGCTTTCACCACGTGGCCTTTAAAGAACATTAATCATATATTTGTTACACATAACACTTAAAAAAAGTGGACTGGTTTCCATATATTTTGGGATTTCTCTTGATGTTGCCTCCCCTTGTGTCAGATTCTTCACAGAGACATGAAAGCAGCCAACGTGCTCATCACCAGAGACGGTATCCTGAAGCTTGCCGACTTTGGCCTGGCCCGAGCCTTCAGCCTGGCCAAGAATAGCCAGGGGAACCGCTATACCAACCGCGTGGTCACGCTCTGGTACAGACCCCCAGAGCTGCTTCTTGGTAAGAAATTCCTGGTGAACTGCTAAAGTCAGTGTGCACTCTGTCCTGAGGGAAGGCCTTCAGCCTACTCTGCCGTGGATGGGATCTGAATCGTTTGTGATCGGCTTGATTTCGCTGCGGCCAGGTGAGCGAGACTACGGCCCGCCGATAGACCTGTGGGGAGGGGGCTGCATCATGGCAGAGATGTGGACCAGGAGTCCCATAATGCAAGGCAACACTGAGCAGCACCAGCTGACTCTCATCAGCCAGCTCTGTGGCTCCATCACTGCTGAGGTAAGACCGCTGGACCAGCTGGCTCACATTACGCAGTGCTGTACTGGTTCCCCTGGTCAACTAACTCTTCACTGACCCCGTCAGGTGTGGCCTGGTGTGGATAAGTACGAGCTGTACCAGAAAATGGAGCTGCCCAAAGGCCAGAAGAGGAAAGTGAAGGACCGTCTTAAAGCCTACGTCAAAGACCCGTACGCCTTGGACCTGATCGACAAGCTCCTGGTCCTGGACCCGGCACAACGCGTCGACAGCGACGACGCACTCAACCACGACTTCTTCTGGTCAGACCCCATGCCGTCGGACCTGAAGAACATGCTGTCCACCCACAACACCTCCATGTTCGAGTACCTGGCCCCGCCCAGGCGGAGAGGCCACATGCCACAGCAGCAGCCTAACCAGAACAGGAACCCCGCCACCACCAGCCAGACCGAGTTTGACCGAGTGTTTTAGTGGCCCAAGCCACGGACGAGTGTTCTGCGTGGTTAGACCCAGTGTCCCTGCCAGCCAAACGAAGAGGAAAGCATCATGGTTCTCGATTGGCAGAGGTCCCTAGGTCGGTCTGCAAAATGTTTTGTCGGCTCATGCACGTTTTCATTAACCGCGGGCTGTTCCGCTGCGTCCAGACTCGTGCAGACTTGGCTGGGCTGTGATCACATGGCATGGCAAGCTTGTTCCACGTCTTCAACAAAGTTAATCATGACTTTTAATGCCAACCGTGGCATTGTTGGATTTTTTTTTTTTTTTTTTTTTTTTTACACTTTTATTATTATTTTGTACAAAATGGCTGTGTACTTTATAGGCTATGCAGTATTAGACTTTGTATTTATAACGGAGGGACAACCGTTTTATTAGATTTTATTTTATCAGAGTTTATCTTGAAAGAGCACCAACATTTCTTTGCACATCGAAGAGTGATGTGATTAAAATAAAATGGTTATATCCTGGACTGTGGCTCATCCTTCAAATTGTGTGAGCTGATTTTTTTTTTTTTTTTTTTTTTTTTTTTTTTTTGCTTTGCCTTTGTTTCAAAGAATCCACATTTGATGGCCCTGGGATTTTGTCCATTACTCTAGTAATCAAGACGGCTTTTTTTTGTTAAAGCATAGATTTTAAACTGATGCAAAGGTTGTTTTTTTTTTTACTTATTTTTTTAATTAACAATTGGTCAAATCAAGATGGCCAATTCTTGAGTAAGCAATGTAATTTACATGTGTAATTTTTTTCTACCTAGAAGTAAAAGTACTGTATTTCTATTAAAACACAAGGATTGTTGCAAGCGGGTGTTGGATTATTTTACATTATCTAATAGTGTGCTTATAATACTGTTTGAACAGGATGTGTTTGCCATATATGACTATAACCTGTTTTGCCAGAATATAGTAATATGACAAGTGAGAAGGAGCAGACCTGTGCAAAAGCTGAAAAACAGGAAGTGTGCACCAAGGATGCGCCAGAATCAATCACTGCTGTCTGTGATGACCTTGAATGAAAGATTCCAAATAAGGACGTTTGCTACAGAAAACTGTGCTCTGAATAGTGTGTGAGGCTGTTCACCCCATCCCTAGAGGCAGCACCCTGATGATAATAAAGAGAGGGTCCAGAGGGACACACTCAGGGCCGTGGAGATTGTAACTGAGTGTGCGTCTTCTCTGTTCTCCTTGCAAGTAAAAGAAAACCCAACCTGTTGTCCCGTCTCTTTCTAGCTAAAACTGATATAAACCCATCAGTGGGTCACACAGCGCTGTGGTTAGTGTTGTTACCTCACAGCGAAAAGGTTGTGGTTTATGTCCTCTGTTGCTCCCTACCATGTCTGTGTGCATGTTGGTGGGTGTGCGTGGGTTTTCTGCAGAGAAAAGTAGGGAGAGTAGGACTGCAGGAAGAGACAGGAAGGAGCTGGCAGTGATTACATGAATGAGATTTGGGCATACATGGTTGAATGGTAGATTGTACAAGATAGGGAAGGCTAAAACGGACGTGTCCTCTTTCATCCTGCCCGGGGCGTCCGGCGGGATCTTCTAAATTCCTGAATGTTGGGTTTTCAGTTGACTCACGCTTCGCACAGGCTGACCTGTGTGTGGCCCTGGACCATTCACACACACACACACACACACACACACACACACACACACACACACACACACACATACACACACACACACACACACAGAATAAGAGAGAAATCAAATCATGGTCATTCTAACATACAGAGGAGATAATTGATACAGAAACATGGTAGACAAATGGAGAAATCCTATGAAATATTGAGGGGAGAGTCACACTGTTCAAATTATGCTATTCTTCTAAACAACAGGGTTATTTAGAAGAATATAGAATTCTGGTATTTTTATGTATTTATGCAGGCCTATGTATTTATGTATGTATTTTTATATTTATATAGTTATATTTTTAAGTTGGTTTTCATTCAGTCTCCATACATACATATTCCTAACCAGTTGGTGGCAGTAATGCACCGGATTTGTTTGCCTGCCGCGATATAACAAAACCAAGAAGAAGTAGAAGGGTTCCCTCTGAGTAGGTTCGCAAGCGGTCATCGGCCACCAGAGAACAGAAGTGTCAAAGCAGAAGTTTGTTATTTTCGCCACTCGTTTTGTCCAGGGACATAAAGCTACCGAAAGCATCCAGATGTGACACTCCTAAACACCGCGTCCGTGCCTAACTGTCAACATGCCCGTTGGGTTTCCGTTTTGCTTATAAACACGGTGTCGGCCAATCACCAGCCAGTATGCGCTGTCGATGTTAGCACCAGCCGTAGTTTCCACTGCGTCCATCTCCGCCGAAGTGAAGAGGAGGAGCCGTGAAACGAGGCTGCCGCTGGGCCTGGGAGTGAGTATGGCACGCAACACACACATCGGTGTCACGGATCGAGGTTTATCGTTTGGGCTCTCGCCTCGGTAGCTTGTGTTTTACAGACGTAGCCGGGGCAGTCTGTCACGGAGAGGCTAGGTGACGTTAGCTGGGCGACGCAGCACCTGGCAGCGATCACACAGTTGTGATTTAATGAGCGTCACTGCGATAACTGTGTGATGACAGATAGAGCATGTCCTAATTGACGCAGAGAATTATATAGTTGTTGTCCTTACCTAAATGACGTCATTTACGGTCATCCTCGCCCACACCCGCACACACCCACACCTCATGTTTTCTACATGTACACTTTAATCACACTCGTCCTATAAGGGTGTAGTTACGAGCGTAACACTAGTTTGATGTGCTGCTTTGGATCAGTAGGAGATGTGTTTATGTATGTTTACCAACAATGCCGTCGCTGTTTTGAAGTGGCTGAAAGGGCTAGAACGACACCTCTAGCCATGGACGCGTGTTTTTGATGCAGTTTGTTAACCACATACATCTCCCATGTTCTCGAAACGCATGGAAAGTGTTACCAAATGAAGGCTCAGGCCAGCTCCCAGACAGCTAGCGGGTGAATTAACAGTTTTCATGCTCTGCAGATCCTGGTCTGTTGTCACTGAATTAGTTTTAGGGCCCAAAACATTACTATTGTTTATTTTTCCATTTCGTGTTAATTATGGCTCCTAAAAACGTATTTGAGCTCTTGACACAGCTGCCCAGATGGTTGTGTAAACTGATGTACCTTTTTTGTTTTTGATTGATGTCATTATTATTCGCCTTGCCCTCTTAGCTTTACTGTCCACCTCCTGAATCAAACACAGCAAGAGCTGATAATAAAGCAGTAAATTGATAGTCCCGAGAGAAAGAAAAATATATATTTTTGCAGTTCTCACGGTCCAAATGAATGTGGCCTACTCTATAACACAGTTGTGTCATAATACCAATCACTGAATGTTTCAGCTGTTTGTAATAAACCAACGTAATTACCCGATGACAGTGTCCCTCCTTTAAGCAGCTTGTCTTAGATTTGTTAACACCTCCCTGATCAATATGCAGCAGTCAGTTGCCTTTCACCAAATGTTTCACCAGTGTTTAGCATTCAGCCATTAAAGGTCCAAGTGTCTTTTTCAGGAGCAGAGATCAAAGGAGGAACGGAAACGGGAAGAGAAAGAGACATATCTTACCAACACAGTAAGGAAGAGACAGACAGGACTCAGAATGCCCCTGTTCTTCAGAAAGAGGAAACCCAGTGAGGACTCTCAGAAGAGACTGGAATACCAGCTTTGCCGGGTAAGATTGTGTACATGTCACCACCCCACTTATGTAATACTGATAATACATACCGAAAATACAATACCATACACATTGTATCAATACTGCTAATACAGTTTGTGGCCTTTATTGTGGTACTACTTGGACTTTACCTTCGTTGATGATCCGCAAAATGTATCCACCCCAGTTTTCAAGTACAAACCCAGTGTGTAATGCTCCTTGTTTGCAGTCTAAGGAGGCAGGTGCTGATGACATCCTGGACATCTCATCATGTGAACTCTCAGAGGTGAGTATGTTGGTGAGAGGTGAGAACAAGGCTACGGTACTTGCAGTGTGCAAAATGTCTCAAAATAAAAGGAATCATTTAAGTTTTCTACCCAGAGCTCACATAAACAGAGCCTGGCTCAGTTGAACACAGATGAACCACCCCTAGTGCTTGCCATATCCCCTCCATGATCCTTACTGTGTCTCAGCAGTCCAGGTGCCTCTGGCTTCTATACCAAAAGTATATCTGTGGGTCCTGCCCTCAGTCTCATCTTGTCTCAAGTGACACACCCAAGTGGCACATTATTTCCTTGAGTGCTCTGTTAGTTTCCCACAAAGATATACATGACTAGGTTGACTGGGGGTGCATGAGAGTAGAGGTAGAGTAGTGTGCGTTCCCTGCATTGGACCGACCTGTTGAGGGTGTATTGGTAAACAGCTGTGTATAGACTGTGTATGAATGAATGTGGCCTGCAGATAATAGCATCTATCATTTCTGCCACAGGTTCCTTCCAGTGCCTTTTCCATTTGCAAGGTGCTACAGAAGAAGGTGAGAGTGCAACATTGAGAGGAATCGTGTCAGGACACCTGTTCATTTGCCACACATAATTAGATGAGTTTGCATATCTGACAGCCAGCTAGGTTCATTTATTTTATTCATTATATTTATGTGTTAAAGAGCTGACTTGGTGAAAAAAGTCAAACAAAAGTCACTAGACTGACTCTGAAATAAATACTGTATCAGTAATGCTTATGCACTGGCCAGTGTGTGTGTGTCACTTGTTGAACCTGATTACTACTAGCTGCGCAACTGTCGGTCCCTACAGGTCTTTATCCTTCATAACAACGAGCTGAGGTCATTCCTGCCCAAGGCGTGCGACATCGGCGCTCTCTCCACTTTAAAGGTAGTGTGAAGTTGACACAGGAACAGTGGGGATTTGTAGTGTACAGTGTTGTATGATTTGACTGTGTTTGTTAGAAATAATGTTGGCTCCCTTGGTGTTACTTGGTTAGCTTAAAGCATGTAGCTCTGTTGACATTGTCCATCTCTTGAGCAATTTAATGTCAGACTATAAGCAAGCGCATGATCTCATGATGACGCATTGATGACGATCATCCAAATGATTTTTCACAAAGTAAACACTGAACAGCAAGCCTGAGCCTTCTACTTAGAAAAACCCTATTGCTGCTGTTGCTGCCAAAGGTTTTGGACCTGCATGAGAACAAGCTCACCGCTCTTCCAGAGGACATCGGGAAGCTGTCATCACTGCAGGTAAAAGACGTGCCGGGTTCGATCTTTGCAACATAGGAAATGAAGAAATAAAGGAATGTCAGCTTCTCACCATGAAGTTTCTCCATTTTGTGTGTTAGATTCTGAATGTGGAGAAGAACCGATTAAAGTCTTTGCCAGACTCCATTGGATATCTGCGCCTCCTACAGACATTCAGTGTGAAAGGTAAGATACTATTATCGTCTTGAAAAAAATATCTTTGAGTTGGATTGAGGGAAATCCTATGAAAACAAACCGATAAGTTTATCTGTGGGGATTTCAACATCGATCTCTTGAATCGGAACAAGCACAGAATGACAGTTCATGTTGGGCTGAGTCAATCGGTGTTCCTGTTGTACATTTTTACGGTTGTGCGTCCATGAAATTAATATTGTTTTATTTGATACCATTCATTTCCTCCCCTTCCCTGTAATATCTGTGCAGGTAACTGTCTCACTGAGCTACCAGCCTCCATGGGCTGTTTAAGCAGCCTGCGGACCCTGGACCTGAGCGACAATAACATCGTCCAGCTGCCCAAAACCCTGGCCCACATCCGCACCCTCGAGGTGTGCTTGTGCTTCGAACTATAAGAGGTGCAGAAGAGGTCTTAAATATAATGTAATTCCCCTTTTGTACAAATGTTTTTGTGTGCTGTGACAGAGCTTTACGCTTGATGCTGCCACGATGTCCTACCCACCTGCGTCAGTGTGCATTCAGGGCACCGAGAGCATCCAACGCTTCCTCTGCTCTGGTGAGGGACACACACACACAAACACACACACACACACACACACACACACACACACACACACACACATTCAGAATAGAAGAAGAAGATGATTAAAAGACATGCCTGCGTGAAAGAGTAAAGAAATGTTATTAACTCGAAAATCAGAGCTGGGAGAAGAGTATGGTGCCCCGTCCCAGTACCTCCTGCCGGTGCTGGAGAACGACTGCAGCACACAGAGCTCTGACTGCCTGGATGGCCTGGACGAAATATGGCAGGTGCAGTAGGCGATTTAACTGGACCTTTTTAGTGCCTGCTGATGGTCTGCCCGCTGGATGTCTCATTCAGTCTTTGTGCTTTCTTCTGCAGAACAAATTCAGCGACTACGAGAAGAGAAAGGTGCGTCTGTATATCTATGGACTCTGTTATTTGTATTTCTCATTATAAGCGCCTGCTCAAGGCCTCCTCTAGTCCTCTACGTGGCACAATCTTTTTTTTCCAGTGCTGTGTGTGAATGAATTTGGTTTATGAATACATCATTATGGTGGAACAGTAATCATCTCCCCAATTAAATATTGCCCTGCATATAGATTTAACAAAGCCGCAGCTCAAAACTTAAGCCCCTAGTGCTATATGGTTTCAGCCTGCGGGGTCTGTGGTGAAGTTGTCTGCGACTTGTTGGCTTGTGGCTGTGATGCTCTGATATCTCCTTCCATGAGTTGTTTGCCATTTGGTAATCTTTGTAGTGCGTGAATTATGAGTGGTACAGATACTCGTATTTTCTGACTTCCTCGATCATTCGCTCTTCGTTTTGGTCCGAGCGATGCTTGGAACAAAAACAAATGCCGCTAGACCAGAAAATCCTGGTCTGGCAGGTCTGACAAACCAGTAAAGCAGGGTCCTGGAAATGACAGAAAACTTGCGAGGTTCCTGTAAGCTACGTGGAGGGATCCACAGTGGGGGCTTACTGCTACAGCACAGATATAACGGAGGAGCATGAACCATGCTTAAGACAAAAGTCTTAAGCTCAGGAAGTATTGTTGGAGGGGGATGCTGATTTAAGTCTCTGGCTATGAAAATAACCTCTGATGACATAATGCTGTCCATAGCATAATGATGGTGACATCAGTTGGGCCTTTAAACACTGTGATGATACAGGTTCATACTACGCTCGGAGGGCTGTGAATGTGTCTCAATGTGGAGATTGCGTGAAGCATCCAAATCGTTGATTGTGCATATGCAATACCGTGTGCGTGTGCTCTCTCTCAGGAGGAGAAGCAGCTGCAGAAGCTGGAATTCGAGCGGCACCTGGAGGAGAGGCAAAAGGAGCAAACCCAACTCGTGCTCATGAACTCCTCCCGCAAAGAGAACATGCTCACCTCAGTCAGACAGGTACACAAAGTTGTATGGTTAGATCTTTGTATCTCGTAAGTGCTCCCATGAATGTTGCCATAGCATGTGTATGAGCGGCCTCTCTGTATGTCCGTGGGCAGGCTGAACACCTGCTCCTATTTGTTCTATGCATGCACATCACATCAGAGCTTCACGTGTTGTCCAGGCCAGTAAAACCAATAAATGAAGGTCAATTTTTGGCCCCATTACCGCTCAGCTACTGCTCTGTGAACACCAAGTACCCTAAAAGCATATGTCCTGTGATTCAGATCTGCTCTGAAATGTATTGGCCTCTTTCTTAGCCCACCCTATAGCCTTCCCCTAAGCTTTGTGGTTATCGTGCTACCTCTTGAACAAAGCGAAGTAAATAAGTAACGCAGTTTTGAGCCATGTCTCCTGTTGATTTGCTGCTCATGTAGGAGCAAGAGCGCCTTGAGCACGGGGTCAGCCAGCAGCAGAGGGCCCAGGAGGCAGAGAGGCTGATGGTGCTAGAGAGAGTCCGACAAGCTGAGGTCGACATCAGCAGCCGCATCAGCAACATTCTCATGGACGAAAACAGGTAGGAGAACTGGGTTTTCTGTGGCTCTGATCTCACCTTTGCTGATATCTGTGCCATACACTGCACACAGTCTTTGCTAATGTGGGGTCGTATGATGCGTCTGTGATGCTAACCCATTTCCAACGGATGGAGCCTTGGCCAGGAAGAGAGGTTGTCAGGTGGTTCCCAAACTTCTTTATGTGTTTTGACCCTTCGCTGCCCGGGTCGCTGTCCCTCTCCTCCATGCCTCCTGCTTTTGTCCTCTCTTCAGTATGTCCTCTCCTCCGAATGACTGCTTTCCTCGAGTGGCCTCTTAGTCCAACCTCTGCCACTGGATTCCACACAGATTGGTCTGGGAATCATCAACACCTGACTTCAGGTCCTGACGGTCCTGGAAAGGTTGTCGGGACAACCTCTTGAACTTCCCTGCATGGTGAACACCTTGCACTCAGGGATGTGGTAGGTGGGCCGACGCTAGTAAGCCCATGACCTAATTCCAGGGCATTTTCTCTTGAAGGGTCACTGAATGCCTCCTCAACAGACTGCTCCACCTCCTCTTTGGACCTTGTTCGAGTCCCAGGCCTCGCTTCCCCCGTAGTGATTTGGTGAATCATGAGGGGTCCTTTATAAACTGGACTGTGCAGAACGTGTAGGCTGGCTGTCGGCTCTTTTACTACCTCTGTTTCTCCAGTTTGAATTGCTTCCTCAGGGTTTTGATCTCCTTCCTAAGGTGTTTGACCTGTCTTTTGTTGTCCCGCTCCTCTGGTCTTGCTTCAGTCTCTCTCCTTGGCACTGTTCCAAACCGTACATTGCCCGGAGAGTCTTTGCTAACTGCATTATGTTAACTTCGATCCCTACAGGCCGAAGAAAAGTGCAGAGTTTCTACAGGCCTTGGAGGAGGATAGGTGAGTGTTTCAGTCCATCACATCCATATCATACACATGCAACACTTAAGCAACTGGCTGCTTAGATTCTGTACTATCCAGAGAGAGAGAGACACACACACATATAGGAAGCAAAATTGGTATAAAGGCTAAAACAAATATTAACAGGCAGAGGTTTCTCCAGAGTTTGTGAGTTTCACTGCATAGGTTGTGCCAAACAAATTAAGTAACAAGAAGTAAAATAGGGCCTGACTAACCACCTATAATACAAAAACAACAAAAAAGGCTTGAGCACGTTCTCTGAAGAAATTTGTCTCGAAAACCATAAACAGGTACCACAAATCCATAAGCCTTGTGGGAATAACATAAATAAGCTACATGACAGGTGTGGAGAGCACCCCAGTCTTACCTCAGCCAGTTGTCCCTACCACCACAAACCTCTCAGTCTCAATCAGTGAGTGAGTACTACGACCATACAGGTCGACCTGCAGAACTCCACTGTGTATGCAAATATGCTCTACTACGCTCATTCTACATCAAACGAGTTGTGTAAATAACACTGAAAACGTTTTTTTCTTCTTATCAACTCTCCCCCCAGGATCCGTATCGAGCACTTGGCCGCTATCACTCAGGATGAGGCCAACTCACTGAGGAAGAAAGACGTGGCAGGTGAGCATCTCAGCCTCTGCTGTGGACCTCAGTAGTGTCATTTGCGTGCATATGTTTTCACCAACGGTAAAAGGCATGATCACAGACCTTTAGACTGCATCAAAGGTACATCCAGATGTCCTGGATCGGTCATCTTTTTGGACAGATCTCAGCAGAATTGGTTGCTGTGTTTCTTATGGGTCGATCGATACTGCAGCAGCAGGAATTATGACTCTTTTCTATGGTGATGCAGCACCTCCAGGTCAACTGGTCAGGACTGACTGGAAACATAGATCAGGCTGTGTCAACATATGGATGGAGTTGTTTTTCCTAAATCAGTTGGTGTGGATGTAATTTCAGGAAAAAGTCAGGAGAAAATGCTTCCCATAGTTTAGAACGGAAAATAAAATCGCATGGTAGCAAAACAGAGTTTTATAAAAATGCACAGACTCGGTGTGCAAAGGCCTTAACTGCTGTGGTCAACAAAATGTAAACATTCAAGAAGACGACGGCACATTCTCTCTGCTTCTGAAAGCAGTCTTGTCCTCCTGTGTGTTTTAGTGGCTATGCAGAAGATGCTATCAGACAGCTGCGCCATGAGGCTGCTGCAGGAGGCCAACAACTTTCGCAGGCAGAGCCTGGTGTCCGAGGCCTGCAGAAGGTTTGTCACGCAAACAAGAACGCCCAGAATTTATAATCTGCTTCAGTGTTTAAGTAAAGCTTTCCTAAAAACCTCATTTTTTTTGTCTTTCTTATGGCATAACAGTATGGAGAGTTTGGACCGGAAGTTTGATAAGATGCTGTCCCTCCAAATGCTGGACAAATCTAAAGCCATCGCCCACATCATCCAGGAGGTACGCAATGCTTGTTTGTCCTCATTTGTGGTCACACGTCAACATTGTCATCAGGTGATCAGCTGGAATTAAGGTTAACGCTGCAGTCGTCATGCGTGCATAACGTCTGCCTGTTCTCACCTCAGGAGGAGATGCAGAAAGCAGCCTTCCAGGCCCTGCAGCTGCAGAAAGATGCTGTGCACAGCTACATTCGCACTCAGGTCTGTGGGACTCAAACCTGCCACGTGCTGTGTTTGTGTGGCATGCGTAGAGCAGAGGTCACCGTTACATGACAAGCTGTACAGGAGAGGATCCAAGGATCCCTTCCAGACATTGCTGAAAACGGTCTTCGCTGCTTAGCCCCTAATCCTTCATCAGTCAGGGCCAAGTAGGGAGTGTTTCCACCTCAGCCTGTTACAGCATTTGCGCACGTCAGAAATAAACGTCATAAATTGGTTGTCATGCTTATACCGTAATAATGATGCTGAAGCCCGAAAGAAGCTGTCAATTTCAGGGCTTTCCATAAACCCTGAGTTATTATTTCTCATTATTTGTCGAGATGAGAAACAGGTGATTGAGTGCTGAAGTGACAGAGCTGCCAGTAGCCAGGCTAGTGAGGGGACTGATATACAGACATCACAGACAGGGGGACAAAAAGCTACGTAACAAGCTACTTAACACCATAATGGCGTTGTGTCTGCATAAGCTTCTCATTTACGCCTCAGCTCTCAGGTACACGGGTACAACTACACTGATATGTTTGCACATTGTTACATTCAGCATTACTGCGATATTACTTCTCTGCTTCGTTTTTGTTTTGCCCATCCTCATCATGTGAGTCGTTCGGACTTTTTGTCGGATGCGGTAGGTGAGACCGTGAGACCCGGGGGGGGCTTTTGTTCCCTGCAGACAGGAAACCGTTTCACCCTCGTCTTCATCTGGACATTTGCATTGAACAGCACATCCCTTCGCCCTGCTAGCTTCTTGTTTGCATTTCCACTTTCCCCAGATCAAGCTCATAGAGGGTGAATTAAAGCAGCTGACTAAATTGGAGATTAAAAGACGCAACCTGGATGCTGAGAACCTTCAGGTGGGTCCCGCTGCCTTCTTTCTTTGCATATCCACATTTTTACTTTACTTTGTTTTGATTACAGTGTCATTTATTTTGGCTGCTTTCACGTCATTGCTCCATGGCAACAGCTAAGCACCGTACTTACTGAGGCTGACCAAAACAGTCGTAATCAGTGGGGTGTTATGTATGCGGCTGACTGACGACTTGCCTTGTTTCATTCATATCGCGGCCTGCTTCGTTTTAGCTGGTACTTACAGACCGATTGGTGTGAATGGTTTGCAGGAGGTGCTGGTGGAACAGCGCACAGCCCTCAGTGATCTGTTGCAACAGCTGCTGAAGCAGAGAGACCAGAGGGAGCAGGAGCTCCGGCAGATTCTGGTGAGGAACATGTTGCTGGGATCAGGGGGACTGGGTCCAGGCAATGTGGAAGGGGAGGAAAAAAATCTCAGTTTTTGAGACAACTTTTATATGTATCTGGAAAAAAATGTAATTGCCGTTTCTGTGAAAGTTCAAGGTTCTTTTGAACACCTAACTGAGAGGTGAGGACGATGGTACCTGCCCATGTAAAAGGCAGTGTTAGTTGTTCAAGGATATATCAGTTTTAAAGGATATATCTTTTTTACCCAATGAAGAAGTAAGAAGTAAAGGGACATAAATCCTAGTGAATCAAAATGAATTCTGCCTTTAACTGGTGCAGTACATATACTTTAAACTCAGCTTATCTGTGCAACACAGTTCAATAGACTATGTCTGAGCCACAAGACAAAACATTTCAGACAACCAAAAACTTGCAGGTGATGAAAGAAAATAGTGCAAAGTACAGCTTTCCACACATCTATTCTGTGATCCATGTGGATACCCGCAGTCCATGCCATGATTGATGTGAATGTGCAGACAGGCACCAAAGCTAAATGACCACTCCGGGCAGCTTTTTTCACAGTGTGACCACTGCAACCTCAGTAGCAGGGACAGTAACGCATAAACAGGCTTGTGTTTCAGCTAGATCTATCAGATGTATCCGCTGCTTCCTTCTCAAGTGGAAGGAAATAGTAGCTAAAAAGAAAATGGACACATTTTAGCCAGAGGAAAACACTTGGAGAGAAATAACGTGGGGTTTGACCAACACTGGTTTCAATGGCATTTAAACTGATGAAGAAATACATGGGAGGCCTGTTGGAGCACACAGCAGCAAAATGCATAAGAGAGCAGCTCCCAGAACAGTTTTAACAAGATTTATATTCCTGCAGCCGCCTGATGAGGTGACAGTCCTTTGTATTGTTACATACACAAGCCGTGAGCCTTGGGTCTGCTAGGGGATCCAGTCATTGTTGATACTCTCTGTCATCCCTGTCTTGTTTCTCTGGCTCAGTCCAGTGGCGGTCGCATATGAATTATCCAGTGTCATGTGTTCCCACAATCTGCAGCCACTGAGCTCATTCTGTGTTTTCCAGACGGAGATGGAGCTGAAGTCAGAGTGCAGCCAGCAGAACTACTGGATGATCCAGTATCAAAGGCTGTTGGACGCCAAGCCGCTGTCGCTTCATCTGCAGGTGCCGACACGCGACAATGCGTGGAAAGCGAGCTTCCCCGTTTTTTTGTATTTAAATCAGTCTTTCTGGTTTGTAGGAGGCCGGTGTGGAGAAAGAGCTGGTCAACTTGTTGTGCAAACTGAGCGCTCAGCACTACCTGCCCATGCTGGCTCATCACAGAGTGACGGCGGAGCAGCTTTGTCACATGAGCTCCTCCGACCTCAAGAAGGTTCGTCTGCGGCACAGCCCTGTCTGCCTGCAGAGACGGGCAGAAACTTTCCACGACAGGTTTTCCACTGACCGCAAAGCTGTGAGATGCAATTGACATAATAAAGGAAATAATTGATTGAATGTTAAGGTAGTTGCTTAGGCGTTATCCCAGAGACATTTTAGCTCATGTAACTTGTTTTTTTGGAAACTGATTTGTTAAAAAAGAACCGTTAATGTAATGTTACATGGACCGAAATCGGTTGCCTGTAGTGTCACCGTGCATTCGGAGTAGTGGAGTTCAAGTGTGTGTCTGACACGTTTGCAGATTGGTATTCATGAAGTGGGAATCCAGAAAGCGCTTCTGAGCTGGGCCTCCAAAAGCCAACCTGCAGGTACATCACTCATCATTCCTAAATGTCTCTATTTAAATTATTGGTGGCGTACTGAACAAAATGCTTGTTTTTTTTTCAAAACTCGTTTTGATACCTTTGGAAAAAGTTCAGTTCTGAAGTGCATGGATAAACAACACATTCTGTAAATGTTTGTGCAAAACTAAGCCTAAGGGTACGTTCACACAGCAGGTCGTATTAAATTCTCTTTGTTTGGTCTCTCACATTACATTATTCAAATGGGATCAATATATGACTCCTGTGGGAGTGGTTCATGGCCCAGAGTAGACCCGCATGCACAAAAGAACAGAGATGGAGTGTGATGCACAGGGCATTAAAGTTCATGGCAGCCTGAAAGAAAAGCCTGACCCTCCACCATGTTCTCCCTCTCCCAGAAGTGTGTAAAGCTGTCCAGGAGGAGCAGGAAGAGCCGTCTGTCCCCACAGCTCCAGCCGCTTCGCCCTCTCCAGGGCCGTCAAACACTCCTCAGCTCCTGATTCCCAGCCCGCCGCTCACCCCGGGGACGCCCGTCACCCCATCAGCCCCCAGCCCCGTGGAGGGCCCCGGTAGCTCCGAGTGCGTGGTCTGCATGGAGACCGGGGTAAGAGAAACTGCCGGACACAGCCGGATAGGAATATTGTCAGGTTCCTTAATTATCACTTCTTCTTGTTCGATGTCAGTTTTGTTGACTCTTGTCAGAAGATGCCAGCAGCTACAGGTTACCGAGAGATTTTCTGGCTACAAGCTACTCAGGTTTATTCCCACTGTCCAAAAACATGCAGATTTAGGCAGATGGCGAGTCCAAATTGCCCTCAAGTGAGTGTGAGAGTGAATATGTATGCGTCTACCCGCATCCACACTATTCACTCTCGCATCCCAGTGTGAGTTTGACACTCTGAAGATGGAATTCTCTGTGAAATTTCTGATGAGAAAGTAAATGCTAAATCTGCCTTGGAATATTAGAAAAACAAAAAAAAAAAAACGCCGGCTAGTAATCTCAGATGTAGTTTGTAGTTTTTCCATATATGAAAGTTGCGCGCATTTGTGCATTGGTGAATATCATTCTACCGCTCCGCTCCTCTGGGAGACTGACTGTGTCTTGTCCCCCTGTCTCCAGTCGGAGGTGATCTTCCTTCCCTGTGGTCACGTGTGCTGCTGTCAGGTGTGCAGCGAGGCTCTGAAGAACTGCCCTCTCTGTCGCGGCGCCATAGAGCAGCGCGTACGCCTGTACCGCAGCTAGAGGCAGCTGCAGCACCCGTGCTCCTCCTCCTCCTCCTTCACCGACCATGTATGCATGATAATAAAGCAGTGTGGGTCTTACCTCATCCTGTATAAAGAAACTCTTAACTCAAACCCTCAGACAGCTGAGCCACTTTGCTCTAATAACCAAATAGTGCTTTGTCTATATACAATCTGCGGAAAAGCGAAATAACTCCTTTTAATGGCGTTGTGTTCTTGGTTGTCAGCGGTACCTGCTTTTTTATTCTTTATAAATTCTACAATTTTGCATATACAAAGTCCATGTATGCGCATATTTGTGCATGTGCGCCTGTGTGTGAGCGTGTTAGCATGGTTTTACTCCAGGAACTCTGGTTTTCTCTCAAAAAACACAAATGTTAAGGCCAGTTTGAGACTTTTTCCCTAGGAGTGCGAGTGACGTGTGCCTGCCCAGGACCCATTTCCTGCTTACCACCCTGTGTGTGCCAAGATGGGTCACACAGGGCAAAATTGGAGACTTTAAATGGTAAAATGCTAAAATAATGAATAATGAGTGGACAACTGTGTGTGTGTATATGTGTGAGTGAGTGAGTGTGTGAGTGAGTGTGTGTACTAACAAGTTTGTTTTAAAGTGATCAGGGAAAAAAGGTGATGTCTTTGAAGCCATCTCAATTTAGGTGGACTAGATATTTTAAATATGCTTTCTCTTTTAGGGTACTTTCCATTGAGGGGTCAAGTTTTTGAGGCTTGAGTCCACACTGAATAAGACGTTGTGAATTCTCTGCTCCTTTTGTTTTTAGATTTCTAATCATTTGTCTCCATCCATCCACTTTTACCCACTGGTTATGCAGGGCAAAGGCCTCCCTGCCTTCAGACACCATTTAGAGTCTCCAATTGACCTTAATGCATGTTTTTGTAATGTGAGAGGAAACCGGAGTACCCAAAGAAAACCCACGCACAGGAGAACATGCAAACTCCACACGTGAGTTACCGGTAGCAGGGTGCAGACCTACAGCCTTTCAGCACTGACCACTGTGCCACCATGTAGCCCATCACTTCTCTCATCCATTCTAATTGTGCAATATCCATTAGAGACTAGATTTGACATGTCAATTTTCTTCTGCATTAGTATAGTGTAACATTACAGTTAATAGGCAGACTACAATCCATTAAGACAGAGACTTTAGGGGATGTTGGGCCCTTTAGGTTCTGGACTGCCTGCTCGCTGTCCAGACTTGTCTGAATTGCAGTACATGATACACATGTATGTATGTGTAACTAACAACACGTCACCTGCTCTTTGTCAACTAATGCTTTTCTACTTATCCAAGTGCTCTTGTGCATGGTTCATGAATACTTAACTTATTCAACTGAAGATTGTAAGTAAGAGTCCACCTCTATATCAAAAAGAGATCATGTTTATGCACCTGTCAATATAAAGATACAATATCCCTACATAGTGCATGCATGCAGCTAAATCAGGAAATAAATAACTGCTGTGTGATATCAATGAGTCTTTTGTCATCCTTGCTGGACCTACATTTACGTCCCTAACAATACCTGACAACAGAGGTGGAATATTGCCAGAACCTGTGCTAACTGCATACTACACTGATGGCTTTAGCTCTAATTAAAAGCGAGGGAGATAATACAAATACTTGTAGTAGTGCATGCTTCCTTGAGATTCTGGGAAAAAAAAACAGGGCATATCTCTCACTGTCATGTGTCTGTCCGTCTGTCGTGTTTTACACTAACTCTGTTTTAATGTTTGTCATTTTGTTGATTTCTTTTCATCTTGAGACACTTCAAGTTGCATAATTTACATTGACAGTGATGTCATTGTTGTTGCTGTTATTGTAAACTGTTATTTTTCCAGTAAATGCACTTTCCAAACGACCAGTCAGGCGTTTTACTTGTACATACATACATACATACATACATACATACATACATGCATACGTACGTACATACATACGTACATACATACATACGTACATACATACATACATACATACATACATACATACATACATACATACATACATACATACATACGTACGTACGTACGTACGTACGTACATACAAAGTTGTGTATTTTCCGTTTTTTCTTGTGCGACCGTGAACGTTGCACCAGCATGAGAGCCAATCACAGAGCGGGACAGAGCTGCCGTAAAGTGTGACGGGGACGGCACGATACATCCATGGGAAGGTACAGTAACCTTTCATACTCTCTGGTCCTCCGGCCTCGCTATTGCTTCAAGGTGTTGTTAAAGGCGTCTACGGCAAGTATCTTGTTACCTCTACTATTTGATTTGTGAGGCAAAATTTGTAGAACAGAAATAGAAATATCTGGGCATCATCTCTAAGCAGTTAACTAGCTGGAAGCAGGGCCAGATGTGTAGTTCTTGTGCCATCACGTTGACTCCGGGTTATGTCGTGAATGACACCAACAAAATGGAGAGACAACTGACATAAATTGGCAATATACGTTGAAAAAGATGAGTGTAGAAAGCGTTCTGGAGAAAAAAATAACGTGCGAACTGAAACAGAGGTGGAGGAAGGCTGTCAGAGCGGACTTGGGAGCTGTCAGGAAACTCCTACCTCAGGTGTTCTCAAATCCTGAGAGTGTTGAGAAAGGCATAAACATGCGAACGACTCCACTTGTTTTCTGATGTGTCGGACAGATGTTGAGCCACATTTCACACCGTGTTAACGTCTCAAACACCTTATTTGCCTTGGTTATCGCTGAGGACTAGGGAAGCCAGGCCAAACAACAGTCGACCTATGGTTATCATAGCTCCACAGTTTATTCCTCGAACACATATTGGAGGATGTGATGATGTGATGTTTGACGCTGATACGCTGATACTCGCAAAGTGACTTTGCCCTCTGTGACGTCCACACGGCCACCACCCTGCAGGACCTTGCCCCTCCCGGTGGAGATGTCGGAGCCCACCGTTTGCGTCCTGTACGGGAGCCAGACGGGCACGGCCCAGGACACGGCCCAGAGGATCGCCCGGCAGGCTCTGAGGCGGCGGCTCAAGGTGGAGGTGCTGCCCCTGGACAGCTACAGTGTGGTGAGTGTGGAGCCCGCAGTTACAGCTCGGGACCTGGAGCGACCCGGTCGAGGAGGCACTTTCAATTTTGCACTTGCAGCGAAGTGGCATATGGCCACATCTCATAACCTCATGCGGTGTATGTAACCTGTATACTCTTCCATGGTCTAAAGTCTTGGCTCACACAAAAATGTGTTATCACAAGAGCGCAATGGCGTTCAGTTTCAGTGTAGCACTGCGGGGAATGAGGCGGTGCCACAGCCTACCGTCTTCCATCTTCACGTCAAGGCGGCGAGAACGTGTATGAAATCACTCTGCCGTGTCGTCCTCTCTCGTTCATGTAGGGCAACTTGATAACGGAGTCGCTGGTTGTGTTCGTGTGCTCCACCACGGGCCAGGGGGACCCTCCAGACAATATGAAGGTAGGAGACAACGAACAGGACCTCAGATGTCTCTGTGGTTAGTGTTGTTGTTGTTGTTGTTGTTGAACTCCTGTGTGGGTCCGCTCACTCCTGCATATCGACGGCAGAAACGCTAAAGGGAACAAAATAAACTTCCTAGGGATTGTTGTGGATAGCGTGGGTCAGCATTTCGTCAGATCAGCCTATACTGTGCTTTCATATTTTTTTGTTCTCTGTCCAAATGACAGAGAAAACGTTACGGCATACACATGTGTACAATGTAATGTATGTAATATATATGTTATAATGAAAAAACTTCAATTAAAATGTTAAAATTCTGTTATTACAGTATTGCTAACAACGCATGTTATGTTGTTTGCTTAGTATTGCCCATATTCATCAAGTGGAGCAGTCCTTGCTCAGAACGATTGTAGTTCACAGTTCAGTTTTTTTTTTTAAAAAAAGGAAAAACGATGCAAACAATGTACTGTGTTGGACTCCTTGTACACTTCTTCTTGTCTCTGTATCCCCTACTCTACTCCTCAGAACTTCTGGAGGTTTGTCTTCAGGAAATCTCTACCCGTTGGCTCTCTGGGTCGATTGGACTGTGCTGTTCTGGGCCTAGGGGACTCCTCCTATCCCAAGTGGGTCCCCTCCCTCTTTTTCTTTTTTAAACGTCGGTCCGACAACACGCTCCCGCCGTTCATTCAAGCATCGGTTGCCTCTCGCCCGCAGGTTCAATTTCGTGGCTAAGAAGCTTCACAAGCGCCTGGCGCAGCTGGGAGCCAGCTTGCTGCTGCCTGTGGGCCTGGCGGATGACCAGCACGAACTGGGGTAAGAAACTGGGCGTAAGAAATCCCTCTAAAGACGCAGTTCGGTCTCTCCACCCTCACCCCCGGACCCTGAAACGTGATATGCCCCTGATGGTTCCGCGTGCCATCGACCGGTGCCGGCGGCGAAGCGCTCTCGTCTCCAAAGTGCTCTTCCCCTCGATTCTGTGGCCCAGGTCGGACGCCGTGATCGACCCCTGGCTCGCCTCCTTCTGGGAGAAAGTGTCTGCTCTCTACCCGTCGCTGGCCGACGTGACCCCGCTGAGGGACGACCAGCCGTAAGTAGCCGGGTGGGGCGGGTGCCGCGGTCTGCGTCTGCCCGTCAACTCGCCCTCACTCTCTCTCGTGCTTTTATGGTGGGAAGGCTGCCTCCGTCGTACGCCATGCACTTCCTGGACGGCCCGACGGAGCAGACGGACGAGGACAGGCCGGGGACCTCCGCGGGGCAGGGCGCGCCCTCGAAGTCCCGGCCCTTTCCCGCCAGGCTCGTGTTCAACAAGAGAGTCACCGACCCGTCACACTTCCAGGACGTCAGACACATGGAGTTTGACATCACGGGCTCCGACATGGAGTGAGTAGCTCCGCTCAGTTCAAGGCAAAGGAAGCGCTTCAGAGGCCTTCTCGGCCTCCACTCAGGCGGCACAGGTGATAGTAGCCTGGATGATAAAGGCTCCATATGCTCTCAGCTCACAGTGGGAGTTCAGTGTCAGTTCAAGAAGACGGTGTAGAAGATGAAGCTGATGTTTGCAAATCCTCGCTAATGCTAATCCTAGCTAACATCAAAACAATAACTAAAAAACGAAACAAGAAATTAGTAGGAAAAAATGTCTAAGTATTTAATTGTATGTCAGTGTTCAGCCCCCAAGCAGTGTTGTAGGAAGATTTCTGGCTCTTGGACATATGTACATATACATATATATACATATATGTATATGTACATATACATTTGGGTCCAGAGATATTGGGACAGTGACACAGTTTTCAGCATTTTGGCTCTGTACACGCGTCATCTTGAAATGGCTCCTCTCTGAATTCAGGTTTTAGCGTGAATCGCCACTTTTGACCCGCGACAAACCACTATAGTTTCCTCCTCTTCGAGAGCGGGCGATGACCAGGGCGCGTGCGCCCTCTGGCTGCTGTCCAGGTTCGCTGCGGGCGACGTGGTGATGATGTACCCGAGGAACGCTCCGGGGGACGTCCAACAGCTCTGCGATCTGCTGAGACTGGACCCGGGGGCCCGCTTCACCCTCGAGGCGACGCGGAACACCGCAGGTAGCGCTCTCTCACCACAGACTGCCGTAGATGGCGCCCACGCTGATGTGGGAGCCGCCCCGGCCCCTCGGAGTCGTCTCTCTCAAAGCTCCTCCTCCAAATGCTCCTCCCCAGTGCCGGCCCGGCTGCCTCAGCCCTGCACCGTGCGCCACCTGGCGGAGAGCTACCTGGACATCTCGGCCGTGCCTCGGCGCTCCTTCTTCGAGCTGCTGTGCGCCCTGGCCACCGCCGAGTTGGAGCGCGAGAAGCTGCTGGAGTTCAGCTCGGCGGCGGGCCAGGAGGAGCTGCACAGCTACTGCTACAGGCCCAGGCGCACGGCCCTGGAGGTGAGCGGCCGCCGGGGCCCCGGGCGGACGCACCGCGCCGTCCTCCCGGTCGAGGCGCTGACCGGCGTGTGCGCATTCGCAGGTCCTGGCAGACTTCCCCCGCACCACGGCAGAGCTCCGAGCCGACTACCTCCTGGATCTGTTCCCCGAGATCCAGCCGCGCTCCTTCTCCATCGCCTCGTCCCTGCAGGTAGCTCACACTCTCACTTCTTCTCATTATTCCTCTTCTGTACCTTTATTGACCATTAATAGCAACATGAGCGTTAAGAGCGTCCTGGCAATCAAAACATGCAGCTCGATTGGACTTGGTGTGTCGTTTCTTTTCTCCGTGGAATCCAAAGTTTTTGTGACCCAACTCCAAGAATGTCTCGTAGGAAACGAACCACACGAGGTGCAAAGCTGACAAAGGGCTTCGCCTGTGGCGGCTGTTGTTCCAGCGCGAGCTGTAATTCCAGTTGTCGCCGTTCTTTCAAAGCATGGCACCGTAGCGCTCCGGGGAACGCCTGGTACGACCTCCGCTGACCCCGGGGACGTGTTGTCTGTGCACAGGCTCACCCGCACAGGCTCCAGATCCTAGTGGCCGTGGTGTCATACAAAACCAAGCTGTGGAAGCCACGGAGAGGCCTCTGCTCCAGCTGGCTGGCGTCCCTGGACCCCGCAGGAGGTGCGATCGCCGCACCACGGCGCATACGGTACACCGTATATGGCGAGTCGTCTGACCGCGTGTGCACTGAATGGCGCTGCAGGGGAGGCGCGCGTGCCGCTGTGGGTGAAGAAGGGGACCCTGAGGTTCCCCGAGGAGGAGCACGTCCCCGCCATCATGGTGGGACCTGGAACGGGGGTGGCCCCCTTCAGGGCGGCTCTGCAGGAGAGGATCGCCGCAGGGAAGAAAGGTCGGAGACCTCCCCGACGTCGTTGCTGCCGTCTGACACACACACACACACACACACACACACCCATCCTCTGCCTCCTCCGTTCCCCGCAGCTAACGTCCTGTTCTTCGGATGTCGCTCCGAGTCCAGAGATTTCTTCTTCCGTTCCGAGTGGGAGGAGATGACCAAGGCCGGACACCTGACCCTCTTCACCGCCTTCTCCCGAGACCAGGTCACGCTCGAATCATGGCAGTTGTTGGTTGCAGCGAATAGAGAGGATGCTACCTTCATTCTAGGAGTCAAATGACCTCTTATTGTTTTCGTCGCATGCGTTTAAACTGACACGAAATGTCCCATTCCTGTGTTGCAGGAGAACAAGGTGTACGTGCAGCATCGCATCAGGGAGAACACCGAGCTCCTGTGGGATCTCATCGCCAATCAGAATGCATTTTTTTACATTGCGGGGTGAGTATGAAGCATCGAAACCCGATTTCTCCTCTTTTTTTTCCGCGTCTTGAGTAGTTGGGATAAGGTCACAGAGTCAGAGTGATGCTCTCCCAGGCGTCCGCTGCAGCTGTGTCCTCACTTCCTGCCTGTCCTTAGAGGCAACCTCACTTCGGTTTCGTGTCCATCGGGTCCAAATCAGTGCTCTGTTGGATGCAGGTCAGGTCATCCCGCTTAAAGAAGGCCTTCGGGTGCTCATTTTACCAGATAGCAGCGAGTTGGTGACCCCTTATGCACAATGTGTATGTGTGTGTTTCATAAACAGGGCCATGTAAGTTTGGATTTTCTTCCCCTTAATGACCAACGCCCTCATTAGAAAACTGCATTTTGTGTTCACTTGTCTGATCCGAACTCTGTCCGACGACGTTTATGCGTGACATGAGTGGCACCGGGGCGTTTCAGACCACTGTTCCGCTCGCTTCCCCCCCCTCCAGCAACGCCAAAGAGATGCCCTCGGCCGTGCGCGAGGCCCTGAGGGCGGCGCTGGAGCGGCGGGGCGGCGCGTCCGCCCAGCAGGCCGAGCAGATGCTGGCCGCCATGGAGAGGTCGGGCAGGCTGCAGAGCGAGACCTGGTCCTGACCACCGGCGACGACCCGGCCCGGGCACCGCCCGCCTGTGAACTCCGACTCCACCGCTAAATAAACACGGCTCCGACACACCCAACCCCCCTCCCCGTGTCTGGCTCGTTTCTGTCACAGCATCTTCTTCTCGTTTATGTTTATTGGAGCCATCATGCCCGCTTCATTTCTGTCATGAACCAGCGGAGAGAGTCATGGATAGCTGTTGTTCAATGTGTTAAAGATATAAAAGAGTTCAGCCTTCAGCTCAGCCTCAGAAGCAATTGATTGGCCATCTACGTGAAGTCAATTTAATACTAATGTCTACAATACTGTAATAATGCCAAAATGATATATTTATAATATGTATAATATATATGATTTTCTGTTAAACGAGGCCTGATCCACATTTCATAGCCGAATCAAAGTTTAAAGTCAACTCTCAGAGTGGATGAAATGGAACGGAATGGATGTCCGTCTGGTCTTTAAAGCACCTTGAGAGGTCATAAATACTAGAAGAAACGCTGTAAGAAGCGGTCCGTTTACCGTGAGAGACACCGTCCCCTTTGAAGGCAGTCGTAGTGCTGCGTTGCTGACGAAACATGACAGGAAAGACCAAGAAGAAGTACCAAGAATCCAGACGGGCCTCGACCGAGCCAGCACAAAATCTCTCGGCACCACTGCTCATGTCGGAGTCAGACGCCCTGGAAACGTTTTAATCGAGCTGTAAAACCTTTTTTTTTTTTCTTTTTTTCTTATAAAACCCAAACAGACATGTTGGAACAAAACATGACGGCGATGATGACGACGACGACGACGACTCCTCTCCACTTCCGGCTGCGCGGCCTCAGAATGTCTCGGTTAAAAAGTTCGACCCGCGATTCCTGTGGGAGGTCACGCATGCAGATACTCGTGCATCTTAACTAGATGTTGGAACCGGCGCCCAAAGAGGCCCGGGCACCGCTTTCAGTGAACGCACGCACGCACACACACACACACACACACACACACACACAACGCGAACGTAAGTCACACAAGGAAAAGGAACATTCCTTTAACATCGGGGATGCCCGCGTGTGTGCGTGTCCCGGGGTCAGGCTGCAGCCTATCTGAGAGCCAGCATGTACACCTGGTAGATCTCCTGGGGGAAGTTCATCTGCTGCTCCTCGTGCAGCACGCGCAGGCCCGCCCTGCTCACCAGGCCGCGCACGATGTCCAGGTCCCTGCACACGCTGCTGTCCACCTCGTCCCCCACCACGCCCTCGTAAGACACGTTGTCCTTGAGCACGATCAGCCCGCCGGGCCGCAGGGCCTTCTGGCAGCGCTGCAGGAACTCCACCAGGTGGTTGTCCGTCAAGTGACCTGGAGGGAGGGAGGGAGAGGGGGAGGGGGAGGGGGAGGGAGAGGGGAGGGGGAGGGGGAGGGAGGGACACCATGGGACCGCATCCTTACACCGGCACAGGGGAGAGGCTGCCTTTCTGGTCTGATGCGGAGTTCGGGCGACCTCCCGTGACCTCACCAATGACCCACTGGATCCAGATGACGTCGTAGCGGCCGCTCTCGGGGGCGAAGTTCTGCAGGCCGCTGCAGATGTACCTGCCCACGCGGCTGCCCTCCTCGCCCAGGTAGCTCTTGGCCTTGTCCAGGAACTCCTGCGTCACGTCCACCAGGTCCACCGTGTGGAAGAGCGGCAGCAGCAGGCGCTTGCTGATCCTGCCGATGCCGGCCCCGCAGTCGCAGGCGCAGGCGGTGCCCGTCTTCCCCTCGCCTTCCTGCCACGACAACGGAGCGGCGGTGACGCGCCTTTATCGGACCAGTGCATGCTGTAGCGCGAGGGGAGGTGTGCAACTGAATGCAGCTGCGCAACTGAATGCAAACACCTGCGTGGCTGAATGCCAGTTCGTGACACACACACACCTAAGGAGCATTCAGAGGCTCCAATCCGACCAAAGTTGCTCTTAAATGTAACAATTCTGGTTAATTTTTAGGGTTTTTCCCAAGGTTTTTATTTGACAGGATAGCTGCAGAGTGACAGGAAATGGGGAAAGATGGGGGGATGATACATAGCTATGGGATTGGAAGGACATGGTGTGCCTGCTCTACCCACTGAGCCAAATGACGCCCCATGTATGGTTAAATTTAACATCTGAATGGTTAGGGTTAGGGTTAGGGTGACATTGAAAATGTCTGCGTCTAGTCAGCGTCATACCCCAAGGAACCTCTTCAGGAAGGCCTTGGATCCGTTGATGTCGATGCTGGAGATGCTGCCGTAACCTCCCAGCATCCCGTCCACCGTGGGGGGGACCTCCCTCCAGTAATCCTCCGCATTGGAGTAGAAACTGGACTCGTGCTCTACGATGTCACCCATCCTGTTGGATCAGACAGAGGACAAGGTGCATTCACCGCAGGCTGTGTACACTGGTTGGCCCTCAAGCGTCTTCTTCACGTCCACCCCGGCTTCATCTGGATCACCTGGCTGTCGGACTGACACGAATGAAGAGCAAAAGCTGTTTCTTCAAAACATCTCAAGGCCAAGTCGACCATAAAAGTCCATCTTATAAACCATCTAACTTCATATCATCGTGTAAGTCATCACCCAAATCCCCCATCCCCCCACCCCCGCCCCCTGCAATGATCTATCTTTATCATGATCAGTGTTCTGTTATCAACCTGTGCATGCACTATGTCACTGTACTCGAGCAGCAATCATTCAGATTTGAGTTTTATTTACAGACACACACACACACACACACACACACACACACACACACACACACACACACACACACACACACACACACACACACACACACACATACACACACACACACACACACACACACACACACAGAAGACAGGAGGTCTATCACCTGCTCATCATGGAAGAGGAACATGCATGCACTCTCTCTCTCTCACACACACACACACACACACACTCACACATTCCCCGAGCGGCCAAATCTGGTTCCACTTGGCAGCACCTCAGCTGTCACCAGCCATCTTGTGACCCGAGCGGGGGGTGGGGGGTGGGGTGGGGGTGGCATTCATTTCTCTGTGTGAGACTGACCATCATCACAGACTTCAATCCTTCAATCATCACATCTCTGCTCGGCTCTCTGAGCTACTGGTCAAGACAATGCAAAACCAGTCGTGAAGATGCAAGAGGTCCACGAGAGTGGGTACCACGTTGGAGAGGGCGAACCAATGTCTGGAACCCGGTTCTCTGGACATGAACTGGTTATAACACAACAACGCAGCCAGTGGACATGATGCACATCTTATGTTGGCCCTTTGAGATACTGTAGGTGCTACTGTGAAAGATTTGTTGCATTTATCCTTCCTGGACAGTGTGGCTATCATTTTTAATACAATCTCTATATGTATTTTTTAAAAAAATACAATATCTAGCCATCATCTTTCATATTTAAGTACATTGTTTGGGAGACTGTGGCAATTTCTCCCACAAATAGGTCACTCCAGCTCAGTTCACCAACGCTGGCAATCAACAGGTCGAGGAGGTCTAGCGAGAGCATCGCTGAGCAGTCGCGTTCCGTATAATAACTACAGAATAGCGCGTGAACGCTCCTCTGTGACAACGCGACGCTAACATCCCAGCTTCGCATCCTTATGCGCGGGGGGTCTACAAACTTGCGCTGCGGCTGCTGGGGGAGCGGCTCGGGCGAGTTTAGTTCAGTTTAGTTGAGGACACGGCGGTGCGCGTCCACGTTACCTACACACACCTCCGCGAAACACGCAGAGAGACAAACACCGCGCTGGAAGTTAACAGTCGCGGCTCGGGGTCGCGTTAGCCGCGACCCGGGGGAGCCGTGCCGCTCCAGAGCCGGCCGCGAGCTCCCCCGGAGGAACAGCCCTCACCTGGCGCTCCGCTGCGGGTCTCCTCCGCCCTGGCTGGTCTCCGCTGTCCGCCGCGGTCCGGGACTCGGAGCCGGTCTTTTTCTATTTGGGGGCATGGGTTTGCACACGCCTCACGTCATTTCCTTTTTTGGATCCGGCGATCGAGTCTCGGAGATTCATCACGCCGCCCGGTGGTCCGTCCACCCAACTACACCAGCAAGTGACGGGTTGCAGACCCGGCTGTATCGCTCATCGCAGGGGGGGTGTCTGCACCCAGGGGCATGAGAGCGACCGAAATCCAGCTGTGCCTCTCGAGAGTCCTCTACTGTAGGCCGCGGAAGCCCAAAATGACACATAAACAACAATGAAATGTGTGTGTTTAAGACGTGGAGGAGTAACTGTGAGGAGTCCAGATATCTTTAACAGTGTCTGTTTTTTTTTGTGATCCTTCCCCATAAAACACACATTTCCAGAACTCTCTCATCATACATTAAAAAGATAGTCTCTTTCAGAAACTAGTGAAAGCGTCTACTTTCATCTGTTTCTGAGTGCACCATGGAAAAAGACACAAGTATACTATGACAGATTCCAGTTTAGTCTTGGATTGGTCTTGGAAAATCATTAATTTTATATTAGTTCAGTCCTCTCTCGTAAGTCTTCCTTGTAAGATTAACAACTCAGATGAAGACAGGTTTGTTGGATCAATATTCACTCTTTGGTCTTATGTTTGTATTATGTTGTTCCTTAACTATAGAGGAACCTTTAAAGATGAGGCCTGTGTAGATGACTGTCAGTGCTCCCCCTCCACCAGTGGGGGGAGCTCTTGCATAAACAACTGCTGTTCGGTCTGCGCCTGTGACTCACCTCAAATGGTTAAACAGCCCAGTACAGATCTGTCTGCTTGTTGGGGTTAGGATTTAACTGAATATATTTGCAGAATATGTGGATAGAAGTTTCAGCTATTTGTGATTTAATCAAGTCCTTGCACTTTTCTGACGGGACTGGGTCCTGGAGACGTTCAGTGCTCAAATTGATTTTGATGATCACGTGGTCTGTGACCGTGAGACAGCATGTTCAAACACTAGTTTGTCCATTAGTTGTTACCTAATTGGCACCAAGACACCTTTGGTCATGTAAACGGTTGATTTAATGGTTGTGATGTGTGACCTGCAACCATGTTCTGGCAGTTGGCAGCTGGTGCTAGTCCTGCTGTTAATGCCCAGATCTGTTGTCTGTGAGACACCAGGGGAAGCAGTCAAGGTGAAGAGGTTGCTACGAGTTACTTAAAGAGACATGTTTCTCTTCCCTCCTGGACAGCCAGGTTTGCATCTGGAGCCACACTGTTCCTCTGCATCGACACAAGAAAACATATGTACATGTATGACATCACGATGCATGTGCGTTAACTTGTTTACTGTGCAAAATTCAGTTAGATAAAAAACATGCAGTTTGAAAACCGTTTCTCATTCACTTTCAATCATAGTGCTATATCGCTACAAATATAATATAATTCAGACCACATTCACGTTGTGACACTGTGACTGCGAGGCCACTTTGCTTCGATGACGCTGATGTGGAGAGAATCTCCCAGTTTTTCTTCCTCTTTCTTCCTTGAACCATCTGAATGAAGTTGTGAGAGTCAGGCTACACTGCATTTTTCCATTACATCATGTTCCTAAAACCTTAAATTCATAGGTCAAGATGCACAAGAACGTGTTGAACTTCTGCAAAGGATCATCCAGATTTCTCCTTCAATTGCCTTCTGCTGAAGCCAGACATATTAAGGATAACCCTGCTCTGCAGAACAAGTCTGCACCCATGAGGTGGCAACTGGACCGTCAGAGGAGGGGATCCTTCAGACAGTTAGGAGGCGCTGAGCAACTACATCCTAGAGTTTGGCAAATACAAAGGCATGATTCTCCAAAAGTCACCTAGGCTTTTGGAGAATGATGTCAGGGACATTGCAGGTGTGTGCATGGGTGAGGGGCACAATAAGGACAGCCTTCAATCATTTGCGAAATTTGCATCAAGTTTTGTGGAGATTCAGGCTATTCTCAATGATGAGGCCAGTCAAGAGGGTATTGCATCAACTTCATCAGAAGATAATAAACTGGTTGACTTTGGGGCCCGGGCCCAGAGCACCTGGAAGGTGATCTGAGAGGGTGGAGCCTATGGTTATGAAAACTGTATCCTGACAAGGAATTGTGCCCCAGGATCAAGCATGTTCCACTTGTATCAATAACTTCATGAGAGGCAGCAGGAAGCACCTGCAGCTGAGGATCTGGAACCAGTCCTGTGTCTGGTGAAGTAGGGGTTGTGTGCAGCTCCTGATGTATGACCAGACAGTGGGGAGGCTGCTGCAGCACAGGACTTTGGAGCACCAGATACCTCTCCTCTGGGCACTGAGATAGGGGAAATAGTGCATGCTGCTGCTCTGGCCACCGCAGCTGGTGTCTCTGCCAGGGAAAGCAACTGGTGCAGCTGCTGTGGATGCCAGGAGGTGTGCTGAGGACTTGAGGTAGAAAATAGCTGCAGGTCAAAAAACAGGACTGCACATTTTGACTGCAGGAACCAGGAGCTAAATCTTAGTTACCGGGGTTGAAAACTCCTTCTGACCAGGGGTAAGTACTTTCAAAAGGTTTCAGGGCGATGGAGCGTGGTTTGCGCACTGATCATCTCCAACTAGATGAGCACTCAATGCGTGTTTTCACTCAAGGTGTGATTCTAGCTTTTTTTTTTCGCAGATGATGTCCAGTGAGAGCTCAAATCCATGACCAAATGACAAAGTTTCAATGAACATTGAAGCTAGGCTGGCTGAGATGAACATTAACCACACTCTGAGCAGCAACACCAGCTAGCTAGAACAGTGTGTGCATTTAAAGATAAACTCATCACAACATGACCTAACTGCCAGTAAAGGACAGCAAAATAATGCCACACAATAGGTACACTCTACATGATTTCAGTCGGATTTGGCATCGTTGGCATCAAGTGATGGCAAGTGACAGTTGTATGCAGTAGGAAGTAGTCGCATATGACAAAAACATGACTCTCCCCAAGACTGCAGATCTTTTTTGACAGACCCTACGACGACTGTGGACATTGACCATTGCATGAATGAAGGCAGACGTCAGAGAGATCATCGAGTCGAGGGAGGTAGAGAGAAAGAGAGTTTTCTGCAGCTACTTTCACAGTGAACTGAAGCTATATCAGTGACATTCTTTACCAGCAAAAGTTATTGATATATCATCGAAGTGATGGATACATAGGGAATATGACAATCTCTTCACACAGAGAATGTAGGTTACCATGTAACATCTGTTCTGTATGAACATGATTAAAATTAATGGATGGTATAGGTGTGAGAATGTGACACCAGGGAAATGCAGGAAAAACCATTGACTGTAACTGTAATGCTATGTACTGTCCCAGTTTGTTTGCCATTTTCAGAATTGGCTGGTATTAGCTCGATAGGGTAGGATATATGAAGCAAATGGTAATCTTTCCATTTGCATCACTTTCCAAATTCCAAGAAAGGCGACAATACTTGAGAAACTTTGAGGGCTTTTTTCGACACCTTTGGAATCTCTAAATAACTCAAAATGACCCTGCGGAGACTTGTTCCTGGTTTCACACATGGGTCCAGAAATGCAAGTGAACAGCCCTGCAGCTCTCTCTCTCTCTCTCTCTCTCTCCCTCTCTCTCTCCACTGTGTCCTTCATTCCTATTCTTTTCCTCATGGCAAATACAGCAGCAGCATTTCCCATTCTTTACCACCCGCTGCTGCTCCCTCCGTTGTGTGTTTGCAAATGAAATGGGCAGCCTGCCAATTTTTCATATTTCTTGGCAGCAAAGTGGCAAGCCTAGTTCCTGGGGCTCAGAAGTGGTGGTGGTGGTGGGTGCGGGGGGGAGACACATTTGCACAATGTGCTTGTAAAAATACAGCAAAGAGGAACGAGCATAAGGGAAGAAAGAAAGAGAGAAAGAGAGAAAGAAAGAAAGAAAGAAAGAAAGAAAGAAAGAAAGAAAGAAAGAAAGAAAGAAAGAAAGAAAGAAAGAAAGAAAGAAAGAAAGAAAGAAAGAAAGAAAGAAAGAAAGAAAGAAAGACAAGGGGTAGGGTTATGAATCAAGCATTGGAGGATAATGAAAAAGCCCCTTTGGGGAATATTCAGTATGCAAGAGTATCGAGTTGCATCCAGTCATTACAATGATGTTTGTCCCTCATTCTCATTCCCTTTTCGTCAACATCCTCTGGAATGTTCCCTCCCATCAACACACACACACACCTCTCTGCCGTACCTTCTCATTGTGTGAAGATGCGCATTGAGAGGCTTTAGCTTCTCGGTTGGGGCAATCTGATGTGTTGGGTGGTCGGGGTCTCCTTACTGCTGAATCTAACTATTCTAACTATCCATCACTAAATAGTTTGGACCAGGATGGGGGGACTGAGTGAATGAGGGAAAATCATGAGACAGAAGGAAACGTTCAGTGATTAGCAAGGACTGAACCTGCCAACTAATGACTTTCATTCAATCCATCCCAGCTGTGCTTTGCATTAGGTTGTGATGCGAAAATGGTAGTTTTCTGAAATGGAAACCTGAAATGGAAGACAATCATATGAATATTCCTCATCTAATTATGAACACGCAGAATGCTAATATTAACATGCAGCTGTTGGATTTGAACTTGGACATCTGGGAGCTGTTGGAACCATTTTGAAGTTTGTGTCTTGTCTCATATGATCACAATAATATACAATGAAAAAATATAAAGTTAAAAAGTGGCACTTTCTAAACGTGCCTTTCAACAATTCCTACAAAAGAACTGTCTCCTTTTCTCTGTTTTACAAGCCCACAGAAACAGACACACACAAACTGCAACCCCCTCTCCCTCCTCCCTCTTTGCTGTGCTGCTCCTATGATTCAGATTCTGTTATGCTCTTTCCAGACTGCTGGCTCGTGCCTCTCTCCCTCTCTCTTGCACCTTTCTCTCTCTCTCTCACTCTTTCTATTCTCTCTTAATTCCCATCTCTCCAAGGAAAAAAAGCAAAGGTAAAAAAAAACGCTCTTTGAGGAACAAAACTGATCGAACCACACACAGACAAACACGGCAATATGAACTTTGCAGCAGATGTGAGAGAGCGTGCTGTGTGGTTAGATTCTTGTAGAACTGAGCATCCCTGCACACTTCTAGTGGCTCCTCTTTTTATTTGCAACTGTTGTATCTCCCCCATCGCTGATTCACTGATAGCATGTTTTTAGACACTTGCAATTAGTGTAGATTAGGTGTAGGTTTAGGTTTAAAATACTGCCATCTATACAACACATTATACAATTTGATAGATCATGTTTCATATTTCTGAGATGTGACAAACATCCATCCTGAACATGTTCATTTTTCAGTGTTGTAAAGCAAATACATAAACATTACATCAAGATGTTCAGATTATGACGCCACTATAAACAGGCGACCCGAAAAAAAAAAGGCAGGCTATGGTCAGGTCTGCCAGTTTGGTTGTGTTCATTAACCAACTCCAAAGAAGGTTATGATGGCACCTTAAACACGGCGCCACTAGCTCTTATCACTCAGAGGTAAGCTAAAACATTATCGCATGGCTAACTAACCCATTTTGCTGCTGCCTTGAAGGCAAGGCAAGTTTATTTGTATAACACCATTATTACAGAAGGCAATTCACAGTGAAAATTCACAGAGAAACAGTAGGAATATTTAAGACAAGTAGACAAAGTAGCACATTGAAAGCAGCATATCACAAGGTTGAGGTGAAAGAAGTGGACACTATGGGAGAGCTGCAGTAAAGAATAATGTTTTCTTTAAACCCAAATCCACATATAAAATATGCACCAATTGTCACGGCTCCTTGTTTTTAGGACATGCCAACAGTTTGAACAGTTTTCCACTGTTTTCCTGTTTTCAGTCAATATCATGTCGCCTGTTGCAATGTGTAATGTGCAATGTGATGTGATTTATGGGAGCTTGTCGTTCTTTCTGTTAAATGGTGTGACGTGTGTGTTTGGAGAGTGGTTTCTTTGCTTGTCTGGTTGGCAGTTTTCCTTTGCGTCCGTCAGTCATGGAGTTGGATTTCGATGATTTTAAGACATGGCCGAATGTGGCCAAACCTTTGTTCACCTGCTGATGCTAAAAATCTGGAGGGCGGTGAGGAGTGAAGACTCCTGTGGTTGGATTTGGGGTGGGTGGATTGCCTACTGCTCTGACTCCACTCCCAGATCTCTCTTTGCGACTATACTTGGGGGCAGAGGACCTTGAATTAACTCTGCACATACGGAAGGCTGAAGTAAGATGCTTTGATATGAGCAGGCATGTGGAGCTTGCAGCACCATTTTGGGAATCAGAGTTAGATTCTTATTTCAGAACATAGTAGAGAAAAGCAGCTACTTTAAGTTGCAGGAGAAATTGACAAAAATGTGTGGCCTCTTTTGCTCCACTGTCAGCTGGTCGGGAAAGTTAACGGGTTTGCAATTCTTTATTGATTGACAACAGCTTGAAATATGATGTGGTTAATATCTCTGTCCTTCATGCCTGAGGCCTATATCCAAAGGCTTAGGAAGAGTGAAAGAGTTTCTCCCGGAGAAAGTCACAATTGATTTTAATCAGCAAAAGGTTGCATCTCTTTCTGCGGCTGCTCTACCCACTGATGAGTTTGCTTTGACACACACAGGTGTGATTTCTCCTGAGTTTCTCCAGCATGATTTGGTTCCTGGGAAGAGGTTTAAATCTTTTTTTTTAAACCATTTGTGTCTCAGGGTTTCGTCTCCTTAATGGGGGAGAAAAGGTCTCTGTTAAAATCCTGCACAATATGGATGCAAAACAGTCTATTAATGTCCTTACCTTGTTTGGATCAGTCTTACTGTGGTTCAGATATTCTGGCATTGTGAGTAAAACTGAACATTGTGTGCATGACCTGGCAAAGTGTGAGGGGCTGGGGTGACCCCGGGATGATTAGTGGGAGTGAGCAAGTGATAGGTGGAGGTGGACAGGTGTGAGTGGCTGAAGGCTGTGGAGCTGGGCTGTGACATTAATGATATTGTACAACACATATTTACAAAAACCTCTGCATGCTTGTGCAAAAAAGGAATATGCAAAATCTTAAAAATAAAGGGTTTAAGAGCCTATGTGCAGTTATTGCTATAGCTCAAGAGTTTATGTATTTATTTGGCAAGAAATACTGAGGCAGTGAGGCAGACTGGCACAAGGAATAGGAAGGACAGGAACCACAACACCATGCTGAGTGGAGGAGTCAACTTCTTGTTCTCCAGGATGTTCACTTGTCATCACTGGAGGTCCAGCATGTAGTAAAGCTGAATGGTCTTTCAGCTTATGTTATGTAGTTCCAGCTGGTTTTTATTTATACTCCAACCAATAATGACACAGAGAGGAAAAGCTTTCTATCGAAAGTCAGGTCCAGGTTGAACTGCTGTGCCTTGGAAGGATCTTTTACTCTTGGGTGGAGATTTGAACCTCCTAACTGTAGGAGTTTTTAGATTAAGAGCTTTTAGCTTCATTCATCTGTCTCACCTTCATCTGTTTCCATCGAGAGCAGCACTGGACGTGAGTTTCAACCCATTGTCAATTTTTGCCGCACTCATTCAACCAGTGAAAGCTTTCCTGAACTGTTCGGGCTCATGAGTCGCACGCCAACATTTTCTACCACCTACACCTGAGTTGTAATAACCTTACAAGCTCATTAGAGGCTTATTACAAGCTTGTATCATTCTTCCAGGAGAGGTTGAGACATCAGGGATTAGAAAACATATATCCAGTCGTTCTTCGAAGAAACAAGTATAATCATGTGTTTATTTCTGTGCTGTGTCATGTCATGCAACCATATGTATTTAGAAGTGCTAATTCAGAGGTGACTTCTGCCTCTCTGTTTTGGCAGAGAGGAAACGCAGTGTGCCAGCAACAACGTTCACAAGACCTGCATAGCAATCATACAAATTGGAAAACTTGTCACAATATCTGACTAACTGAAATCTTTTTTTCCATCGTCAATATTAAATCTGTATTACTTTATTTTGTTGTGTAAGTTTGTCAGGAGGCAGACTTTTTGTTTATTTTTTTTTTTATCTTTATTTTAGCTGCCATGTGTCAGATTTGATTTAATTAGATTTGAGCGTGAGTTTTCCTCTGAGACAATGACATGAAATTAATTTTAACATAATAAATTAAATATTGGTCAACTCCATTGTACTGAGGTTGAGGCAAAAACGAAAAGCTACATTAGTTGGATAGATAGATAGATAGATAGATAGATAGATAGATAGATAGATAGATAGATAGATAGATAGATAGATAGATAGATAGATAGATAGATAGATAGATAGATAGATAGATAGATAGATAGATAGATAGATAGAAAAAACTAATACTAAAACTAAAATAATTGTACTATAAAATGTCCCTGTTCTGTCACTGTTCAGAATACCTTCGCTAACTAACAGTGAGGACCATTTAAAGCTGTTGAAATAACAGTCCTCATTCAGACATTGAAGGTGAGCAAGAAGAGGAGACAAAGCTGAGTGGGCTCTGTTTGCAAGCTTTCTCTGTGTTCCCCATCTCCCCACCCTCGTTCCCTCCGCCCCAGTTCGCTGGAGCCACACATCAGAACAGAGGCTGCTTGAAAAAAAAATGGAGGCAAAAAGAAGCTGCACAAAGAGCGTGCTTGCTTTCCCCATCTCCATCTTGCTAATCGTCATTTTTGCCACGCTCGATGCATGCCTGTTGTCTGTTAGATGGCAGCATTGCCATGGCGACTGGGGTCTGAGTAATCATTTGTGCAATGACCCCTATTCTCCAGAGGAAAGATGGAGGGATGGAGGAGCTGAGGGGGAGGGAGGCTCTAATGAAAGCAGAGCAAGCAAAGAGAAGGAAGGGAGGGAGGGGAAGAGACAGAGAGAGGAATGGGGGTGGTGGTGGTGGTGGTGGGTCTGCAGAGCAAAGCAGCAGGGACCCAGACAGAAACAATAAAGAAAACAAAAACAGATATAGGACTGGCAGCAGGGCAACAATGTTTTTATGTTATCGTTAACTGAAACATTTCACCCAAGATCAACAAAGAGTCTTGGACCAGCTGCTGGACCAGAAAACAAACAGAATTTCATGAGGAAGAAAGAGAAAGGATGAAAGACAACATTTCTTCGGAGAGAAAGAGAGCTAATGTGGTGTGTTCACCATGCACTGTCACATGAGTGACAGTGACAGTGGGGCTATGGGTACTGGATGTGTCCTGAGGGTGGTGCTAGAGAGATGGCTTCATAATAGCGTACATGAAGAACAAAGGGTTCACATCTAGACAAAAGACCAGTGCCTCATATCTGCGTTTCCACCGAAAGTTTTAGGAACCTTTAATTACAGGAACTAAATGAGTTTTGTGTAAAATAAAGCAAGTCTTTATTCTGTTCACTTATGTTTCTGCATATTCCAGTATATAAAATAAAAGTGTGTACACTCCTTCATTCAATTAGATATAAATAAAATACACCAGTAAAATAATCAAAATAAAAGTCTCTCTTGTCTGACAACAGCAAATCAGAAAAATTACAACGTGTCTGTATCAGAAGCATTGGAAAACAGAGCAACGATGTTCTTTCAATATTGTTAATCTCTAGTTAGTCTCTTATTGGTCCTCTCGGTGTTAAGCTTCAAACAACAACATTGCTGAGGCCATTGTGGCTGCTGTCCAGGTAAACAATAGCCTGAGCTCGAGCAAGGCATCCAGCTGGTCCCATCACCTTTTATCCTCCTGTAGTCCTGCTTTAGCTTCTTTAGCTTCTTGCTGACATGCTTCAGGGTGTGGTTAGTGCTCATCTCTGCCAGCCTCAGTGCGAGCTTGGCATAAACTTTGTTGTTTCTAGTCAGGGATTCAAGCTCTTGCCGGATCATATTCTCTGCAAGGAAAAACTCGGAAAAGTCGGAACTGGACATTGGACTTGGGGCTGGAATTATGCACCAGGTGAGAACATACTTGTGTTCATCCAGTTGGGGATGTTCAGTGCAGAGACCGCACACCATGGCCCCAGAACCTTTAGAAAGTACCTACCGCCATTTTTTTCTACCCCCCGAAAAGATTTAGTACCTGGTTCCTTAGGTCAAATCGCAACAATGCAGGAACTATTTCCTGTGGTGCAAACACAGCTTATGTGATTCTTGATTATGATTATAATTATGTGATTCTTTATTGGCTGTCTCTAACGGAGTGACGGACCTGGTGTCTTGGTCTGTTTTCTACGATATTCACAAAGAGAGGCTGTGCTCAGAGTGTTTAAAGTACACCTTATACAAATGTTATGGTCCAAGCACAAGTCGATAACCCATCATTTGGGGGCGTCTCTCAGTGGTATTTATTATGGCCTGGTGAATGGACAGTGAATGGGACCTGTTTGGGAATTGTTACTGTGATCTACATGTTCAGTTAGAGCTTGGACTAGCTTAGAAGGCCCAGGAGCTTCTTTTGGAGTACTTTTTTCCTGTCGTTAAAGGACAGGATAGGGGGTTGATGAGCACTACTGATCACATTTTTGTGCTTCATTTTCCTTTTGCTAAATGTCTCGAGTCAAGGTAGATATATGACACTTAAACACACTTAAATCCTTAAGTCAGATATTATACATTTTATTCACATCCTCACAATTCATATTCTAGACTAGACTTTTTTTTTTAATTTCCAAAAGCTTTTTACACTCTGTCCAGACCTGTTGTGTAGACCCTGTTGTTTCATCAGACCATGGCCCGGTACATCTGTACATTAACCTGTCATATAACATTCCCAGAAATCCCACATGGAGATTCAACGCGTCATCTTTAAAGAGCGACTCATTTTCACATCATAATTCTGTCTCGATGATTAAAGATCTCCAGTGTCCTCTGCTATGATCTGAGGCTAAAGCCACTTCATGTGATCACTACCTTATGTGATCATTACCTATAGCTCACATCTGTAGGTCGCTTTGGATAAAAGCATCTGCCAAATGTGAAAGTGTAAGTGTAAGAAGGGTTTAGAGGAAAACAGAAACAACATTGCTGAGGCCATCAGAAACAACATTGCTGAGGCCAACAGAAACAACCTTCAAAAAGAAATGACAAGGCTGGAGCAAATACATAAACAGTCTCCCGCCACAGAAAATGTAATGGCGCTGGTGGCTCTTAAAGCTGAACTTAATATGGATCAGGCTCATCATGTCCAGAAACTGTTACTTTACACTAAACAGAAATGTTATGAGTTTGGTAATAAGTCCAGTTGCCTGCTTGCTCACAAAATGAAAAATCAAAATAATGATCACTCATTGAACATGTTAACAACATGTATGATCCAGTGATCAATCACACTTGATGATCAGTGATTATCCAGTGATCAATTGCACTTTCTGGAATTTTTAGAAATCCATGTACAGTGTAGTGAAGACCGACGCTGCTGATCCAGGCCAGGTTAGGTCTGCAGTATGTTCTCTATTGTGTTTCGACTATCTCTCCAACCTTAATATTCAGTCCTCTGCAAATGCATTGAAAGCGCAATATATGAAGCTGACCTGGGCGGACAGGGACAGTAAATCAGGTCAGGAATTTGATGTCTTCCTGGGGCCAATTCACGCAAATCACCAAGGCTGACTGAGGTTTTGCACCTACTGATGTGAGAGTGCACAATAACAGAACGAAGGCTCCACATACGATGCACACCATCCTCGCTTTGTTGACATGTCAACTGAATAACACACCATCTGTCATGCACAAAAGCACGTGACTGCACGCAAGTGACTGCAAAAATTCGAGTGATTTGCAGGCGTACAGGGGCCACTATCACTACGCTGCTCTATTTTCTGATTGACCTCATGCTGCCTGACAGAGATGCCCAATTGGCTGGGTGTAGTCTACAGGCTGGTCTGCTATACACCCACACACAAGGATAAATAACATCACTCTACTCCATTGCCTCCCTGACCTCCAGGTCCAACACACACTGAATTTATGGATGAAGGACTTTTTAAGAGATAGCCAGTAGAAAAGAAGATCCAGTACAATGGTTTTGGAGACAGGCCTCCCACGGGGCTGTGTTCTGTCCCCCGTCCTTTTCTCTGTTTACGTCAGTGGCATCTTCTGTCAATGAAGGAATGATACTTTTAAAGTATGTGGATGACATGGTCCTGGTGGTGCTTCAACGCAGTACCAAATGGGAGTCCATACGCTGGTTTAAATGCTCTTAACATCACAAAGACCAAGGAGCCATGCTCTGGGTTCGCAGGGTAAAAAGCCCAGAGGATCTTCTCCAAACACTCAGCAGCCATGGTCAGCTGGACCAAGTACAGAGTTTTAGATATACTGGGACAGTGATTGACACCTGCCTGTCCTTTTCACAAAATGCTGACTGACAAAAAGCTACAACAGCATTTCCACCTGTTCATAAAATTTTAATATCAGCACAGACATGTTAACAGTGTAATTAAATACACTTCCTCACCACCCAACAAGCAATAATCAATCCAGCAGAATAACTAAAACCAAAACCACTCAAGAGTGACTAGTAGTGATGATAAGAAAAGCCACTGTGATCACTAAGGACCTCTCCTACCCCCTGCACCACTCCACCATGCTGTTACGTTCGATCAGACAGACCTCACAGAAACCCTGTGCCTCGTCTGATACTTAAATCAAAAGTCCATCCAGAGAAGGGCTGGAAGAAATAAATTAATGAAATGGAAAAAAATGAATGAAATATGCAGCAGTGTGGCAGCAAATCCTCGTGACACAGTCCACATCTATTTTTTTTTTTTACATTTTTTTATATGCTTTTGTCAAGCTTTAAAATAAAGAAAAGCATAAAGACAAAGTGATACAGTTTCCCTAAGAATGCAAATATGGATGCGGAAAATTGTATTCTGATTATTTTCTCAATCAAGCAGATCTTGTTTTAGAACAGATAATAAGAATATGTCTTGACCTTAATTTCCTATGTATGAATAATAATGAGACATCATTGCCTGGAGTGGGTGGCATACACCACGCTAGCTATGACCACAATAAGTGCCACACTAGTACTGCATATTGGCAGGTACCAGCCTATTTTGCCTAGTTAGACTGATATTCCAGATCAGAGCAGAATCAGATGTATTGCCAGGTGGGTATAACACAACACAGCTATGAGGAATTAGCATTGCTGATTAGTAAAGAGCACAGGCAAAGTGAATGACATTATGTTAGCGGCAACTGTCCACAGAAGGTTAGTACACAGATTATACAAATGTTCTGTACACATTCAGCATGTCCATGATTATATTGGACCTGGTTGACTGCCGTGGTTGTTCTTGCTGCTGGGCAGCTGCAGAACACTGTCCCCCACAGGACATGGAAGCCATTGTCAGCTTGTGTTGCTGGAGGACGTCCTCAATCCTCCCAGAGCATTTATGTGGTGAAGCTTGAGCTGGATCCATGTCTTGGCCAGATTCATTGTTGAACAGAACAGATTCCTTTTTATTCGTCCCACAATGGGAAAGCTTAAATGAACACTGCAATGAAGGCAGTAAATGTATTAAAAAATGAATCCTAAATTACCAAATTATACTCTTTATGTGCAATAAGATCAACAAAATAGCAACAGATAACAATAATGTCTATTAATGAATGAATGAATGAATGAATGAATGTGGTGTACTGGGAGGTAAACAGTCGCAGAGCAGATAAAAAAAACACCTGCGATTTCTCTCCTTCACACACCAGGGGGGAAGGAGTCTGCCACTGAGGGAACTGCTCAGTGCTGCTGTGATGTTCTGCATGGGGTGAGAGACTCTGTCCATCAGAGCTTGTAGCACGCAGTCCCAGAGCCACGGAGCTATAAAGGTCTGTGGCGGCACTAAAGCATGCGTATGCTAACCCGACACAAAGTTTGGGATACATAAAAGAAAGAGACCTCACGTGAGAAGGTGTGGACTTTAAGGTCAGGTCTTACAATGGTGTTCATTCAAAATCTGGAGAAACAGGAAGCTGCAACCCCAATGGTAGAAGAAAAAAGAAACAAAGAAAGTATGTGAAATATTGAAATAAGAGGCATGTATTGATATACATTCTCCATGTACTGTACACAGACGTGAACACACACACACACAAACACACAAACACACACTCTCTCCCACAGAATCAGCCACTTGCTGCCTCATTGATTTATAAATGGAAACAGGTAAGCAATGTGTGTATGAATTTTTTTCCTTCATTCCTTCATTTTCAGGATTTCCTCCATATGTAACTGATATCCTTCCTACACCCAGGTTTATTATAAATGAGGCCCCAGAGTGGAATTTTCCACTATATATTGAGACTGCATTGAGACTGTGAGGACAATAGAACAGATTGTGACAATCCAAAAAAAAAAAGACACAGAACTTAGTGATTAGTGACCTAGTAAAGAGCACTTGATGCTGCAGCTTAACCACTTGTCTCTGCTAACTCAGATGCATCAGGATGATCCACTTTCCCCTTATGTCATGTTTCATTTACAGGGATGTAATAGCACCTTCAATATGACAATATCACAAAAATAAGTGTTCACATACAGAGAAAAGAACCATCTTTTTTGCTGCCATTATCTTGTGATTGCGACTTATTCATTTATTTTGCTATCATGCAGAGACATGTTCTCTCTAAGTGATGAGGGCCAACCAAATTGCCATCTGCAATTTCTGTGTATCTACAATATGTGTCTGAAAGTATGTTATGAGAGGGTATTGCTCATTTATTTGTTGTTTTTTTGGTGCATAAAGCACTTTGGGCTGCCTCCTTTCAGATGAAAGTACTTTATAAATTAAATTTTCATTGTCGGATTGATTGATTGAGTCATTCATCTGTCATTTCACCGGCTGGGACACACTGGTACATGTGGTATCTGAAAGCTTAAATCAGGATGACGGACCGAACCAGCACATCGAATCGAATGTTTCTGTTACATTGAAATAACAAAATAAATTAACAAACGAGAAAATGAACTTTGTTATCCGGAGATATCAACATAATAACTCATTTTCATGAAATAACAGTGATATAATAAAAAACAGGTGTCCCTTGTTGGAGTCCATAGTCACAGACATGTAACACTATGAAAAACAGACACTTTTCTTATGATGGCACTTTAAGAAAACCGACACGTCTCCTGTATGTGGTTGTGTGTCATACACTTTTTGTTTCATGTTTAGGGCTTTCCATTTGATAGGACAGCTGTAGAGTTACAGGACACTGTAAAAAACAGAGGGAGAATGACACGCAGCGAAGGTGTTGTGTTCCATTTGATTGTCGGATTGATTGATTGAGTCATTCATCTGTCATTTCACCGGCTGGGACACACTGGTACATGTGGTATCTGAAAGCTTAAATCAGGATGACGGACCGAACCAGCACATCGAATCGAATGTTTCTGTTACATTGAAATAACAAAATAAATTAACAAACGAGAAAATGAACTTTGTTATCCGGAGATATCAACATAATAACTCATTTTCATGAAATAACAGTGATATAATAAAAAACAGGTGTCCCTTGTTGGAGTCCATAGTCACAGACATGTAACACTATGAAAAACAGACACTTTTCTTATGATGGCACTTTAAGAAAACCGACACGTCTCCTGTATGTGGTTGTGTGTCATACACTTTTTGTTTCATGTTTAGGGCTTTCCATTTGATAGGACAGCTGTAGAGTTACAGGACACTGTAAAAAACAGAGGGAGAATGACACGCAGCGAAGGTGTTGTGTTCCATTTGATTGAGTCCTTGTGTCCATTCAAAGCTTGAACACAAATGCCTCCCTGGACCGTTTCCTCGTTTCTCTCCAGCAATAAACAGTGATCTTTTAATGTGGGAAAACCTCCTGCATGCTTAGCAAACAGCTACTCCCTCTGGAGGAAAAGTTGAGTGTGCATCCTTCTCTGCATTCATCATTCATAGTAAGACAATGTTGCAGGTGCCCTTCAGTCAGTCTGCCAGCACATTCCTGCTTCCATCCACAGGGATTTCCACGACCAGCTCATCTCGCCTGGAAATAAACAAGTTCTTGTTTTCTTAAGGCTGTTGATGAACTGTTGTGCCTCAGATGGCAAATTTGGGAACAGTAATAAATACTGATCACACAGGGCAGAAAACTAGTGCTGCACTGGCCTCTACAGGTTCCTATTAGGTTACTGCACTGGAGAGGTCACTGGAGTGTTGGGAGATCGAACGGAGTTTGTTGCTGGGTCACTGTTTTTCATCAAAACAATAAAATGACAGCACTGGATTATTCCCCTCTTATCAATTTAACATGTTAACTCAACAAAGTAGGTTTAAAGTTTCAGTTTAAGGGCAGAACTGTAACAGATCAAGTTGCTCCCCTGCCTTGAGCCATTCTGTAAAAACATTGACTCAGTGTCTGTGAGGTAGGACACCGTCATCAGCAACCAGAGGAGCTTTTTCAGCAACAGACTGAAAACTGCCTGTGTCCCCTGTGCCATCTAATGGTCCTCAGAAGGTTTTCAGATGCAGGGAGAAGATGGACCCCACACCCCAGGCAGGAGAAGAGGACTAATGCCTGATGACCTTCATTCAACACTTTCACACCAAGGGACTCTATTTACTGCAGCACATGATAACTCACTTCAACACAACCACCACTTCTCCTACCTATTTTTTTAATAGTGCTTTCATTACTTATGTAAAATTTTATGTAAAACTTTTTTTTTCCATATGTACTTCACTACAGCTGCTACTTTTAGCCATGTATCTCATCTCATGTAGCTGTGGCACTCCCTTCCTGAGTTTGGTTCTGTTAGAGATTTCTGACTGTATACTGTATTTTATTTCTTGCCACTGTACTTGCAGTTTGCTTTTATGTGTGATTAGTTGAGTTCAGTTTACTTATACTGTTTGTTTATGTAGTGTCTTATGGTAACATTTTTGCAAACTGACACTTTACACAGAAGAAGAATCAAAGTCTCACAAGTACAGCTGCTACATTTTGACAGGCAACTCACGCAAGTCCTACTACTACCGCTGCGACTTCATCTTCCATACTTACACTTAAGGTATTTGATGTGAATTTCTATACAATCTATACCTATGCACATAGATAGAACTGCTGCCTACCTTACGCAATAACCACCTACAATTTGTACTTTTTCACTAATAACCTATAACTGTCCTAATTTATGTATGTAGTATCTCTCTAGGACAATAGCGCCCCAGATGGACACCTGTTGTAACTGTAAAATGTTGTCCAGGCGTTTTGGTTCACATTCAGAAGTGCTGGTTGACAGAAACGTGAACTGAATGGTCCGACCCAGGTGTGAAAACACCCTGAGAGCAGCTACAGTTGCAACTAAATGACTGTTCACTGTCTGTCCATCCAGTGGTGCTTATATCTAGCTCAGATGCGGGTTCCTAATTGGGCTTAATGCGTGTTTTTGGACTTTGGGAGGAAACCAGAGTAAAGGAAGAAAACTCCCACACAGACTGGGAGAACATGCATCTTCACATATGGCCTTTATGGGATACAATCCCATAGCCTTCTTGCTGTGAGGCAACAGCACATCTGTGAATGAAAGAATCCTGAGTGAACCAAAGTCATAAAATTCACTGCTTGCTTGAACCAGATCAGCAAACAGAAACTCATACTGACAACATGGCTAAAAACTGCAGCTTATTTCCGGCTACCCACAAAAATTACTCAGTCCCCAAATGCCCAACTTACTGAATGTTACTTAATGTGGTCCCTGTTTTAGACCCGAACATTAAATCCAGGTTTTTAGATGGGGAAAGAGAGTCTTTGAAGCCTAGCTCCATAATGAAACTGAAGGGCAAAAGACTTTTTTTAACACGTTTTGAGGGGTACATTATTTAAGAGGTTCGGGGGAAAAAAATGCAGAATTTGCATTTCCTGGTCTTTAAATGTGAATAATTAAGTGTATGGCCATTAGAGTGACAGCTCAGCCATCTTTTTCTCTCAGTTCATGCACCTCCACTTAAACCCATCCTCTTCTGCCACACCAACTGACTTTGTGTCCTCTTTCTTACGTCCATTAATCTCGTCTTTGGTCTTCCTCAATGAGCGTGATAGTTCATTCAGCTCCTCCCAGGCTCCACCACCACCTATGTCAGGTGGAGTCAGGGGCTGTGACATCTATATACAGTGCCACTTTCAGCCAGCAGTGGCTGGCAAAGGGACACGAATACGTCTGGTGGCAGACCATCTGTGGCTGAGACACTGTCACTGGCATCCCAGGCATTGGGAGAAGCTTCGGATAAACCACCTAGAGGTCAACAGAGGAGTCATTTAGCTAGACTGGTTGTTAATGCCGTTCCTCTACATCTAGTGTGGGACTTCCTGTAGCACGTAACATTCCTGTAACACATTCCTGTAACTTCCTGTAACACAGCGACAGTTTTTGCTATAAATAGTGGCCTTGGTTTCAAAATGAGTGACAGACAGTAAGACAGACAGTACTGTCTCAAGCTGAGAAAATCTTTAGTTTAGCTTTGTAGAATGTAAATTTTCCTAACTGCGACCGAATGCCACAAACGTCCTCAAGAATGTTATGGAAGTCCAGTTCAGTTGCTTTGTTTTTATCACATAAGACCTCTACTGTGACCTAGATGACTGAGAAACATCACAGACGAGATAATCTACACTTGTTAACAACTAAGATGACTTAAAACAAATGGTTTATTTGATTCACAGAAAATATTGCTTCTTCAAACACCTTTTTACGCACTTTTTTTTATACCTTGCCTTTTTAACAGATTTTTATATCTTTCTTTTCATGCCATGCGTGTTTTATTTCTAAAATGAAGCAGCGTTAAACGCTCCGGGCTACCACGACGAAAGGTGAGGATGAACATTATCATGAGAAAGATGGAAGTTTCCCGTCTATCCGGAAACGGGCAGGTTTGAGAGAAGGCGGCGGCCCTCTCGCGCACAGCAGTAATGAGGACGTTCCTGCTCGGCAGCCTGGCTACGGTTTGAATAGCTCAGAGGAACCGCCTGCCGCTGATTGGTCCACAGCCGCATAGTTTCGTGGCGCTAGGCTGCCACTCAAGCGATCCCCCGAATCCGATTGGCTCCGAGGACAGGGGGCGGGGCCTACGTCACGGCTACATATACCGTCTGTCGAGGGGGGTTGAGCAGTTGATTGTTATCTGTGAGGGGGTGGCGGCCGCGCAGACCAATGTTTCTCACTGAGCTGACTTGAAGCTTCTCCTCGAACCCAAAACCCGCTCTCAGCCGCGGCTCCTCTGCTGCCGCCCGACGGAGGGAGACATGATCGACACGACGGAGCGCGCTCTGGACGCGCAGAACCTCATCTCCATCTCCCTGATGAAGATCCACAACTCCAGGACGCAGAGAGGGGGCATCAAGCTGCACAAGAACCTGCTGGTCTCCTACGTGCTGAGGAACGCCCGGCAGGTCTACATCAAGGAGAGGTACGCGGAGACGTACCGCATGCAGCAGTACGAGGAGGTCATGGCGGTGTGCAACGAGATCCAGGAGCTGAACCCGCTGGAGCTGGACGCGGAGGACTCGGCCGCCTCGGAGCCGCCCGCGGCGGCCTGCTGCGAGGTCACATGCCACCGGGACGAGACGGGGGAGCGGGGCCGGGTGGCGGGACCTCCGTCCGCCTGCTCCCCCGTCGAGGAGCAGGAGGAGGAGGAGGAGGAGGGCAGGGACGCGGAGCCCTCGTACTACCGCAGCTGCTGCGTGGAGGCGGCCCGGGGCTCCCACTGTGAACAGTTGTCCTGCAGCCGGACCACGGTGCTGGACCTGGACACGCATGTGGTGACCACGGTGGAGGACGGCTACCTGCACCAGGACTGCTGCTGCGACCCGCTCCGGGGCGCGCAGCCCGCGGCCAAGAAGCGGAAGGTGGAGTTCGGCGGGTTCGGCGCGTCCGACGCCGAGGAGGTGCCGGGCTTCGCCGCCGCTCGGAAGCGGGCGAAACGGGAGGCGTGCTCCTATCCCAGCCCGGACTTCACGGACAGCTCCAACATATCCAACCTCATCTCCATCTTCGGCTCGGGCTTCTCCGGGCTGCTGAGCAGACAGACGGACCTGGAGCAGATCTGTAGCAAACAGGTCCTGGCCAGCCTGGGCGCATGGACCCGGGCCATCGTGGCCTTTTGAAAACTAAGACAGCTGATTTTTTTTAGGCGGGGGGGAGCGGGGTCAGTTGTATTCTTCCAAGTGGACAGGTATCTTCTGCAGAGAACGCGTTACCGAACCCACGAGGTTTCCTAGAGCGCCCTCAGAGGAAATGTACACATCTGACGTCCACTGAGGGGATATCTAGTCGGTGGAAATGGTGATGTGCGGCATGCGTAACGTAGACAAGGACTATTCGTTCGCATGCTTTACAACTGACCCCACGGTGAAACTCCACGTACCACAACGTTCACATGCCTTGGTACACACTGGGAACGATGAGTAGGCTTTCAAGATGAGAGAAGCATCAGGAATTATACCTCAAAAGCACACATTTGTCTTTAAAAACAGTCATGAGCTTGGTTAGCTGATTTGCATGGGGTGATGTCAATCGCTCGTGTTCCTGGTTGGAGAAAATCAGTGTGTTCCTATTGAACCCAGGCTCCCCGAGAAGCTCAGATCAACTCTATTTTTTATTGCGAGAAGCGTGGAAATCTATTTGAAAATGACAATTTTAATGCCTGTCATTGGCAGTGAAAAGGAAAGAGTTTGTGCCATATCCAGATCCTGTTTTTTAGAATGGGAGATGCATGTCTACAGTATTCAATTTCAGGACTGATGAAGTGGACTGACCTCCATTGCCTTAAATCCAACACACACTACTGCTAGCTATTGTCAGAGGGTGGACACGGACAAATGTCAGTCGAATCCCGGGCTGATCGGCCTTCTCAATTGGACCTCCAACATTCTGAGCATTTTGTTGTCTTGTGAAACCCCCATGTCCCAGACTCCCTCTCGAACACATCTGACCTACCTGGACTGATATCATTAAATGGGGGTGCCAGCACCTTCGATTCTGTCACACTTTTGGCCTGTTGCTGTGGTCACCACTTAAACCTCAGCTCCCACCTCGTGATAACAAATTCTGCAGTTTGACGTCCTCTTCCAATCATGGTCATAGCTCAAAGTCTTCACAGCGGTTCATAATTCCAACTTGTCTTGGCTTTGTGACTTTGACTTTGAGGAGTCGAGGAGTGCTCTTGGTCCTTTTGTTCTAAAAAGGCAAATCCAGTCCATGTATTAGCTTTATGAGCACTATGTGTACCAAATTAAAGAGAGTATTCAGCCATTCTCTAAACATTTTGTTGTTCTTGTAATTTTTTTGTTTACTAAATTGTATATCAACGGGTTAAACTGTTCAAGAAGATATTTGTTAAAATTTATAATCTTAATAAAAAAAGTGAAAACCATGAACCTGTTTTTTGTGACTCTGAGGCTGTTCCTACAAATGCTGTCGCACATGAGACCTCTGTTCATGAACTCAATGCATCTGCTCTTTACATCAAGAAAGGGTTGATTAATGTATTATAGATACATGACATGCCATTAAGAAGTAGTAGCAGAGCTGACTGATCGTGGAAGAGTTTGACATTAGGGAATACACCTAATCAATTATTAGATAATATTCAACAGCTATCATTAATGAGCTCGGTTTAGCTTCGAACAAAACCTGGCACCAAGGAAAAAGGCAAAAAGTGTTAGTGTAGAAACCATCTCTACATCTTCATCAGTAAAATATCTGAAAAGACTTCACTGCCAGGAATGTAGATATGAGTTTCTTTTAAGGGAACAACACATTACCTACCCATCTATCCATCAGTGAAAGTCTGCTCTCAGCTGCGAAGAACGCTGACAACTTTTCACAGCAAATATTAGTCCCACATTCATGCCCCTTACTGTATGTTCCTTAAAAATGGCAAAATATTAGATTTTAAACATAGATTTCTTCAAGCAATCGATGTAAAATTAGGTATATGATGAATCTTCAGCAGAGAACAGGTTTTCTGACATTTGGAAGAATCAAGGTTGTTTCTATTTGTTTCTGATATTTTAGGTATTCTAACCTTAGGAGCTTATATAATCTAACAGTCATATAAATGGTAAATGGACTGTTGTTACCAACAAGTCAGTCTTGCGTAAGTATACGTGTTGGCTGCATTGGGCTGGAATTGAACCACTGATCTTCTGACCCTGAGACATAGTGGCCTTCTTACAACCAAGCATCTGCTCTAAATAATAAGTACAATTTAATATAATAAATAAGAAAAAACATAAAAAAGACATGTTTTTCCAAATATTTTATTACCTTAAACATGATGATACTTCTTTAAATCTGGGCTTTCAGCTGCGTGCCATATCGTTTGCATATCTTATGCTCTGATCTTTCATTCATTCACTATATCATATGGTATTCTACACTTAACTCATGATTAACATGACTATTGTGAGGCGAGATGTTGGTCAATACACGTGTAATAGAAACCATCATTATCGATGAATCCTGTGAAGTCTGTGTAATTCATTTAGCCTATGACTCATTTTTTTCAGCACAGTGAGTGTAATTGGTCAGATTTGTTTTTTCAGATCTGTTTTATTGTCCGTTAGATGTCCAGAAAAACGTCCTAGCTACACTGGCTTCACCCACAATGCATTGCTTGCACCTTCCATCCTGGCCTGGAATTTCCTTCCCAAGCAAGATTCCAGTCATGTTATCTCTACTCTGCCACTTGGTGGTGTTCTTTAAAATCAATGAATGGAGATATCAGCGGGCTGTATATGCAGAGCTGGGCCACCCCAGACTGACCGTCCCTCAAACTCCCCTCTCCCCAACCCCCAACTCCCTCCTTTTCTTCTCCTCCTCCTCCTCTTCCCTCTGCCTTGTACTCTTGAATCACTCTTCCCCCGCACAGCTCCACTGCAGCAGCTAATCCAACTGCTGTTACCCACAGAAACTTCTGAAGATATGCAGATGCTCTTCATGTATTCGCTTCATCAGTCACAAGCGGAAAATTGCCAGCAACTTGCAGTATGTGGCCTCAGATGATGATGTTGAGAAAGAGAATCACAGTGCTGTATTTTCTTCAGCATCTGTGCTTTTCCATTTATTTTGACTAAACATTTTCACTTGGAATTTCTCTCTCAGTATTGTCATTTGCGAGGCAACATTTGTGCTGTTGCACCATGTCGATTCTTGCCGCTGCCAGCCATGTCTGTGTGGAGCTTGGATTGTCCTTCCTTATGTATGTGGGTTTCCTCCAGGTACTCTGAGTTGCTCACACGGTCCAAAAACATGCTTTAAGGATGACTGGAGACTCTAAATTGTCCCCAGTAGTCTCTGCCTTCACCCTATGTGAGCAGGAGATAGGTACCAGCGGACACCTACTGTATAACAGCAGTGGGTACAAAACAGGTAAGTTAATGTATGGATATAATCATCTACTTTGATTGGATTAGTATTGTGAACCATTATACTATTCATTCATACAACCATGATAAATCTATGAATTGTGAAATGTTTAATACATAGTTGGAGAGCAAATTAACCTTATAGATTACAGAACAAAGCACCGAGATTGAAAGATGGGTTGAATGAATATGTATATGCACAGGAAAAACATTTAGAAAAAAATAAAATAAATGAATATGAAGCTCACTTAAAATAAACAGTAAATGTGAACTTATTTCTATCTTAGTCATATCAGCCCCTGCCCCTCTGATCACCTATCCACACGAAGAGACATCACCAGGTGGTGGGGGTGATGTGAGGGGGAGGACAGAGTGTGGTGACTAGTGTTGGTGTGAGGGGGTGTTGGGAGGAGGGGCAGACAACAGAGGAAGGGTGGAGGAAGGGGGCTGGTAGGGGGAGGGAGGCATGCTTTGTCAGGAGAGGGGGTGGATGTGTTGGTGGGTTTGCAGTGGGGGGAGGAGGCCACATGTGACAGAAGGAGGAGGGGGAGATGTGGGGGGACTGTAGGGAATTGGTGAGCAGGCAGGGGGAGGCAGACTGTGGCAGCAGATATGGCCTGGGTCAGCTGTGTGGGGGGGCACGGGGGGCAGGGAGGGGCTTTTGTCTGCTACAGACGGGGTCCAGGCTAATATGAACAAGTGAAAGCCCCCTTTTTCAACCAAGCCCTGCTCTTTCACGTGTAACTCAGGCTTCTACGTTTTGGAAACTTTTCCTCCAATTCAGGAAACTGGTGAATAGCCTTCTGACCACTTATAGTGTCCAAGGCTGAATGAAAGGATGATTTACTGAGAAGTGCTGAAAGAGGCTGAGTCTACAAATGAGCAAAAATGAGCAAAATCTGCCGAAAGAGTTCTACAGGGAGTGCAGAGGCGTGGCTAAATTAATATTGACATTTGACTGTAGGTGCCATGCATTTCTCAAAACTGTCAATTTTAAAGCTGTTTTGAACACGTCCTTTAGTTTCTGTTTGTATCTTGATACAGAGAGGGAGAATTCATGTGGATAGTCAACAACAACACTTCTCCACAAACATTATGTATCACTTTAAATATCCAAGCACATGTATCTTAGCATTTACATCTTGGCTATACATCTTACTAAAGAAACCTGGTTGCAATGTGGATACTGACCTGTACTATCAGAGCTAAACAAACAAAAAACCCTATATTATAATTCAAGAGTGTTAACTGAATGAACTACCATGCAGTTGTAGTTGTTGTGCCCAGTAATATGTAGATAGAACCCTGTGTTTATCTGTCCCAGGTTAATATAATAGGAACATGGTGGTGCATGGAGTCTAGAACAGTGTAAAAAAAACGGTCCATTTAGCATGTAATGCTAACTTTCAAGCGAACTACATTTATCAGGACTGCTCGTCGAGGAGGATGCCTCCAGGAAGTAACAGGACAAGCATGAGGAACACCACTGGATAACCTGGTAGAGAAGTGGAGTGATTGCTGGACGAGAGACAGGTGTGCCTCGTTAAAGAGGAGCTCAGCTTAGCCACTCCCTCCTCTGCACCCACACACTGCCTGAAGAAAAAAAGCAAAGTAGATGAGGGGGAGGTGGGGGGCACACAGAAGAAAACCAAACCAAAAACAATGCTGTTTATGATATTTTCCAGTGATAATATGATCATGATCACCAATTTGTCCATCTGTCATTTCTGGGCTTTTTTCAATAAATATTGACCTTTGACGTACTAACTGCCGGACTGCAATGACTCAATGTGCTATGTTTTGTGTAGGTGCAGTTGCTATGCTCCTGATCTATGTAAGAGGGGAAAAAAAGGGAGCTGCTTCTTGGACTCGAGCAGCAACAGCCTACTGTGTATGTTCACAGTGTGTGAACACAATGGCTACGACCCTCCAAGCTTTGTATGTAAACTCTTAACCTGGCAGTTCAATGTGTTTCTTTAGAAGTAACAACATCGATCAATGTGCTAGTTTCCACCGCTGCCGTCTACCATCTGAACTCCACAGCTGCATCTTATTCCAGGCGCTGCATCCGCGGACATCCACATCTCAAGCCTAGACTTGTCAGAATGTGTCGATGCAGCTGTCCCATTCCAAACATTCCTCCAAATGAGGCCAAGAAATTCAGCCTTTTTTTTCCCCCTTCAGATTTTCAGTCCCAAAATCTCTCCTGTCCTCGCTTCACAACTCCTTGGTGAATCACAAGTTCAGGTAACCACAGATTTATTGTCTGCATTTCCTTTTTGCTGCTTCCTTCCTTGTATCATTAGGTCGTTGGTTCTAAAAGTTTGGTCAGAAATGCTTACAAAATGCCAGTATCAGTTCAAAGATGCATCCTATTATAAAACCAAGCCACATGGAGAACATCAATAGATTTTTTTCTAGTTCCATTAACACCACACCAGTGTAAATATGAGAGTGACTGGCATTAATGTGGGCTCATGTGTTCTGGCGACCTGTCCAGGGTGTATTCACTGCCTTCCTGTGTGCTTTTGAGACCCCTCCGGCTCCACTGCATACAAAGTGGGTAAGCTGATGGATGGATGGATGGACAAGCATGTATAATCATTGAGTCTTTGCTGAAAGAACAAATCTAATAGGGTTCTGAGACACAGTTAGGCTGCACTGTTGTTGTGCACTGCTACAGTAAACTGGCCAGTGTTCAGTCGACAGTGCTCGTGATAGGACACTGATAGGACACTGGCTGAAAGCCACCTGAAGGCGGTAAGACCTCTAACCGCCAAAGCTTTGTTTCTGTCCCGAAGAGGAAGATCATCTCATTAGGAAACATCTCACTCCCTCGATAGTCACCCCTTCACACCACATGCATCTCCCTCCTCTTTGGACTAGTGGACTTCACCACCCTCTCCCTGGATGTCCTACACCCTCTGTGTGAGGGGAATTCCACCTCGGCCCTTATGAGGAGATGTAGTAAGAGTAGAAAAAAAAGAAAAGGACTGCTGCATGTTGTTTTGGAATTCCCCTACTCCTAGTAACCACAGCTGTTAAGAGAGGCGAAAACGACAAAACAATACACAGCCTGCAAACAGAGGAGTGCTTGAAATGTGTGTATAATGCAATATTCTGACACTTTCTTCAATTAAGAATCTCTTTGTCACAAGGACATCAAAGTCTATTTGCAATACACTAATGATCCTTACGCACAAAGCAACCTTCTCAAGTGTTGGAAAGGTGAACTCAGAATTTAACAGTATTTGGTGACGTTGTCTTGTGTGCAAACAAAATAAGAGGAGAAAAATACAAATCCTACTCCCTTCGAGACAACTTTTGTGTCGACTCGTTTTGTCTGATCCATAATTGCACAAGCACTCTTCTGATTTTGGTTATGGTATTTTATGTGCAATGCTATTAAATCACAAGAATACTCAAGAGAAAGAACATAGGATTGAACCCAGTGTAAAACCAAAAGGTGAAAATCAAGTTAAGGCAAGTAAGACCACAAAAATATTTTTATTTTAGTCAACTAAAAAGCACAAGCAACACATTCCAAGTGAAACATACACAGCATTTAATACTGATCCAGATCAGTTGTCTAATGTGGGGTAAAATATTTCATTTGGGTACAGCTCATCAATTTTCAAATAATCATTTCATTTACTACGAGAGAAATGGCTAAAAAATAATGACAGGGTTACTACCTAAACTCTATGAATCCCATTCTGAACTAGTCATCATGGATTTCAAGGGTCAAGACATTTCATCAAAGGAGAGAAAAACACTCATACACGGTCATTTAAGTTATTCATGTTGGGATCAAGTGGACAATTATAGTACTGAGATGTTAAAAAAGACCAAAAATGTCTATTTTGCTATTTTGCTTCTATTCTTGATGATCCACACTGCAAGGGCAACTGAGGCATTACACTTCAATGGGCAAATCATCCTTCAAAAAGGAGCAAATTCAAATTCATTATATAAATATGATGCCAAAAATATAAAGATGCTCCAAAAATCACAAAGGTCATCAGCAACATGTTCTGCATTTGTTGTGGCTGGCCTAGAGGCCTTCATGACAACATGCTTTAACGTAAGGGAATGCATGTGTCAAATGTGGTTTCTTGCAACGTGCGGATGCCGGAGAAAAGGAAGTGTTGGGATTTTGGTCTTTCCGTTGTACACATGCCACGAGCGTCAACGCTTTGCTGGCTGGATGGACAGCAGGCTGCCAAATTTGAAGTGCTGGATGACAGGAAACTTCTCCAAACACTGGAAGACAGGGGGAGAAAAGAGAGAGGCCGTTTTACTGACGCGCAAGGCAAGTCATAGAAACATTTAGACAGAAGGTTCTGGGCCTCTAGCTAGTCTCTGGCTTCTATTTTTTATGTTTCTAGTTTGTAATGAGTAAGTGGAAAGATGTAGCAACATCTGAAGCTTTCCATCGATTGAGGTTTAAAGGCCTTGCGAGATTCAGTGAAGCCCAGACCATGCAAGTAATCAGTGCAGGACACAGGTCATATCCCAGTTGTACTAAAGCAGTCTCAGCTTAAAGTGTAAACACAACATATTAAATGTTTAAATTCTGCAACCTCATTTATAAGTAAAGAAATGCAACATATCAAATCCAAAATGTTCAGCAACTATTGTACAGACATTGTTGTTGGGTACATTTCTTTTATATCCTATTATTGGCATTTTATTTCTATGTAGGTTTCATGGAGTTTCTGGGATCAGGAATGTAAATTGAGGATGTGATGTGTGTAGTTAGGCATGCATGCATGCGGAGGAGCAGCCGAAGCTCTAGAAGCTCCACTCTGCTACACAGAGGCCTAAAAGTCCTAGATAAACCTGCCATCACTGTCCCGGTGGTCAGGGACAGAGGTAGGTTAGGGGAACCGAAAGGTTTTTTTGCCCTGTGTTCAAACTTGGGACTAAAGTGCTGCTGTCCACTTGAATGTGCTGAGAATGGCAGAGGAGCAGCAGACCAGTGGAGGCTCTTTGTGTATGCAGGCAGAGACCCAGTTTTGGGGAGCAGGGGTGGGGGCTCTGGGTGTCTGTGTTGGGGGTTGGGAGGCTGTGATGGGGGGGGGGGGGGGGGGGGGGGGGGGGGACCATGGTGGAACTGAACTGCTGTGCTCCGTCTGCCTCTGCGGTGACACTGCTAGTCATCTGGGTGGACGCGGGGCAGAAAAACAGGCCTCAGACCGCTCTGAACTGAACACATACCTAGAAGCTGGTTCTCTCTACCGCAGCACGTTAAGAGTACAGGAACCTACAAGAACGTTATTGCAGTAGTTTGCATTCACAAACCAAATGATGCCCACCCGAGTCTCTACATCAGATTTAATATTTTTGGTTGTCGTTACCTCAGAGACTGATGTCCGCATCTTGTGCCTAGTGAAAGCTACATGATTTCAGCCCGATTTTTGGCATTGCAAGTGATTTCCAGAATCAGATTTCAGGCTGCGTAGACATCCTGACAATTGTAAATTGCAAACAAAGACAACAAGCTTACTCTGTGCTCGTGCAAGAGCGTCATACTTTACTAATATTTCTTATTCTTGCAGAGCTCCACTAATGGCGGAAACTCAAATTGAAAACTAGAAATAACAAAAAAAAGGAAGCCCCATAGTTTCAGGGCAACATTACCATTAGTATTTGTTAGGATGAAACACCACACGCACTGTCTTGCAGTACAAAAACACTACAAATAATATATGAACTCTCCGCAGTCTATTTCCTTTTGTCTTTCCTTCATATTTCCATCTTTGATCAAAAACAGTGCATTCATAGCAGAGAGCTTTATTCACATTTCACAGCAGGGTCAGGAGTATCATGAAATTTAACCTTTAGGTCTGTTTTCTCTGTCCAATGTCAATAGAAATCAGGATACGGAAGATATAGGAGCAAACCGTAGTCACCTAAACCAGGTTGTACTGTGTTGAGCTCATCTTGAGCCAACATGGGAGAAGAACAGTGAGAACAAGTCAATGTTACAATCTGCAGCAGTGGCCACAAGGAGTCTTGGCCACCGTACTGGTCCTCTTAAGTGACAATTAACTCGTTTCATGAGTTCATGAGTTGAATTATAGTCAAAAGTCAAGGAACTGAACTGATGAAAGAGCATTTAAAACAAGACATGGAGAGCAATGACTAATTTTGAGAGTTGTTAGTTTGGTTGTTGTTAGTTTTGTTAGTTTAAATTAATAATTGAATTGTAATCTAAGAGTGGTAAGAAAATTAGTAACAGCCCTCAGACATGTGTACATGCCATATTTTCTAGAAAGTCTGGATTTCATTCATTTCTTCAGACTTTACATGAGACTTTGAACCAGCTTGTCACTAATAAATCAGACAATGTTCGATGTTGGTGATGCAAGCTCAAATCTCAGCAATTCAAAAGAAAAAAAAAAGTGCATCAAAAACGACTGGCGCCAATACAAGAATAAAATGGGTCAGTGTGAGTTGATGATGGTCCTTTTTTCAAGTATGTACAGGACAGTCTATCTAATATCGTGAAATAATGGGAATAAGAGAATGTTCATAAGGAGTGTCTCGGCTCCACAATGGCCTCCTCTCTCAGACAGAAAATTCAGCTCTTTCTAGCTTTCGTACAGCTCCCAGCCTAAAAACCCTGTGTGGGGCCAGGAAAAGGGAGAGAGGAATGCAAGTCTGTTGATGGCTGCTCCAGGCTTGGAGGAAGGTCGGGACAGAGGGAGGGGTGGATTTAATGAAGGGAAAGCAGAGGAGGAGGGGGAGAGAGAGGCAGGCAGACAGCTTGGCCCCTCGGCTCTTTGGGAAGACTCACAGACTGCTCTGGAAAACACAGGATGTGGGCATGCTGGCGGGGAGAACGGGTTTAGACATCCCTTAAATCCCACCCCTAACCACCCTCTTTCTCACACACACACACACACACATACACACACACAGACACGTACACACACACACGCACACACACACACACACACACACACCCACACACACACTCCCTCTCTTAACCCTTTCCTACCTCCCTCCTACTGAAAGAAGCAATCCATTAGAACAAACTCACTTTCCTGTATCAGGGAAAAGGATTTCCTGAACTAGGTTCCTTACAGGGCATTTCCAACCTTACGAGGGTTAGTGTGGGGTCAGTGGAGACCAGAATAAGACAATTTTTAGAGGACTTTTAGAGGCAATTCAAATTCAATTTCTCATTTCTTAGGTTCATGCTGGATAGTTCAGACTCGAGTCTGAACTTTCCCAGTTTTGAATGCTCCGATGGGACAAACGAGGCAAGCTCACATGGATATCTGTCCAGACCCTATTGCGACTTGTTTGATCGTGAATGCAATAGGACTATTTAACTCGAGTTTGGGTGGAGCATTGGGAAGTCAGGTGAGAGGGGAGCAGGGACAGGGATGGCGGCAAAATGCAGAGTGGCTGAGAGAAAGTGTGCGAGATAGAGAGGGAGGTTGAGACAGAGAACGAGAGAGAGAGAAAGTTTCAGACAGAAAGACAGAGAGGGAGGCAGAGAGAGGTGGAGACAGAAAGACAGTGAGAAAGAGAGAGAGAGAGAGACAGAGCGACAGACAGACAGAAAGACAGGAAGAGAGAGAGGCTGAGAGAGATAGACAGAGCGGTTGTGACAGAAAAATAGAAAGACAGAGAGGTTGAGAGAGAGGTTGAGACAGAAAGACAGAGAGAGACAGAGAGGTTGAGACAAAGAGAGACAGTGAGAGGTTGCAACAGAGAGACAGAGAGGTTGAGACAAAAAGACAGAGAGATAGAGAGATTGAGACAAAGACGGAGACAGAGAGGTTGAGACAGAAAGACAGATAGAGACAGAGAGAGGTTGAGACAAAGAGAGAGACAGTGAGAGGTTGCAACAGAGAGACAGAGGGAGGTTGAGACAAAAAGACAGATAGAGATAGAGGTTGAGACAGAAAGAGACAGAGACAAAAAGACAGAGAGATAGAAAGGTTGAGACAGAAAGAGACAGAGAGAGACAAAAAGACAGCGAGAGATAGAGAGGTTGAGACAGAAAGAGACAGAGAGAGACAAAAAGACAGCGAGAGATAGAGAGGTTGAGACAGACAGAGACAAAAAGACAGAAAGATAGAGAGGTTGAGACAAAAAGACAGAGCGATAGAGAGGTTGAGACAGAAAGAGAGAGAGAGACAAAAAGACAGAGAGGTTGAGACAGAAAGACAGATAGAGACAGAGAGAGGTTGAGACAAAGAGAGAGACAGTGAGAGGTTGCAACAGAGAGAGACAGAGGGAGGTTGAGACAAAAAGACAGATAGAGATAGAGAGGTTGAGACAGAAAGAGACAGAGAGAGACAAAAAGACAGCGAGAGATAGAGGTTGAGAGAAAGAGACAGACAAAAAGACAGAAAGATAGAGAGGTTGAGACAAAAAGACAGAGCGATAGAGCGGTTGAGACAAAAAGACAGAGTGATAGAGAGGTTGAGACAGAAAGAGAGACAGAGAGAGAGGTTGAGACAGAAAGAGACAAAAAGACAGAGATAGAGAGGTTGAGACAGAAAGAGACAGACAAAAAGACAGAAAGATAGAGAGGTTGAGACAAAAAGACAGAGCGATAGAGGTTGAGACAGAAAGAGAGACAGAGAGAGGTTGAGACAGACAGAGACAAAAAGACAGAGAGAGATAGAGAGGTTGAGACAAAAAGACAGAGCGATAGAGGTTGAGACAGAAAGACAGAGAGAGGTTGAGACAGAGAGAGGACAGAGAGATAGAGGTTGAGACAGAGAGAGAGACAGAGAGGCTGAGACAGAGAGAGACAATGAGAGGTTGCAACAGAGAGAGACAGAGAGAGAGGTTGAGACAAAGAGAGAGAGACAGAGAGGTTGAGACAGAGAGAGACAGAGAGAGGTTGAGACAAAGACAGAGAGAGAGAGACAGGTTGAGACAGAGAGAGAGAGACAGAGAGGGAGAGGTTGAGACAGAGAGAGACAGAGACAGCGAGAGAGGTTGAGACAGGGAGACAGAGAGAGAGAGAGATGGAAAGAGAGCGATGCAGTGATCACTGCTGCCGCTCCACCAGCTGTTCCTCCTCCTTCATGCCTTCTCCTTCGCGGTTGGTGCTCTTTTCCAACAGCAGCCCCCAAGTGGACAGCTGTAGCAACAGCATGCCGCAGTCCAAGCGGACCACGGTCCTCCATCAGAGGCGACCCGAGGAAGACTTGCATCGATACGGTTTGTCCACACATGAGGAGGCTTCTCAAAAATACAGGCTTCAAACTGCAGCACATGGGCTAAATTCATTCTGAAAGTATACACAGTATATAGTATATGGTAGAGTATGCAGAGAGCTGAGATTGTCCTGGACATTTTGATTTACACGTGGGCATTTTTGCAAGTAGCTTGACAAGATTCATCATGTGTATTTTTAGAAAGGACGAAGAGCTCAGGCATCTGGCAAAGACTCCAAGTAAAGGCGCTGCTCCTCTGCATCAGCTGAGGTGGCCAGGGCCCGATCCCGACATCAGCCACCGCACAGAGCAGGACCAAACCAAGACCAGCCTATGACGCTGAGCCAATTTCCTGTTTTTATCATCGTCAGGTGGACATTAAGGTTTACATGTACAAAAATCACAAGATATTCAAAGTATAAAATAAAATCGTAGAATATATCAATGTTTATTTTAGTACACGACGTAAAGCTGTCCAACTAATGAAATTATCAACAGTCAAAATATATTTTTTGGCCATTTCATTTATTTATAATTTCCATACATGAAACGCCAGTGAACACGTTAAATCATGTAATACAGTGGAACCTTGACTTACGAACTCCCTATTAGATGAAAAATTCAGGATACGAATTGGGCTTTGGAGAAATTTCCGTCCCATTTAATGTAAAAACATTCAGGATACGAAAACAAACTCAAAAGTGCCGCCGGACAGCGGCCCTCCAGGTCCTTTTGACACTTATGAACAGTCTTATATGTTATTACATTAAACAGTCGTATATTTATAAATATACAAATGCTTTTCATAATATGAAAACTCTGATTAAACATACAAACGTAAACAGCGAAGCTTGGTTTAAACTTCAGTGTTAGGTGGCTGTCACAAAAAGGTCTGGCGTCAACCTGCTGGGGAATCGGACTGACCGTCGACAAGGAGAGAAAATGAACGAGACCAACCTCTGCTTTGTACATTCTAATTAGGCCTTGGTTGACTTTGGACCAGGAAGGAACAGCGCTGATGTTCCACAGCTGATTGGAGTGCTCGGCAAACAGACCGGTTTTCATCTGCGAAACGGAGCAAAATTCAACCAGGTTAAAACGACGACGGGATGAGGAGAATCAACTATAGCACGTTTGCAAGTCGCAGGACAATCAACAGTGAATCAACCATGAATTACGCTTACTTCTTTAGTTGACAGCATTGCACCTCAGGTTTTGATGACAGGTTCATGATTTGAAGTGGACAGGAAAAAAAAAATCTTCCTTTTAAATATTATAACGTAATGTATACGGAAATTGGAAGGGTTGGGTTTCAGTTGCGACCCATTTTCACGTCAGAAAATTCAGAGTGACGAAACCAGAGATTTCCAGAACACAGTGAGCATATTCGTGGACACTGGAAACATTTTACACTTGAAATTAGGTCACCAAGTAGGACCCAGCAGAGGTTCCCATGTTGTTGCAGTGCACCTGAAACTCCTCCTTTGGATGCCCTTTTTTACGAAGAGTTAGCGTCGGACCATCCTCGTGTCTGACTGATTTCAACCTTTCATGGCTGGTTCCTACATACATGATCCTTGTATTACTTAATACGATCTGCTAGAGATGCTTGCATGTGAGTAATAGTCGAGTAAAACATTTCACTGTTGTCCCGGCTATCACCTAAGTAACACTCACAAACTCTGAAATCAATGATGGAGCATGTTACCTTAGATACTGAGAACTATTTTCAGAAGAATTTTGCGTAAAGCCAGTCACTATGAAATGGACGCCAAAACACATTGATATGAATTAATACACCGAAATGAAAGATGTGGAAAGACCTAAAACCATTTTCCCACCATTTTCTCCCCCGAGAGACAGAGGAACCCAGACCAAGATCCAGGGGCATCAATCTGACAACCCCCTCCTTTTTCCGTCCATACACACACACCCATCCTCCCATCCTCACTTTCCAGGGCCTCATACGAGAGGAAGGGAGGGAGGGAGGGAGAGAGAGGGGGGATGGGGGTGTTAAGGGCATGTAAAGTGGGAGGACAGGGGTGTGGAGACAGCCTCTCTGGAGGAAGGAGTGATTCACAGCAGCATGTGGGGAAGGAAGTGACTCATGTTTAGGATGTGTGTACACACAGACACGCAGACGCGGACGCGCTGGGAACCTTGTGCGTGAATTCGAAAAAATAGGTCACTTTGAAGAATCCACATATAAATGAATGAGAGGGAAGCACTTGTGCATGTGCATATGCATACATGGAAAATTACAAGTTAATTAGCATGTCTGAGCATGGTAGAAGAAAGAGGAAAACAAGCTTGCATTCCAGACTGAAATAACAGGTCGAAACATAAAAACATGCCGTATTTAACATGTTTCGGGGCTCCGTTTAATCTAGAGCAAGGCTGATATACCAGTGACTGTTAACCGGAAAGGTCTTGAGACGCAGTACTGCTGATTGGTCATCTCGGGTTTATTGAGGCTTCCACTCATTGTAGATCAACAATTCTTTTCCCTCTTCCCGTTTGTTTTTGATTTGCTTCTCCTCCTACAATCTTGCGAGCACCCGGACAAATGTCATATCAGGACGTGTGGATCAATCGGTACTGATGTGCTAAGCTTGAACTTTTGAGCCTTAAATCGTGACAGCGACCTCAATATTCATAGAACAGCCACCTAATCACATCAGTCAATCCCTGAGGCTTTCAGGTGTGCTTATTTCCCCTCGTTTCAATACAGCCAAGTGTTAACGTCGCTTAAGGTTTTTTTTTCCCCCGCCCCCACACATTTTTCACCCGCAAACAACTCTGATGTAAAAACTTAATTCAACAAATTAAAATGAAGGAGAACTTGTGGGCTCATGATGTTTTCAACATGTTGATAAGTTATGTGTAGTTCTACATATTGAATTCCACCTCAAAGACTGTGTTTTTTGGTTTTCAACCTCCATTACATTATAACTGACCAAACCACAATATAGGATCGCTTGAAAACTCTATGAAATATCTACCTTTCTATGCTGCTCCGAGCCACAATTTACGGAGTAGGCACGTGATATTTTACACTTTTGTCGAAAAATTTGCACTCTTGCGTACAACGTGTTCCAGGAAGCTGAGCGCTTGCACAGTTCAGACGTGAAGCCTATAGCTGACCCCAGGGCATGTCCATCTCCCAGACACATTTGTACGGTCTTCATTAGAAGCCCGTGTTTCCGGCTGTAGGGATTTAATAGCAAGACATTTTCAGGCTTTATTTCAGGCTCTCTATGACACATACATGGCTGAAAAGGGAAACGTACACATACATTTGACCAAAACATTTCCGAGGCAAGTCCCCGGCTCATTTGAATGTAGTGGATGCGACGACTCGAACAGAGATACTGAAGACGCAAAATGTTTATTAAAACAATTAAGAACAGCTCCTTTGTATGTGAAGTCGTCATTAAGTGTCATGTCTTGTCAAGTGTCATGTCAATGCCTGTCTTAGGACAGGCATTGTCTTGTTTTTTTACGAGACCAAGCAGCTCAGGGATGAACCAGGGGTTTGTTTCAACCCTTCATTCAAGAGGGGAATGTTTCTAATAATATTAAAAACATCCTGAAAATATTTTCCAAGCAAAGTGCCATTGATGAAAAGCCTGCTCACAGAAATGTTTAAAATCATGTTTGAGGATAATTCATGACTTTGGTTTTGGGAGCGTAGCTCATCTGACAGTGGCAATAACACAATGGCCACTTATGGCACTAGCAAAATCCCAGTTGTTGAATATGTGGAGTATCGGAGAAAGGATTTCTCTGGACTTTTAATATGTCATGTTTTAATACATTTCCAGTTCAAATATCCCATGAGAATAATCTAATTGAAATCAAGAGCTGAAAGCGGATTGTTTAACGCTGATAAAGTCTCCAATAGCTGATGGCGGGTTACAACAACCTAAAACAGTGATAACGTTGCCGTTAAAAAGCTCAAATTTCAAAGAAACACATTCAGATTGTTCACTGAGAGAAAGTGACAACTGACTGCAACATGAAATTTCAGTTTGACACGTATCACAATGTCACTGTCTTTTCATAGAAATATGTTGTCACTTTTAATGGCAATGTCTTTGTTTGGAGTACTGGGATGACAAACATTTGTGCCAGGGTTAAGTTCAGAGTTATCAGACAGGTAAAGCAAAATTCATTTCTTTCCTTTTGAGTGTGTAGATACTGATTAAAACTACGCCTAGACCTTAGTCTATTAGGGGACAAAAATAAAAAGAGATCAATGAATCATAAGCACTAAATACTAAAACAAAATAGGACAGAATTACATCAGTGCAATGCCTAGTCCAAGTGGGAACAGGACTTGGATGAGATGATGTCCCAGCTTGTGCATTTATTGGGCAACAATCCATGTTCAGTAACACTAGTCTTCCCCATATTCATGAGGTCCCAGCTGTTTCCGACCACTTCAGGATTGTCAATAGCAAGCTGAGAGAACAGTTCCAGGGGGGCCCGCGCCTCAATTGCCATGATAAACTCAATAGCTAAAAGCTGAAACTGAAATAGTGGCAAATTATGGCACGCCTGGACTAAGCTGAAAAAAACATGGAGAAGAGGAGCGTGGCCTGGGCCGTCACAGCCTCTGAGGAGGTGGGGTCAGGCCAAGCCGGGTCAGCCCGGGTACAGCGAGCACCAGGTGGGCTGACTGACCAATCGGCCTGCCATAAAACCAGTGTGCTGGGTGTGCCTGGAGGAGAAACCACAAGCAGGAGCACACAAGAGGTTCTTTAGCTTGATAAAGCTGGAGAACTGGGCCAGGAGAAGGAATAAAGTGATAAACAGCAAGCTGCTGTGTCGTGTGAGTAATGTTGGATATCGTGGAGAATCTGCCACATCGTATTATGAAATATATCCAAATAAAATACTGGATTTTTCCAATGCTTGTGTTTTATTTATGGAACTTTTGGGTGTCAATACTTATTTCAGTCTCAACATAACACTCTTTCTTCGGGACTGACTGAAACGTCTTGTTCCATGGCCCCACCGATTTTTCACTTGTCTGTGATAGTTGAGGCTGCATGTTGCTGGTCTATTGGTAGCTGTTAGCTCCCTCAGGAGTACAACAGGCCTGCCATACCCAGTAGGGATCTTTCAGCTGACAGCATCCCTCACCTCTGGTGTCCTAGGTTTGAGGATTACTGCCATGAGTAGCAGTCTCAAGCGGTCTGTTCAGCTATGGCAGCATGATACATGGACCACTGAGATTTCTTGTCCTCCGTCATCTCCTGAAATGTAGTTGAAATTGTGTCTGCCCAGGCCCTAACCAAAGGTTCCCACTGAACTCATAACCAGGTGGTCACCACGTATATCAGCTGATGTGACTACAACCCAGGTCAGATCAGGCAGGCCACTCATCCCAGTCATAACCCTCAAGGCCTTGCTCCCACTGCCCATGTGAGCACTGAAGAGCCCCATGCTTCCCCCAGTAGGGGCGCCTTCCAGCAACGATTCCAAAGACTCCATAAAGGGTGGCTAGGCAAAGCTACTATTCAGCTATTCAACCCTCAGTCCCCGGGGTAAATTCCAATCAGCAGGCAGAAAGCTGGGAGGCGATGGTTAACCCCACCTCCCTCATATGGAGTCCAGCTCCTCTCAAGGAGGTTGGTTCCAGAGCCAGAGCTATGTGACGAGATCTAACCTCTCACTCATGTATGAATGAATGAATGAATGAGTAGAAAGGAGCTCTGCAGAGAAGATACACCTTTGAAACGTGTTGGCAAGTTGAAATAATGGCCTGAAGCTGAGTATTAACAAGACCAATATGGATGTAGTGGACTTCATCCATATGGACATTACAGCTAAGAAGCTAGAAACAGCTTTAAAAAAAGAAAAGACGTGTCCGCTGTATGGATATGGATCATATTCAACCGTGCAACAGTGACAGTTAAGAGCACAGGTCCAGCGCCAAATCACAAAACAAAACGGGGAGCAATGAGCGAGAACCACGGTAGGAAATATCAGAGGAGGTGGTGCATTTGAGTGGGAAGAAGGAAAAGGATGTGGCTGCCCCACCAGCACCCGCCTCGACTTCCCTCCCCTCCTTTTCCTTCAAAAACCAAAAACAAAGCTCACGGTTCCTGCTCTGGTACCCCTCCAAGGAATCCATCTGCCTCTCCCCTCTCCTCCGTTTCCTGGACCAAAGCATGTTTGATGGTGCTCCACTCAGCCGAAGCAGTACAACACTGGGATAAAACTGAACGCATTTCCTCATCTTCTTCTCTCCCTCCACTGCCCCTTACACGCATGCAGCCTCAACTGGCACTTACGCAGGTCTTTGTGAATGCAAGTTGGGCTACACACAGGTAAGGCACATGGTTGTCATAGTTGCGGTGAACCAATCACATACTCCCCATCCATCCATGCATGCATGCGTGCGTCCATCCATCCTGGCCACATTTATTATTTGTTAAAGCGTCATAAGGAAGAAGTGTTCAGATGTTCCTCTATGTCCATGCAGAGCATATTAGCCAGGACTCCTTGGCGTACATGCACATCCAACCAGCCCCTTGGTTACCGCCATCAACCGAATGGTCCCAATATGCATGTGTGAATGTGCGCTACGCAGAGAAGAAGTCTCAAATTGTGGTTTTAGCCGAGTTACATCTTAATCGCCGAGTTGCACTAACGTCACCTACTAGCTTAATGCCAGAAAAACTCTGAACTACTTGATCCAGACTACCCTAGAGGCCCTGGACAACCTGGCAAACCTGACCTGACCAGCCTGCTGTAGGAAAATGAACCTAACTATACGTGAAGAGGCTGAGGCACGCGCGTACGTTTTTAATAGTAGAATCTATCTGCACAGACACACAAGGGCGTCATCGAGACCGGAACTGAACATTACAATTCAATCAATGAACACCGTTGAAACAGTCAGCGACTATTCTAGCACTTAACTGATCAATGCGAGTACTGAAAAATATTTTCAGGTCTACATCTTAACCCACATTCTACATTTTATGATAGGCTCGGCTCTGTCATGCCCATTGTTCTGTAGTGTGTGTGTGGAGCAGTATGTCTCATTCTCCCTCTGTCCTCTCAAGTGTCTGAGAGGGTGAGAACTGTCTGAAACGTGTGCATCTTGCGCTTCAGCGACCAACAAGTGCTCTGGTATCGCGAAAACACCGACTGTGCTTCAAAACCGATTCGCGTACATGATCGCAACGGTCCACGTAATCCGACCGCGCCCACCCTGCGCCACGACCCCGATGAATGGGATCCGTTGTGAGGCATGTCCGTCCGGAGGGGTCGCGGCCTCTTCCAGTGTCCGTGTGTCCCGGAAACGTTATTAATACACCAGCGCAACAAAGGGGGCTGTGTGCGGAGTCGCCGGAGGGGCGGTCGCGTGACCTGGTGTATGACTTAAGGCGACCGGGTTTATGTACGACTTTCAGTGTTACAAATACGGTATTTGGACCATCCGCGTCCATTCTTCTGTCACTGGTAGCGGCACAATAGTCGCGATGCGTTACACAAGACATTGAATTTACAAGTGGCTCGGCTGTAGACACGACCCGTTCAAAGTGGGAGGCCATTTCTTTAGCTAAAACGACTTATTTTCCTTCTTCTCAGAGGATTTTCCATCTTTTTATGCATTCAAATTAATGTGTAAGATCGCATCATAAAGTTCTGCTCCACTGAGCCTTGACCAAAACATCTAAAACATCTATTGTTGATACAGCCATGCAACTTGGAGCACAAAGTCAAGCGTTTTGACTGAGTCAACAGAAGAACACTATGATCACTTGAGGAGGAATGTTTCAGATATTGACCTTATTTCAATATGGCAATTCTGAGCTGCTTGCAGGGTGTCTCTGATTTCCGTTTACATGCTGGGGAGCATCTCCAGAACGAATGTCATCATCTATGACGCGTGCCCACATAACGGTCCTTGTTATGTACATCTTCTTCGACGGCATGCGTATACCAGTGTTGAGTGAATATGGGCAAAGTTCTGCTTTCGTATCCCACCCACCGCTCCATTCATTCGGCAACATACTCATATCCCTCAGCGTTTCAACCCTGTCCGAGTTTCGCTCTCGCGTCCAACGTGTGCAACTTCTTGCCACGTGCGTCCGTCTCGTTTCGGCTGTAACCCAGTGCGTGAACGGGTCGGTCCCAGCAAGCCTGCCAAATCCATTTTTCCATCATTTTTCCCCCCCACTTTGTATCCGACGGGGGGGGGGGGGGGGGTCATGTCGGCTCGCGCTCATCTCCAGCGCGCACGGAGTAGGCCGCGACGGCCCCCGGCCTGTCACGGGGCGCGCCGCGCCGTTCGCTATCCTGGTCGCAATCCTGATTACGATTTTAGGTGACTGAAGAGTCCCCGATCGGCCTCAAACATTCAGATTTTTATGCTGCTGGAGGAAACGGGATTTCTGAGAAAACCTGTCTCGCTGTGAGGCATTAGCACTAACCCCTTGTATACCACGTCTCCAGCCACTGCCACCGTACCAATTCTGAATAAAGTGCCTCCACATGGAATACTGCTCACGTCATATTCTGATTGACGGCACTTCTCCTTCACATGTACACAGTTTCCTTCATAAGATTACCAAGTGGCTGTGGCCTGGCACTTAACTGCATGTGCTGAACGTGTGGTGAATTTGACAAGACATCGGTTTTGAACAGACTTGATTATCCGAATCAAAATGCTCATGGAAGAGCTTTGGAAATGCCGTGCAAATGAGCATCATCATTATGGCAGTGCTTTCGATTTGCCCACCTCGTTGATGAATCGAATGCAATCCATGAACATGTAGTCCTTGTAGTGCTCGTTCACCACCCTCTCGTCGATGAAGTGCCGGGGCTCCAGCGTCGGGTGGTCTGCGGAAGGGGAGGGAGGGAGGGGAGGGGAGCACGCGCACGCGTCAGCCAGCAGGGGTCACCATTCACCGCTCGCCCCCGTGAGATGTGCGCCCGCGTCGAGGTACCCACCAATGAACTGAGAGCTTCCCCAGATGAAGGGCAGAAACTGGAAGTCATCCAGGCCCCACACGCCTTGACTTCCAGCCGGCTCCATCCTATAGGTTCTCTGCAGCTTCCGCATGACTGAGAGATACCTACAGAAACACAAGCGCACATGGCACGCATACATTTAGGGTACTTCTCAGTGGTGACAAAAAGCGGCTTCAACCACCTTTCACCCATATAAGATGCCTGGCTATAAGGTGGGATACAATGTGAAAAGATACAACAGCTATCTGTTGCCATCTGTGTCTATAAGAGTTGCTGGGCTGGTTGACGTCGGCCACCGCCTCCTTGAAAACGACTGAGAATACTAACGATAATGCAGAGCTGTCCTAAAAACAAAAAGGTTTTGTTTTATTTGCACATTTTCCATGTGTTACAGGCGCTTACAGAGTTGTGACGCTTTCGGCATGGCTGTACAACGTGCAGTGTTGCACATAGCGATCGAACTGCATAAGATAGAACAGATTAAGACACGTCACACACTTCTTGTGCGGACCGTGGAGATTCATGGTCTGGAAACTCATTTGAAATTCAAGCGTTAACGCAGCAGCTAAAGGGAAAGACAACTTTGGGTGAGAGCATCCTCCGCTAGTAGACAAGCTCACCTGCAAAAAATCTTAAAAACAATGGCCAGCTGATCGTCCATTTTGAGAACTCCGACCTTACACAGGCAGCAGAGGAAGGCGGCAAACGCAGCTTCGTGACCTGAGGAGACACATTCAAGATCTTTGAGCACGGCCGAGGTCGGTGCGGTCCTTACTGCTTCTCCTTAAGTCAGAAGATGAAGAAAATGTTGACGACTTCTACTACTACTACTACTCCATTCCTTAACTGACTTTATACTCTCATCCCAGCGCTCATGCTCAACTCTGACGGTGGGGCTGAGTAAAGGTTTACTCAGTCAATGCAATTCTCAGTCCTCTGATGCGACACTGCAGTTTCAGAGCTGCTTAATACACTAGGTTATGTTATGCCGTAAAAAAAAAGAGTATGAACAGATCTGCAGAGGGGCTGCAAACCAGGTCTCGAGGAATTTCGATCCGATCTGAGGACCGCGTAAAAAAGTTAGTAGAGCAAAAGTGGGAAAGAGCAGGCACCAGCGCCTTTACCTGTCCCATAATCTATTCTGGTGGAGTTCCCCACAGACTCTCTCAGATAGACGGCTATTTCTGGGGCTGCGGCGCTTCTGTCTGCAGGTAGAACTGCTGACACCAAGGCCTCTGCTTCCTGCATGCACACACACAATGACAATACAGTTATTTCCACATTTTAGCAATGTGTGTGTGTGTGTATGTATATACATTTTCATTTCCTGATCCCTATGACAGCAAACTGAATATGTTTGGCGCATGGACAAAACAAGCTATTCTGAGGACTTCATGTTAAGGCCCATTTATGCAGTCAGAAAGGGGGGGGGGGGGGGGGGGGGGGGGGGGCAATAGAAACAACGAACGATGTATTGAAATACATGCGGAACGTTTTTGGGATTATGTCACCATTCAGCGCTGCCCCCCAGTGGCTAAACTGCTTAACTACGCAAAGCACATATGGGGGTGTTTACTGCCTCGACATCCATAGGGCATGAATGGGCAGTCCTCATGCAGGTAATCAAGATGATACATCGTGCCACAAAAGTTTTTTTTTTTTTAATTCTCAATACGAACCCCAAACCATCGTTTGCATGACCGGTGCTTATGTGTTGCGTGAATACTAACTTGATCTAGTTTGGTGTACCAGGTCCTGTAGGCCTTATTACCAAAACGTGAGGGCTGGTCAACGGGAGGGGTCTCATCTATCCATCGGTCCAGAGTACCAAGAAGGTCCAGCAACTTCTCCACCGGCTGTGAAAACAGGACACCGATGATTGGTACATTAACACAGATATTGAGCATTTTCTTGCCACCAAGGGTAAAAAGCTGTGAGCAGCATCTCTCTCTCTCTCTCTTGTTTACTGATTCCGGGACTGCAGATTAACTTGACAAACTGGGGACTTCTTCCCGAGTCTTTCCCGAGCCCTCTCCCCTCCCAGAACCGCTGTGAACCGCTGGCCCTGCCCAACCCGAATTGCACCTGTGGTGCTCAACCATTGAGTACCACTGGATGTGCTCCTCTCCATCATCTTGGAGCTGCTCGGACGCTCTGCGGGATCCAGGAGTTTCTGAGTAGCCTTGCCTACAGCTTCTGTCCCTGTTGCAGCCGCCATTGCATTGGGCACCGCTGGATGGATATAGATATACACATACACACACACACACACACACTTAGTCTGGCTCCGGCCTCAGCTTTCGACTCTTAAAAGGAAGTGTTTTCCTTGCCACTGTTAACTACTACTACTACTTACAGTTAACGCTGTGGCACGTAGGGTCAGGGGGACTGTGGCTGACCACCGAAGAATGAAGACCGGAGTGAATGGACTGCGGTTGACAAATGTGGAGGAGCAATAGAGGTGCATTTTCAGCAAAAGGTGGCAATACAATCAGAGATTTGGTTCAATAGAGTTCAACAGAACTCGGCCACAGCATCTGATTTGGTAAAGCAGAGTAGTTGTCAACAGGAGACGCGAGGTGGTGGTTAAGGCCCAGGTATAATGCTATGCCTAACGCCGCGCTGTGTGTCACAAGCCTCCAGCGTGTTCCCAGCGCCGCCGAGCTCCGTGATGTTCCCTACCATTGCGCATTTGCAAAAACTTCATTTTTGACACAAAATTCTGATAGTTTCCACATTTTTTTGTGCTTTGCAAAAGTTTGCAAGTATACTGTATGTTTGAGATAACGGTTTACAGTCAAACTGATGCAAAATTCTGATGCACTGTTTCGATGGATCAGATATCGTTTGTGCAAGAGAGGCTGAACATCCTTCGTACCAAGTCTGGCGTGAAATGGACAAAAAGGTACGGGAGATAGAAAGACTCGGGACTTCATAATTTGAATTAGATACGAGTGTGCAAAAGTTTCTTCGGGATCTGGGCCACATTTTGATGAAAGTTACAAATCTGTAGCACATACGCTTGATATGGATTTTCAAAACATTAAACTCAAGCACCTGGCTGCTGGCTCAGTGCTAGCACTCGCTGCAAGTGAAATGGGCGTTAACAGGCGATCATAAAATGCAATATATCAAACAGTCTTGTTCAAAATCACTCTAAAAAGGTAAATATGCACACTGGACATTGGCACAATACTATATACAGCTTTTATTGCTGAAATGTTTTCTATTGTTGTGTATATATTAAACATGATATAAAGGCTACAATGCGTGCCAGATCCGTTCAAATGTAATACTGCACGTGGAATCAATTAGTGCAACAAAGAGACTTTGTGAATAATGCAGTCACCTCACAACGATAGGGCTCAAATCACAGGAGGCTGTAAGTTTCCCTTTAGGTGCGAGTCTAAATGCGTCAGCACGCGTAGACTACAATGGACAGTTAATGTGCCCAGTGTGTCCTCCCTGCCTTCAGCTTATGTGAGCTGAAGTTAATGAAAGGATGGACGGAATTAGTTAGCACATACAGACTTGAAAAGCAATTGCGGGTAACACCGCACACAATGGGAGAAATTGATGTTACTTGACAGCTGTCTCTCATTTTAAGGCGTTCTCTCAAGCTCCCTCTGAGATTTCATGCTTGCAAAACAAAACTGTGTTTCCAGAATCCATTTACGATGCGGTCGTGTCCAACATTTGTGCTGAATTCGAGCCAAATGTGCTTAATTGGCATACAAAATTAACTGGATCTCCATCACACAGATCAAATTTAAAATTCTGTGTTATCTTATAAATGGATGGTCTTTGATGAGTAGGTGTTGAGCATGACCGTGTTCATTTGTGAAACCAACAACAACAGCATACCGTTTCCCTGCCCTCTCCCAGGCATCAATGACGATGACTTAAACGCATGACAAAACCAGACCATAGCTGAACGTGCAACTGATAATGGCAAAGCACATACCTCTGACACTTTGTAGTCACATGTGAGCTTCTTTCCCTTGACACTTTCATTCAGCGTCAAAATGAAACCCATATAGTCGGCATAGGCCTAAAGGAAGAGAAGCATTAGTGGGCAGTTGTGCGTGTTGGTACACAGCATGAACATTAAGAGAGACAGACGACTCTGGAAACGTCCACAGGCAGCAACCTACTTGAGATCTCTTCCACTTGCCCATGTCTGGCACCATGCTGATTTCTTTTTTAGGTACCATGAAGCTGTTGCTTGCCGAGACCTCAGATACTTCATCTTCAGAAGCAGATCCTGAATAAATTGGTTTGTCAATGTTAATAATAATGCCATTTGATTGAAAGAAATGATTATGACACGACTATGGTTCGAGTATGCATGAAATAGTTTTTGCAGCTAACTTTAGGAAAATCAGTTCAGTATTCACTCACTCTGATGTTGTTGGTTTGGCTATTATCCTCATAGAATTCAACTATGAGCTTATGGCGAAACTTGTATCCTGTATGATTTTTATTCACATCTGCAGTACTGATATCTGACTGACTTTCTTTTTATGAAAAAAGAAAAAAAAAAACAAACAAACCCAGAGATGAGACCAGGAGGCAGAACTGTAGCTACACTTCCCTATGCTTCCCTTAGAGCCAGTAACCACAATGTGGGCACTAACCCAAACAATGACAATTAAGGATTAGCCCAATCCGTAGTTTACAAACCAGCGGCAATCGCCAGATTATCACGTTTCCTATGGTATCTGAACGAACTTCGCATGCCCAAAAACCTATTGAAAATAAATAAACGACACATATATGTGTGTGATCTCTGGGGCTGTATTTGCTGACCATCTCCAAAGTGTCATTGGCAGAAATTGGAAAGCAGACCTAAACCTATATTTAACAAAGTACAGACAAATTAATAGATGTGGACGTTTAGAAGGAAGAGAAAGGGTAACAACCCCATGTAGAACTGAGGAGTTTGGAAGAGAAATGAATCGCAACAACTTACTCGCTTCACTTTGAACAATATTGGTTTATACGTGTCCTTCTTGCCTGGGGTTTTGAGTCAGAGAATGAAAACATTTTTTCAATGTTATCATACCCAGTAGCGCAGGTACTCAAGTCTTTTACTTAAGCAACATGTGCAGCACCTCAGCCTGAAAACCCTGCACCTATGCGATCAAAGTGCTACATCAGTACCCAAGCATTAACACTGATTTATATTAACAGTCAAAACATAAAAAGCAAGATCTCTCAGACTGCAGTGTAAAAGTTGGCTTTCACGGTGGAATGTTCTTGAATTGTTGTCATTGTATCACACTCGGTATCAGCCTTGTTTCTGACTTAACTCTGGCTGTGCGCTCACTTCGAAAACGGTAAACAGAAATTAACCGCCATCTGTCGTACAAAGCACAGTGATAATTGTTGGTTTGCGTGTGTCGGCGTCGTAACGATGCTCGGGACGACCGGAAAGAAGATTTTGGCACGACACTGAGAAACTCCGCTCCGTGCAGCTGCCAGCTCAGGCGAGGAGGAGTGAAAGTGAAGTCGTGGAGGGGGAGCTGGTGGAGGGCTGAATACGACTCCATATGGAGTCCCTGTCAGTCCCAGACCCTGGCCAAGTTGAGAGCACTTCAATGAACGTTAGCTTCGCCTGTGGACAGCCTGAATACACCCTGTGCACGTATTGAGCGCGGCTAAACCCCCCCCCCCCCCTGTGACACCAGCGTGCGGCAGCAAACGGCACCGATCCTACACATGCCGGGGCAAATACAGCAGAGACTGTCGGTACAGAGCAAGGGCTTCTACTGATTTACCTGCTAACCGCTGCTCCGTTTCCGCCATTGCGACACTGCTCTCCTCTTTGGTGGGTTTGGGTCGTGTTCTAGTAGAGGCGGACCATTACCGCCCCCCACGGGCAGGAGAGGAGACCCACGCTTTACTAGTGTGCGTGTGTGTGTGTGTGTGCGTGTGTGTGTGTGTGTGTGTGTGTGTGTGTGCTCTTGTTTTCGAGTTTCGAGACTCGCGATTGTAAAAACACCTTCCATATTAAGACCCGCTGACAAAGTTGGGACCTAGACAAGGTCTAGTCCTTACCTGACAAGCCTCTCAAAAGGAAAATGTAATAAGCCTGTCGTAACTGGGGATTGAAATTGTAGAAGTCTTCAGAATCTCATGTTTTTGCAAAAGCAAAAACTGGTTGACTTGGTTGGTCCCTCTGGTGGGGGACCAACTGGTCATTGGTGGTACTGCAGTGTGTGCGAAATTCTGAAACCTCGCCCATTCCACGCCTCCTTTATTTAAGCCACTCCAACTTAGTTCGGCAAACTTTGCACACAACCAGCTTCATGTAAATAGCTAACACTAGATATGGAAAGCTAAGCAACTAGCTGATAGCTGCTAGAGGAGTTTGATTCTCTCTCTGGACGTAACCTGTGCAGCAGCAGCAGAGCACAGTCCAAAGATTCCATTTTTGTTTTGTTTTGATTTGAAATTCTCTTGGCTGCGTCTTTCCTGTGATCTCAGTTCAGAGGTTTAGAATGACGTCATCGCGTCATTTGCATTGACTCCGCCCACTCTGCTTTGAAGGCAGAGTGGCTATGATGGTTTTGATCCCATTTGGTCTGAAAACTAAATAAGAGAGCGTCGTCTCAACAGTTCAATTCTGGTTTCAGAACAGTAGCTGTCACGTGTGTATTAGCAAGTATAACAGTAAGTTAGTAGCTCTATCGTTATTTGGAGACCAACAAAGCTTCAACAAACTACTATCTTATCTGGAATAGAGAATACAATGGCCATGTCAAATGCTGAGACCGGCATGGATCTGACCCTGCCACAGGCCAGTACAGACATCATTCGCCCACTTGTCCAACAGGTTGTGGACAGACTGGCAGAGGTTCAGTGGGAAAACCTGAACTTTAGTAATCTGGACCAGGAATCGGAAAATGTTTTAACAGAGATGTGTGTGGAAATGATCCAGACACTGGCTCAACACGTGTATGATGCACTCAAACAATCCCTCTCAGGCTCAGCTTTAGGTCCAGCCAAACTGTCTCCTGGATCAGAGGGATCGAAGAAGAGCATCAGGATATCTGAGAGCCAGGTTCAGGAGTGTCTGCACGACATTATTCCGCGCACCTTTGAAGAAGTGACTGGTGTTCAGAGGGACATCAGTTTCCAGCGCACAGACAAAGTAACAGAGCTGGTGGCAAAGGAAGTGACGGAGAGGGTGAACTCTGAGCTCTCAAAGAGTGGGAGCAGCACCGGCAGCAACAAGTGCTGCTCTCTGTTCACCTCCAAGGTAGCACTCTGTAGTCTGAAGACCATCGCCGAGCACATCTTTAGAATATTGAAGAGATGTGCCCATAGGGTCAAAGATAAACTCACCAGAGTCACCATGAAGATCCTGATGAAGATGGAGAGGGAGTTCATCGTCCCTGAACTGGTCGATATGCTTCCTGATGAGGTGTACCAAATGTTTCTGGCTAAGAGCTCTACGGACACAAGCATAGCAGCAGAGCAGGTTGTGCAAGAAATCTTAGAGGAACTTCAGCTAAATCCAGATGGTTCTCCTCGCAAAGGGGCCCAGCCAGTCAAGGTTTTCTGCTGGACCAGGGTGGCGAAAAAAATCGATGGGTGGGTCATTCGCAGGTTAGCCAAGCAGTCACTGCTTGGCTTTGTGGTAGATCTGAGGGGGAAACTAGACTGCTGCCGACCAACTCAGGATAAGACATCCTTGCAGCAGCTGTTTGACAGGATTGACAAGGTGCTCGAGGACATAATCATACCAGACGAGGATCCATATGAGACAGAGAAATCTGACAGCCTCTTTCAGCGACTTTCTAGTGACGAGTCCATGCGCAGTTTTCCGCGGCAGCTTAGCAGCATAATATTTGAGCACCTGAAGACTGACGACCAGGAAAACAACATGAACTTGAGGAGGGAGATAAAGAGAGCAGTGAAGTCATACATGTTGTACTTCAGGGACATGCTGAAGGAGCAGACACAGCAGCATCAGACTGAGACCGACCCGTCAAGTGCTGTTCTGAAGAGCACCAAGACAGCAGTCGAACACCTGCTCAGAGTCCAGAATAGAGACGTGGACAGTGTGGACACAACCGCTCCTCAGCCTGATATCCTGGTAAATCCAGCAACTGCAGATGCTCCCTGTGCTGCAGATGGTGCAGACGAGTCCACAGAAGATCTAGTCCAAGAGTTGCAAACAGAGGAGATGCCAGTTGAAACTCTAAGTGCCTCGGATCCGCTGACGGACATAACCATCAAAGTTGTCAAGGAGATCCTGGACGAGCAGGAGACGGTGTTCATAGTTGCTGAGGAGATTGAAGGCATCTCTGAGAAGGAGCTCAGCAAGTTAAAGGCAAGGACGTCCCAGGACACCAACTCTGTAGTGAAAGAGATTGTGCAAGCCTTCCAGGAGATTCCTGTTCCGCAGCAGGATCAAGATACCGTCTCGGTGGTGACGTATGCCCTCGGACTTTGCTGGTGCTGCTTCGGGTCTACAATCAAGGCTTGGCTCATCAACAAGTTTGCCACAGAGTCACTCTTCGCCTTTGTGGCAAAGCTGAGGAGGAAACTTGGCTGCCGTGCACCATCTCCTTCCACGTCTTCACTGAATGAGTTGTGTGATGGGTTCGACTGGGCGCTGGAAGACATGATCTCACCACCTGAGCCTGAGCAGCAGAAAGAGGTCACGGCTGAGAGGGAAGAAGAGTGTCTCTTCAGGAAGCTCTCCGATGACACCTCAGGCCAGATGAAGATCATGGAAAAGCGTCTGAGCAAGATCATATACCATCACCTGAAAAGTGAAGAAGAGGAAGAAGAAGAAGAGGAGGAAAAAACGGAAAATGCTAATCTAAAGGCGGAAATTGCGACAGGATTGAAGGGTTTCATGAGACGGTTCTGGGTCATGCTCAAGGAGCAAGCAACACTGTACCAATGTGAGAACGACATCTCAAGTAACATCATGAGCAGGATGGGAAGGGTGCTGGTGTGTATGTGGTGTTCGACTCCGAATGTGTCTGAAGAAGAGAGCTTAGCATCTTTTCAGACCAGGGAGCCAACACTTTCAACCTCAGTTGACGTCCTTGATGATTTTGCTGAAGATGGTGTGGATGACAGAGCCAAAGACGGTGCTGAGGAGAGAGCTGATCTGGACGAACAGGCCACTTCCTCTTCTGTCACCGGGCTTCCAATCTGTGGACCAGGTGAAGATGGTGAAGAAGACCAGGCCTCAGAAGACTCCAGCTATGCGCCGCTGCTGTGTGAGTTGGTTAAGAAGATCCTGGGGATCTACGTCCCAGAGAAGGGCCTCAGCGTCACCGTCAAGAGACTGGAGACACTGCTCCTGGCAGAGATCGCAGGCTGTGATGTTATCGATTTAACACCCAAGAACATCAAGGAAACAACCAAGGCGGCATACAAGGACCTGGTGATAATGGTGGGTGGCCAACATATAGTGCAAGGTCTTCTTGTGATGGAGGAGGAGCGCTTCAGCAACTGCATTGTCACAGCTCTGAAAAAGCACCTGTTAGTTCAACCAAAAGCCCCTTCAAACCCCATAAAGAGGTTCTTCAGGGCTGTAGGTAGGACCCTGGCTCGGCCATTCACTGCTGTGTTCCGTGGTGGAAGTAGGGTGTAAGAGGTCATTTCTGAATTTTAAAAGGTTTACTCCGAGTGCTTCGGTTTCTTCCAAGATGCAAAGTTATTTTTGCCTCTAAAAAAAAAAATTATTAACTATCCATGACTTCTCTGAAACAACATGGCCCTTTCTCCCACCATTTAACTAGCAGGTGTGTTATCAATGAATGAATGTAATATCAAAAATGATAGTAATAATAAATCAATTAATTCATTTTGATATTACATTTGATCTTACATATGGACATGTCTGTTGTATGGAAATGCTTCAAGTTACATTTTTAGACTCTTACAATTTATCGTATTCGTTTTTCTTTAAGCTCCTGTTCCCTCTCCACAGCATCAGTTTTTAAATGCACCTGGAGCTGAGCTGCTTCTGTCTGTCTGCAGCTTAGTGTGAACACACAACATAGACTCTCAATAGATCCCTCTCACCATAGGAAAAAGAAATGGATGCACTCTATCCAAAGAGATGAAGCTTCAACCTGAATGATAATAATAAAACCATCATGGCTGCCATAAAACGATCGTTTTCAGAACATTTAAAGGCAGCGATTAGGACTACATTTAAATCACTGATATCTAAAATTTCACATTCATATACATGGCTTCATGTTTAAAACAGGGGTAGAGATGGATAAATGAACTATATTTCACCTCACTTTATCTTATATTCTAATGTTTTCTTTTTCTATTTTCCTCTTTTCTGTTTGATCATTTTCATCAGTTGTGTTTGCGTGCCAGCACAGTCTCAACCTCCTCAAGGTTCGATCGAGGTTAGAGATATATAATTTTTTTCATATTTCTGCAGTAGATATACCGCATCTCAGAAGAAGACCTTCATGTTTTCTGTCCAGTGATGTTTAAAAAAAATCCAAGGTGTCTTCTGCTCATGCTGTTTCACATGGGCTCTTCCATTCTGGGTTAACCAAGAGAATGAATTTTCTCCAGTTTCCTCCCACGGCTCAAAAAGACAGCAGGATTAGGTTGATCAAAGACTCAAAGAGAACATATGAATGAAGAATAAATGTTTCTATTCTCAAACAGCCTGTTTCAGGCTCTCATATCTTTCATGTTCTCAGGCCAACAGTACATTCACACCACTTCAGAGCAACAGATGGTTCTCCTATCAGAACCATCGTATTATGGAGTAAAGGTGCAAACCAAGTCCCAAGTGAGGTTTCAGAACTGGTACCAGCATGAAACTTTACTAATATGGCACTTTTTGTGTATTGTGGACATAACTCAAGTGCAGTTTGTTGTGTTTTATGATCATAATCATGGTGCCAGGGCACTTGGTTGGACGTGTCTGTACTCCTGGACTGAGCTGCTGATCCTGTGGTCCAGTGTGAGCATCTGGCTCAACGGTGCCAGGATTACATCTCAACCAGACCAGGTGAAGCACCTAAACTCACATTAACATTACTAACTTTTTGAATGTTGCAACATGTAGCGACATTCAAATTGCCCTAACTTGCCCTAACTTTATCACCTTAGGGCAACTATTTTTTTTTCAACTATTTCCAAGTTATTTACAGAAGTAACAGAAATTGCGAGATTTAAAAATGTAAGCTATCTCTTAACAAATACCTACAAAGAATCTACATGAGAATTATCCTGTCAAAGTTAAATATTAACACATGAAATAACTTTCATGAATTTTTATTTTTAATTATTTCTTTTTTATTATTTTCATTTTTACCCTCCCGGGTTCCATCTGATTCAATTCATTGATTTATTTATATCCTGAACTGTCAGCCATCAGTACTGTTTTGTTTGTGCCCGCCTGTCCGTCCTGGGTGAGGATCCCCTCCTCTGTCTCTCACCCTGAGGTTTCTCCCCTTTTTTCCCTGTCAGGGTTTTTCTTGGGAGTTGTTCCTCAGCCTTTGCGAGGGTCTAAGGACAGGGGGTTTTACACTATGTACACATTGTTGCCCCCTTTCTAAAGTGCCCTGAGACAATAGCTGTTATGAAATGGCACTTAAAACAAATAAAGTTGAAGTTGAAGTTGCTGAAAACACAGCTGTACAGCTGAAAACACAATTCAATAAGGACCTTTATTAAAACCCCAACAAATCCAACCACAATTCAACCAGCCTCGCTTCAGAATAAATGTCAATGGATTGAAAAAGGCATTCCTTGGGACATAAAAAGCAAAAAAAAAGCCTTTACACCCTCTAACACACTTGTGCTTGGGGCTGGTCACAAACTGAAATGACACTGTCCCAAACATAAATAATGCTATGATAAATAAAAAGAAGAAAACCTTTCCTTTGTGGAAAAAATGTATCTCTGAGAAACTTCAAGACAAGTCCATGAGAAACAATCTCTCTGTAACATCACATGGACTAGTGTTCCTCCAAACAGAGCAATAGAAATAGTTCAGAACACAAAAACAAGGTGCTCTACAATATAAAATACAAATTAGTGTCTGCAAGAGACATTTCCTCCACAGAGCGCAGGACATGTAAACATAAAAAAACTGTTGTGACCCACAAAAGGGCTTTACGGTTCGCTTCCTCTTACTACATAGTGCAGTGGACAAATGAGAAAAAAATGTGAGCACTTCCTCAGGGCCAAATGCGGAAACATCCTCCTGAGCTGTCCCTCTAACTGAGCACTTTATTCTTTGGAGAGTGGACCCTGGGAGTGCACATCTCGGACCAGATTCCCATGAACGGGTGCTCAATCACCTCAAAAGTGTATTTCAAGTCATCACTCAGATGACGCAGGACAATGTTTTCCTCGATGACGATGGCAACATTGTTGTAGGAAACTGGAGGGGGCTCCGTCACATCTTCAACAACCAAAAGGGTTCCAATCACTATTCCCTTGACGACGTCCTCCCCAGGATCTGTTGGCTTCATGCAAATAAAACAAACAAAAACGTGCCTGTGCTTTAGACATGTTTTACTGTATAGTGTATTTGCACAGAGGAAGCCTGAAAAGATATGTGTAACCCTGCCCATTGAGGACTAGTTTTTGTATCACCGAACAACATTTTGCTGCTCACCTCACATCTCCTCATCAGTGGAGAAAGGTTTTCCTTCATGTGCCATGGCGGTCCCTGCAAGGCTGCCGCTTTGGTTTGATGCCTGTAAAAACGTGACACGTCACTGATATTAGAACCTTGTGTCAACCCTCAAATGACAGAAACTGCCGAAATCGACGCACTTGGTTCTGAATTGTCCCGCGGCAGCTAGAGACGCTTAGAGCAGAGGCTCCAGCCCATAGATATAACAAAGAGATGCTCAACTTATTCAAATTGAAGTGACATTAATTCAGTCCCTAAAGATATCAAACAATAAACTCACTAGAAGTATGGGGTACATTGGACCACGTCCAATTCATGTAAACAAGTATGTCCACTTAAACCCATTGTTTTTTATTGTTTGTTTGTTTGTTTTTTATGTCAGTCCAACAGGGCAGTATGAGGATGGTCTTTTACTGTGGTGGTGTGGTGCTGAATGAATGGCCACAAAACGGCAAAATTGTAAAAGTCACAGCATGCGTTAACATGTTGCATGTTAACTCAAACATTTTAACACCTGCAGTCTGCAGGCTTTTTAGTGTTTATTGGCAGAGGCAGTTAATGATGCACAGAACAGTGCACATTTTCTCTACTCATGTATGTGTTCAGCTATAGCACTGTTGAATACAAATAAACAACCTAATGATTTTAGTATTGAGCTACACAAAAAGAAAAAGACAATGACAAAACATAAAGGTGTTACTATTGTCACTGTCATTGAGGTTGTAGTTTGCAGTGGCATTGGCCCTGACAGGTAACTATCCCACCATGGCCTTTACCCGCCACATACTCTACTTGTAAAGTGAAAAACAGACACGATCCTTAAAAATACTGAAAGGTTTTCATTTCTATGACAGAAATGCATTCTCTTCAGCAGATCACAAAATTGTCTTTTCTTCTTTCTGGCACTCATTCCAACTTCTTGTCATATGTTGTGTCTGTGTTTCTGGAGATAAGGCTGCACCCCTATGGCTGCACCACATTGCCAAACTCACCTCTCTTGACCTGCAGAGAGGAAACAAAGAAAGAAGCTCCCCTTTCAGGGATTTTAGCCTATGCAAAACTGTCAAGAGGAACTTTGTACACATGTAAATATTAAATAAATGTAAATGTAATGTTTATGTATGTTATATATATATATATATATATATATATATATATATATATATATATATATATATATACATACAGTATATAAGTATCCATATATTGTATCAACTGATTAAACAAGCTCAATTATAATTACATCACTTACATTACATCAGTCAAAAACCCATTGAGCAGCCAGACACTTGTTTTGCAGACTGTCAGTCTAAACCACAGACCTGCACCTTCTGCCTCTGCATTGTTTGTTTTGCGAGATATCTATCATACATCCCATATATCATATCGGAATATTCTATTACTGTTAAGCCCACTTTGAATATTAATATAAGCTAAACCATGTGTCCTGTGTCATAACTACATGTATGTTTGCAGAAAAAAAAACAACGTGAAAATCGGTGAAGTATTCAGCGAGTTATGAATTGCGCTGACATGTCACTAGGCCTGTCAAACAGATTACAGTGGAGATATTGACCTTTCCAAGATGGCGGCCCCACGGCTCGTCAGCGCCAATAGGCAGTAGCGGTCGATGCGGCGTCTACTCTTTATTACGTCTGCGTGTGTTGTCGCTCGATCCATAACCCGCATGCGTCAACGCGTCCACATCATCCAATCGAGGCTGAGATCACAGACTGTACAGAAACTAACTTTGTTATTGTCCTCACAGGTGCGACCAAATATATAATAACGAGCGACAACCAATGTCTCTATTCATACGAAGTATGAAGCCCTCAGCCGTGCAATTCCTGAACAAGAAACTTCAATTTATTTCATTTGTTGGGCTTTGTTTTCTTTTTGTTGTTGTTGTTGAAGTAGCCATCTCTCTATAAACCCTTTCATATATGCAGCCCCATCATACATAGCCTATGTTCAAGACGAGAAGAATGAATACTTTATTCAGCCCTGAAAGGAAATTATACCATCCAGCAAAAAAAGACACACAATAGACACCTGCAGTCAACAATACAGTCCACACAGAATTTTCACAAATAAAAACTATGAGGAGGTAATAATTCTGATAATAATAACAGCAACACCAACAACAATAATAACATCAATGAACTCTTAAGAGCAAATGAAAAAATAGTAACGACAATAAAAGACTGGAGAGAGAAGATGCTGGTCGTAGCTGCTCCTCAGTTCGGCCGAGATGCGACGCAAGGAGCGGTGTCTGAAATACCTAAAAACATGTCATTGGTCCGTTAATTCACGCATTGATGTCTTCTGGTGCCATTTTGTGTTGATATATACATACCTCGAAATGACTGTTTCCTTCCCGAGGGTCGCTGTTTTATAAACCATCGCGGACCTTCCAAAACTATGAGAAATAGTCGGTCGACGAAACCCGACCCCGTTTTATGGCAGGGCGCAACCCGGCGCAGGCTGCCTCTCAACGCCGCGGCTGCTGTGAATACTTTGAGCGAAAACACCGGTGAGACGCCGAGCCAGACCACAACCTGTCCTAGGTTGGAGACCAAGTGCTGACGATCGTGAGTGCGGGGCGTTGCTTTGGAGGCAGAATGTGGGGCATTTGCAGCAGGACCATGGTGAGTAACACACGAAAACCGACGGGGCCGGTTACCGACGCTCTACCTCGGCGACGGGAGCGTCCACACGGCCACACGTGAACGCGATGGTCGTTAAACGCCAGCTTTAGTTTGCTAACCAGCTGGTGGAGGAGCTGCGAGCTGCCAGCAAAGGAAGTGTCAACAAAACAGCGAAGTTAGCGATGGACTGAAGTCACCCTAGCGGTTAGCAGTTAGCTAGAGTCAGAGAGACTCACTGTGTCAAAGGTGATGTTGTGCTGGGCTTGAGTTTAGCTTGCCCGATGTTTTAACGACACATTCATTAGGCATTCATGCATTCATCAGGCACATACTGTACCGATGACGATGCCATATATACAACATCGTGGTGACAATATAACAACGGGAAGGTAAAAACTCACTTGAATGTAGTCCAATATAAATATAGGTGAGGGGTTTCTGCGGAACGAACGACGAATCGCACATGCCCTGGGAACCTTTCACAACATCCCGACTAATGTTGAATAATGTTGACAGTTATTTCCGTGCTCCAAATTATGTACGTGTTCAGTTGAAGATGGTTAAAGACTGACCTCTATCGATTATGTGCAGGTCTTACGGAGACATTACATTTAACGAGAGCTTTTTACCACAACCAGACCTGTTGTTTTTTAGATATGGCCGTGAATGTACACGATATCATAGACACCAGAGGCGACCGGTGTTACAAAACAAAACCCCAAAAAGCAACATGAAATCAGGAATTTAGGAGACTTACAAAAAACTCAAGTGGGGCGACTGTGGCTCAGTGAATTGTGTTATCGCCTTACAGGGTGAAGGTCACTCTTGAATCCTAGTTGGGGGGGGCTTTTTGTGTGGAGCTTGTCTGTTCTCTCAGAGTTTGTTTGCATGTCTAGGAGATAATGCGTAATAGTTTTAACTAACTGAAGCAGTCACTTTTAGGTCTATATTGATGGAATACTGATAGGCCTTGCTGTCTGTGACAACAAAAACCATGTTTTGAAAAGTGAAGCAGAAGTTGTTCTTCAAGATAATTAGGCTAGTGGTAATCAAGCATCAACAAAATAATCCAACAAAGTGTACTTCACGGACACTCTTCTCAGGTGAAGGTCGGGATGGGGAAGCCCTGTGGCCTCATGAAGCCCTGTCACTTGGTGAAACCTGTGTCAGTGACTCCGATCAGTGGCAGATACCTAACCCATCAGAAAGGACTCCCCAGTCTGCCCGTCCCTGCTCTGCAACACACCTGTGAGCACTACATAGCTGCCCTGGAGCCCATCGTCGAAGTGGACGAGCTGACGCACACCAAGGAGCTGGTGCAGGAGTTTCAGAAACCGGGAGGGCTCGGTGAGAGACTGCAGAGAGGCCTGGAAAAAAGAGCACGAAACACTGACAACTGGGTGAGCATCATCAGCTGGGACTTCTGTGTCCCTGCTCCACTTACCTTCATTGGTGGTTGGGAACATGCGGTCAATAATCAGTTACACACCCAATTCCAGTCCTCAAGAGCGACTGAAATTGCTTTAATGAAAACTTCTGAAGTTAAAATTTCGATTTGTAGTTTTGATACTTAGTCTTAGTAAGAAGCCTGCTCTGTGTCGACTGGTCATGCTGACTTGTCCTGACCAGTGCTGACCGGGGCAGACTCTGATTGACTGGGAATTGTGGGTAAAATCGGGCGAAAATCTTTCAGTGTGCCCCTGGTTTAAGATGCATTGCTCCGGTGACCTGGATGAACTGTACCATACACTCTGTGACTGACTTTGTGTTTCTGTGTCTTCACAGTTGTCGGAGTGGTGGGTGCAGGTTGCCTATTTGACTTACCGGTTGCCTGTGGTGGTTCATTCGAGTCCTGGATTAGTCCTGCCACGCATGAACTTCAGCGACAAACAAGGACAGATAAGGTAAATGGAGTGTGTTTATTTTGTTTCATGGTACCTTGTCCTAAGCTGTGAACGCTTCATGCATTCTTAGGCATGACACGTTTCCACATATTCACACATAAACTGGTGTTAAGCGACAAATATGCGTTTGAATATCAGATGATTAGTTGTCACTGATTATCTCAGTCACTTTAACTGGTAAAGACAGCAGCTGATATCCTTTTTTGACTATACTTATTACTACTACATAAACTGAATATATATAAATCATATTCATCATATGATTTATATATATTCAGTTTATATCTTATTAACTTTTAACTACATACCACATCCCACAGCCAGATTGTTTCAAGTCAGAATTCGTGGCTCGTTCAAGACTCACATCGCGGCTGCAAAGCCCTATCTGGTAGTCAACTTACAGGGCTAGGTTTAATAACAAAACATCAAAGAGTAAGACGGCAGATTGTGGGGTTGGGGCAAATATGTCTCTGTCAAGGGGAATGGTCTGTGTGTGTGTGAGCAACTGTGATCGAGAGGCAGCTCCTTCCAAAGCCGATTTCAGGATGTCTGATTGAAGGAATCTACGTGGTGTGATTTGTTGATCTGTGTTAGGAAACAAACCTAATCAGTGAACAGGGTTGACACTACAAAGTGTTATTGCTACTCATAGCGAGTAATTTATTACAAGATTTCTCCATGGTGGGATTAATGAAGGGTGATTTGATTTGACTTTGAGAAAATACATAGACGACCTATATTTCTTGTTATGTTAACAACAGTTAAAGAAAATAACTTTTAGAAAATGTGAATCATTTTCTCTCTGCTCAGGTTCGCTGCCAAACTCATAGCAGGTGTTCTGGACTTCAAGACAATGATTGACAAGTGAGTATTAAACTCTGTGTTTATGGGCATGGTGTTTTGAAGTATTTGCATTTGCCTTAAGGTTTGTGCTAAAATGTTTCCTATTTCACATTCTTCAAAGATCAGTCCATTTTTTTTCTAAAGCACATTTCATACACAGGGCAAACTCAGTGTTACAATGGTTGAAACAGTTCGTATACAATGCAATAATAATAGGTGAGGATGCCACCAAGGCACCTTCTTAGGGAGGTCTTGGCATGGCCAGCTGGGAGGATACCTGGATGTAGACCCAGGACCAGGTGGACAGATTACATCTCTTCAAAGGCCTGGGAACATCTGGGAGACTTAGCCAAAAGTTGCAGAGGAGAGACACTTCTGGCGTTCTCTGCTCAAGCTGGTACCCATGCATCCCAACTTTGGATAAAGTGGCCAGCGAAGGATTGATGGATACTATTTGAATGGAATGAACTGAAAAATGAAATAGCTATGAATTATAACAAAATTCATGAAAATCAACAATGAAAAAGCAAGATAAAACAAAACTCTTAATTCAACAGCAGTTCCTCTCAGCATTCCCGTTTTCCAGATGTCCCAGTTTTTGATGACCAGCCATTCAAATATTGTACATTCAGAAAAGCACTTGAGAATGATCCAGTGAAAATTGCAGGGAAGTGAAGCTTCAGAGTCTACTTCCTGGAGCAGTACTTCTCTCATCACCTGGTGGAACCAGTGAGAAGCTGCCCATTCCTCAAGCCAGAAAGCGAAAGCTGTATTATGTGAGCAGGAGGATTTTTCTGCATATCTGGAAGGGGCTTTGTCTTGGCCTTGACTTGGCCTCAAAACAGAAGACTTCAAAGCTCCAGTACGACAGATTTTTCTTTTCTTTTTCCCCCTTCTTCCCCCTTCCATGGAGTAGAAATGGTGTAAAATTTACATGAACAGTGGATGAGGTTGATAAGACCTGACCATAAAGTCCTGCACTCTCCCTTAAATGTTGCAAACCAAGATGAAGAGGGGCTTCACACAGTTTGTGAAGTGAAATCTATCATAGTCTGAGGTAAAGCACAACATCACCACATAATGCAACCCTATTGCTCACAATTAAGTGACAAAAGCGCAAATTCTAACTTTCTATACCACCCACTCTCAAACAGCCTCCTCGGGATGAGGGCCCGTTACTCTCCTCATTCACCCCCATCTCTGAGACTGAGGTGTCAGGTCTCCTGACCCACAGCCATGCTACCACCTGTGTTTTTGACCCTGTTCCCACAAATCTCCTACAAAACATCACCCCCACCGTTGTTCCAGCCGTCATTCGTCATCGATTCCTCACTGGCCCCTGGAATCCTCAGTTCTCATCCTCCTAGACCAGGGGCAGGGAACCTGTTCCACAAATGCTATGTACTCTCCTGGTTTAGCTCATATCTAAATGGGCGTTCGTTCAAAGGCACACCTCCTCTTCCCATCCCCTCCCCTTGGTGGTGCCCCAAGGGTCAGTGCTGGGCCCCCTCCTCTTTGCAGCATACTCCCCCTCCCTGGGCCCCATCATCCGCTCACATGGCCTCTCTTACCATTGCTATGCGGATGACACCCAGCTCTACCTGTCCTTCCCACCTGACGACCCTGCTGTGTCAGGGTGGACCTCCGCTTGTCTCTCTGACATATCACAGTGGATGATGGATCGCCATCTCCAACTCAACCTCTCTAAGACGGAAGTCTTGATGATTCCTGCCAACCAACCACAGCATTAACATACAAATTGGCTCTTCTTCCCTCTGCCCAGTTAGAACCGCAAGAAACTTGGGTGTCATGATGGACGACCAGCAAAAAGGGCTCATGTGACACCGCTTCTGATAGAGTGGGAACCTCTCTACCCATCTTCAAGAATCTCTTGAAGACTTTCCTCTTCCAAGAGCACCTCCTTTCTTAACCCTAACCCTGACCCTCTAATATGAAAAACAAACAAAAGAAAAACCTGTCCTAGCCTTCTATTGAACCTGTCCTATCCGATCTGTCTTATCTACCTCAACCATCGCCTCTTGTTAAACTGTAAGCACTTATACCGTCCCTCAACCGTAAGTCGCTTTGGATAAACCTGTCCGCCAAATGAGTAAATTTACACTCAGTCATTACTGACTGACTGAGTCAATGCAATGCATTGTTAAATGACTGTTTCAAAGAAGCAGAATTGCTACCAAGAAATTGTGCCCATGTTGTGTTTGCTTTTCAAGAAAGTTAAAAGAATATTTCCATAGAATTTCAGAGAATGACAGCTTCTGATTCTGTTGGGTTTCCTATAGCAAGTTATCCTCTACAGCTTTTGTAGATCATATATTTTTATTAATTGTTGTACAACTATATGTTTTTTTTAATCAATTCTTTGTTTCGCAGTGAGACACTGCCTGTTGAATACCTGGGAGGGAACCCCCTATGCATGAATCAGTACTATGAAGTCCTGTCATCGTGCCGAATCCCTGGCCTGAAGAGGGACTCTGTGGTGAACCATGCCAAGAGCACCAGGCCCCCCAAACACATCACTGTGGTGCACAATTCTCAGGTACGGCTCTCATAGGGTCAAAGGATCTCGACAAGAGTATCTCTACACATCCGTTAATCTGCTGCTAGAAAAGCAATAGTTGTTAAAATAGATGCCTTTTGCTGTATTTATCAATTCACAGTCACCATCTGTTGTCCATCCGGCTGTACGACTTCCTTTTGCCTTTTTATTTATATAGAGTCTGTATCTGGACATTACACCTTTTTAAGGAATGCACACTTATGTATGACGCTTAAGAAGCATGAATGGATTTGCAGATATGGACGAATCTGTTTGTAACCTTACAACTGTAGAAAACCTGAAAAAAATGCTTCGATCCTTCTAAGTGGTGGTTGGATTAGCAACTGTTTCCATCCATCCATCCATTATCTCATCCACTCTTTACCCAATGCTGGATCCAGTGCTAGCACACATAGGGCGAAGTCAGGAATGCACCCTCCACTGGTCGGCAGTTTGTCACAAGTTACACACTATTCAGCCTAGTACGTAGAGATGTTGGATCCAGAGCCAAGACTGTGTGTATCGGTGAGCTTACCAGCTCAATCTGCTACCAGACTGAACTGGTAGCGGCTCCTGCACAAGCGCCAGGTCCTTATCCTCCCCAGAGAGGAGATGCTCCACATCTCCAGAGTCGGCCTCCGTTTCCCAGGTTTAGGTCATTGATGTCCCCTGCTTTCGCTGCCACCCATGCAGCACGACTGACCCCAGAGGTTCCTTCCGTGATGGGTGGGTAGCTATTTTGGACAGGGTCTCGTTTCTTTGTCCTCTGTTCTCCGTGGGGTTCATCTTGGAACCATCCCTAGTGGGAGACCCGACCAGAAGCACATGGCTCTGGCCAACATATCCCACAGTACAGTGGTGGAGAGGTTGACCTTTCCATCCTGCCTGCTTGAGACTGGCTAACAGCAGCATGTGTCTAGACCACGCAACCCTGGCTGACTCTATTCAGTGAAAGTTCATAGTAAGATGGTGATCAGCGTCTTTGGAGAACTATAAGCTCCACCCCACAAACCTCAGGAACTTGGAGGACAGGCGGGCGGAGGTGCAGCTGTTTGTATACAGGGCAAGTGCAGTGAGGAAATAAGACTGGTGACCTCTCCAGGGTGCAAGGTACCCAACAGTAAGAAGATGGATTCCTAATGAAGGAATGTAGTCTTGAAGCACAATACATACAAAACTGAAATCTAACATGTGTCAGATACTGTTACGGCAAAGCGACATCTGTCTAGTCGGTGTGCGTATCCAGACTGAGCCTCTGTTGCTCTCCCTCCTCGCCGATCAGTTCTTCGCGTTGGATGTGTACAACAGCGATGGAACGCCGCTGACCGTGGATCAGTTCTGTGTCCAGTTGGAAAGGATTTGCGGCGGTTCGCCACAGGCCAGCGCTGACCCTGTCGGCATCCTCACCACGCAGCACCGTGACTGCTGGGGCAAAGCCTACACCAAGCTCGTGGAGGGTGAGCTCACGGACCCCTCACACTGATACTCATACGGGATCCAGGTGGAACCATGTTTGTAGAACGCAAGCTAGATAATGGAGTCCGATGGTCAATTAAATCACGCAGGCCATGCAAATTGTACCTGGGTGCGATGTCTAAAATGTCTCTCAAGTGGATGCTTGCTCGCGTGTTCAGATAAGACCAACAAAAAAGCCGTGTCGACCATCCAGAGGAGCATCTTTGTGCTGTGTTTGGATGGAGCGATGCCTCGCGTGTCGGAAGACATGCAGCGCAGCAGCTCTGCCGTCCAGATGCTGCATGGAGGGGGCAGCCAGTGGAACAGTGCCAACCGCTGGTTTGACAAGACACTGCAGGTGAGCGCAACGGGATAGTCTTCGGGCTCGGGTTCGATTAGGGCGGGGGCGTTCCAGACAGGTGCAAGCTCTGATTGTTGTCCAACTTTCTGATTTTGCCTTCAGTTCATTGTTGGAGAGGATGGGACATGTGGTGCCAACTACGAGCATGCTCCCGCTGAGGGCCCCCCCATAGTGGCCTTGATTGACCATGTTGTAGAATACACGTAAGCGGGTCAAATGTTATTCACGTTGTGTGTGTGTGTGTGTGTGGTGTTTGGAGTTTTTCCGCGTGCGTACGTCTTTGGAAAGATCGGCCAAATTTTGGCCAGCAAATCACACGATCGACATCATTGCTATCATAGCTAAGATTGAATGTGTCGTCTGTTTCCTCATTTCCGGTGATAGGAGGAAGCCTGAGATGGTTCGTACTCCCATGGTGCCCCTGCCTATGCCCCGTAAATTAGATTTCAATATCTCGGTCGAAGTCAAGAAAGACATTGAAGAAGCCAAGGCGCACATGGACAGGTGGGAGGCATTTTACAGTGACAGGCAGACGGATACAAGAATATACAGATTTTTTTTCTCTTTTCTTATGAATCACGTAGATACACCTGGTCTCACTGTCCTCATCTTTCCGCCACCACAGACAAGCCGAAGACCTGGACATGAGGGTCATGGTATTCAGCCATTTTGGGAAAAACGTCCCAAAGGCTTATAAAATGAGCCCTGATGCTTTCATCCAGATAGCTCTTCAGCTGGCTTACTACAGGTGAGATGCTGACGCTGCGGCGTGGATGCGGTCTGTCCGGCACTCTCAGACAGACCACATCTGGAGTTTGTGATGACTAGCCTAGTCTAGTCTGGGCCAACGTATCGGAGTGGAAAAGTTTCAGAGTGGCGCAATGGACTCCAAGCGAGCACCAGCTTGCAGGAATGATTAACAAACAACAGTATCGCTGTTTGTATCATTGGGAATCCCAAACTTTGCGGAGAGGTGATGTGCACACGTCCACACATCCTGAAATCGGGATGTCAAATATCATTCATCACATATTTGAGATGGACCATCCATTTGTTGACTGTGATTCAGAATCGGTGAAATAGGCTAAGTGTGGGGGTTATATGTTGGTAGGATGGGGGGGGTAGAGCTGTCTAGTCTGGACGTCTCATATCAAGTGTTGCACTGTAATCCAGGCTAGAGGAGGTCAGTGGAGGTCGTTTTCTAGAATCTTGCCACATTCACTGGCATTATTGCCCATATCATTGACACATTTCCCAAATGAGCATCGAGTGCTCTTGCTATGGACATGTTTTCTTGGTGTTGTTGCAGTACAGAGACCCACTCGAGCATGTAGCAAATCGTTCTGGGTGTGGAAGTGTTGTGTTTCGCATACATGTATAAGTGACAGAGGAGTGTTTTTTTTCATGTCGGCAGGATTAACCAGCGTTGCTGCGCCACATACGAAAGTGCCTCCCTGCGCATGTTCAGGCTGGGCCGCACAGACACAATCCGATCAGCCTCCAGTGCCTCGGCCACCTTCGTGAGGGCCTTTGATGATCCTGGGAAACAGGTCCGGATATACGTTGGTTTGGCCTCAAAATGGGGGGGGGGGAGTGATCGAGACGAGACCTATAACCTCATTCAAAAACATAAATGAAACCTGGGAAGGAGAATCTGATTTGTCTGCCGTGTCTTTTTACAGAACTCGGAGAAGGTGGATCAGATGGTGAAGGCCGTAAAAGCACACAGGGCCTATACTGACATGGTGGGTATTCACAGCACCCTGAATGGTTGCGAACAGGACATGTTTGGTGACGTTTTGCACCTTAATTTACGTTCATCTTAACAGACATTTGAAATGATGAATCTATCCAATGCTGTCTGCGTCCGAACCTGAAACATTCCTTCATTATCACACATCCATACACTATACACGCATGCACCGTCCCGCTGCCCCCAGCACGTTGGTGACATTATTTCTCTCGTAGCAAATGACGCGATACCGTGACCCATTTGCGAGGAAAGCGGCGTATAGTCGTCTCTGTCTGACCCTTTTCCCCTCTTCTCTGAACCCCTCGCCCCGCAGGCCATCAGTGGCCAGGCCATAGACAGACACCTCCTGGGCCTGAAGATGGTGGCTGCCGAGGAGAACCTCTCCACTCCCGATATCTTCAGCGATCCCGCCTACGCCAAAGCACTACACTACAGGCTGTCCACAAGCCAGGTATGGGCGAGCTGAAACCCGACAAAGCACACTGTGCCGTTCGGTCAGAGAAAAGATGTCGCGCTCCTAAATCCCTGCGACGTGAGTTCACGTGACATCTGGTTAAGGTTCGTCACCTTCAACTCCATGTAGTTCGAGTGAGGACGTTTGAGATCTTAGGCATCTGATGTAGGGAAAACAGACTACTGGTGTGCATAACTTGAATGAGGACAAAATAAAGTAATTCAACTCCTCTGGACTTCTCTGGATGGACTGACAGGTGTTTTACTGGTCCGACACCGAATATGGGTAATGAAAGAAACCCATAACCGATATTTCAAACTGTTTCAGTGCAGCTCGGTGTTCGCGTTCGTCACACAAGGCTTACTTCCTGCTACCAGTAGGTTACACAATGACTGCGATTCTCAAAACGTGTCCCGCCGGGCTCCGGCTCCGCTCCGCCCTCGGCCCCTCCGGCAACACCCACCCCCCACCGCCAGGCAGCAGAAATGAATGAGGACCCGCGGGTTCCTGTCAAGTCGTGCATAATTGCACAATCTGCTCCGAGTGGCAGATGCGTGGCGGTAGAAGTGAGGCTCAAGCTCGCTGGGAACGGACCAAATAACGCATGAAACGCATGCACGTGACCGCACAAAGCTGGAGAAGTGTGCATGAAGCAGGCGAAAGGCGCACGACGCGTGCAGAGCACGAACGGCCTTCTGCGCCCAGACATATTTGGACAGTCACACAATTGACCTGACTGACCCTAACCCTAACCCTGTCATCTGAGCTGCCGATTTCCTCCGCTTTCTCCCCAAGGTGCCATCCAAGACCGACTGCGTCATGTGCTTCGGCCCCGTCGTGCCCGACGGCTACGGCGTGTGCTACAACCCGATGAACGACCACATCAACTTCGCCGTGTCGTCTTTCAACGCCTGCGGAGAGACGAGCGCGTGGCGCCTGGCCCGGGCCACGGCCGACGCGCTGTCGGACATGAGGAGCGTGCTGGAGCAGACGCCCCGGGCCAAGCTGTGAGGCTCCCGCGCGTTTCCCGGGAAGCTCCCCACGGACGGGAACGGCCGCACGAGGCGCAGTGTGATTAATGACTTCCTGGAGCGCTGCCCCACACATGCTGCGAGAGTTATCGCGCTCAGCCCGCTCCGTTCTATCTATCGATCGCCATCGGGCACTTCGAATGATGCTGTGTGACGACCAGATCGTGATGTGAAGAATCAGGGTTGATACAGTTGCTTTGAATTCCTCCGGTGCATTACTGATGAACTGTCAGTCGCAACAAGCGACATGGCTCGATTTCTCTGCGCTACTTTTGGATTACATGGGTGTAGATGTAAATAAAGACGAGAGAAAAAAAATCACGTCAGCGAGAGAGCTTTTCCTTTTGTCATTACAGCAGAGTGATGCTGCCCTGTAAAGGAAATAAAACGGGGGAGCAAACCAAACACGAGTCCTGGGGTGAGTGTGTTTTTAAGGAAACGGATAGAGCCAGTAGGCTAAGCGGACGATGAGAGCTCACGAGGAAATAACCGGAACGCTGCGATACAGCTTACAGAGCAAAACGCATCGGCCTCTTTACGAGGCAAATTGGAAGACGCTCTGTGTCGGTTTAGAAAAGGTGATCCAGTGTCTGTCGACTGAATTTCCGTTACGCAAAGAAAGAACGGACTGGTGTAAGTAAACAAGTAAACAGTAATTTTCTGTGTTTATATAATGTCAGCTCACATGTATAGTTTGATCACTGAAATGGATTTTTTTTCCCCCCCGTATCAATGACCTCAGTTGATTTAGGTTCAAGCTTGGAACCAGGGTGAATGACTTTGACGAGGTTTCCATTAAAATGTACGAGCTGATGTCTTATGAGCTGGACTGAACCCACCCAGAGTGACTTCTTTGATGCCGCTTAAAAGCTAGGTTAACACAATTTCATGATCCCCGGTGAGGAGATGTATCCTCCTCTGGCATGAGTCAAATCCAATGCTGTGAAAACTTGGATCAAAGATGGGGTGGAACGGTGCTTAATGCTTGCCTGGACGGCTTCGGCCAGAGAGATACGTCTTGCATCTAAAGCAGCTCTGATCATTTTATGAATTCGGTCTGCACAGATACTACAGGGGTAGTTGATGGGGAGAAACAAAGGACCAGACTCGAGAGACATAGGTCAGAGGGTGGAGTCGCTCGGGAGAACTACTCACACATGAGAACACGCACAACACGCATGCACACACCTGAAAGCTGTCAATCAAAGCCCCAATCGATGAAGCTGTGGAGAGAGATACAGAAATTTGTTTTTTGACAGGCTCATACCGAAACAAAAACCAACAAATCGTGAAAAACAACAGTAAAAGGGCATTCCTCAGATTGTAGTAAGAGGGAGAGTGTGGGTGCAGTGTTGCCTCCTAGAACAGGAAAATCATTTGAAGGCTACATCTGGAGGAGCCGTCCGTTTGGGACAGGCCCTGTCGTGATGTTGCGGTCTTCAGATGTGCCTCGAAACACATTTTCGCTTCCCTGTCTCTGAAGCAGACCGATTAGCCATGCAGTGAACTCGGCCCATCCCGCCCCCTGTCCAGTCACTATTTTTACAAACACCCACACGCCACACACCACACACACATGCCACATCCTCTCCAGAAGCTTTTATCTTCAGCCACGGCTCAGCACACATACAGTTGGCAAGCACTCTATTTCCATTCCTGAGAAAATGACCCCAGTCATGGGTCATTGACTTGAAAAACAAAGGGTCTAGTGGTTAAAATTCTCCCTAAGTACGTTATCAGTCCCTCTAGTTCCAGAGAACTTTTGAATGAACTTAACAGTCTCTGTACGTCCGGTTAAAGTAGGAGATGTAGTCGTGAAAGCCCGTTATCATTTATTATCATAATTCTTATGTCTCCTTGCTCATTATTAGCTGTTGCAATGTTACTTTTCAGTGCAGAAATGCCACAGTCACTGTTGTTTACAGGGGCTGATTTGAGACGCCTGAGAATGCTCGCCCTCTGATCCCTGACAAAAGGAGCATAAAAAGAAACATTTTGTGTTTCGCAGTGATACAGTTGACCATAGTGCGCACTGAAAAGGGTTTGTAACGTCGCATGTGAGACTCAATGTTCTGAGCTCTGAAAAAAAGGTGATGCCTGGGCCTCAGTGACTCACGGTTACCAGAAAGCAGCCTTTTCATTTCCTGCCATGAAGTCCATGTTGATTTCCCAATCATCGCTTGCACAGGCAGCAAATGCGTTTCCCAAGAATGTATCACTGAAGATCGCTGAGGGGGAGTGCTGCATCAGGAAGTAACTTGATCCTGGGAGTTTTTTCTTTTTTCACTTTTCTTCTAAAGCTTTTTAAGCCTCAAATCACATTACAGTACGTGAGAGATAGAGCTAGTCTATCCTCTGCTCCCTTATCAATACATCTCTCTTTTTTTTTACGCTGAAAAGAAATAGCAATACCAAATATTTTGGGATTACAAGAAAAAAAAAACCTTTGTTGCCCAACAATGATTTCAAGGAGGACTACACTGATTTCATGGTTATTACTGCTCTGGCTTTTGAGCAAGAGGGCACAAGGAGAAAACACTATAGAAAACGGTGAGTATACGATCCTTTCTATTCGTGTCAGAATATCTGAACCTACGCTTCCTTGATAGTCCCAGAATGTTGAGCTCCTGGCACGTACTGTGTAGAACAGACCACACTTGTTGTGAGGGTCAGTACTTCCTACTTTTTTGCACTTGAATCATGATTTCGACATACATTTTTTTAACGTTGATAGCGATGTATCTTCGAATGGTGTACATTTGAGTGCAGTAGTTATAGTTTACTGCGCCTGATAGTATGCAACAGTTCAGAGCTCTTGCCAGGTATTCATTTTCAGTGGAATCACCTGAAGCTGGTTTCCCGCTGCAGCATGTCAGTTTCAATAACATATTTCACCAAAGTAAGTAGAAAAAGTAGCAAAGTAAAGTGGTAGATACCGAAGGACAGAACAAGCTCTGAGGACATTACATTACATATTTCAAACAAGTGGTAGAGTCCCATTAGGAGGTTTGAGGGTCCTCGGGAACATCAAGTCACGCTGGCACAGCTGGTGAAGTCACTGTGGCTTCATGTTCTGAGGATTTTTCAGATATGTTGTTGGTAGAAAATAATGCCACTGATGTGGTATCACACAACAAACATGCATTCAAGCTTCGTGATGTCCCAGCACAGCCATCAGGGCTGCTATCACGGTGTCAGCCACTGTGTTGCTCTACAGTGATAATGTCGCTGGTTCAGCATTGGGAAGGGTTTAACTCTGCGATGTGCTTTGAACGCTCTCCTCAGGTGTCTTGAAGAGTGGACCACAGAATCTGAACCTTACCAGTTCTGAGCAGACGCTGCGGCTGACCTGGGAGGATGACCTCTCGCTCGCTGCGGGAAATGAAACAGTAATTTATGAGCTCGAGGTTCTCATAGAAGGAAAGCAAGTGCATTGTGTAAGTGGGTTCACGTACCTGTGTTTCCAGCCACCCCGACGACAGCGACCTCAACGAATGAATGCATTTTTAATTTGGTAATATGAAACGTTTCAGGAGAAAGTTGTTGTGATGCCTGACCAGATAGGGTCCACTCACTCATGGAAATGGACGTCCCATTTGGCCGAGGAGTGTGCGTCCCATTTAGTAAGAATCAGGTCTCGATATAAAAACCATATAAGTCCGTGGAAACAACAACAGACTCATCCTGGTTAGTATAAAGCGTACTAGTTTTTTCTTTTACTGCAATATTTTGTTCAATCAAAGCGTTTTTGCAGATTTGTCATTTCACATGCTTATTCCTCCATTTTCCTTTTTAGAGGTAAAATTCTCAACGGAACCAGAGGTTTTTCCACGGGACAAAGTGTTCATGGTCGGCACCATGGTCACCTTCTGCTGCATTGTGCCAGCAGGAAAGGCTTTTGACAAAATGTATGTGATGGAGTACAATATTAATGGGGACACTACCAAGCTCAACAATCAAACATACAGCTTTACTGTCAACGTGAGCCAAGCATCAGAACAAACCTGCGCGAGTATTGTATGCCAAACAGGAAAAATTAAGAATGCGGCCTGTGCTTACTTTGATTGTAAGTATAACTCCGTTTTTTGGAAGAATTTGGGGCTTTTGGAATCTACATCTAAATGTGTCTTGTTGACGAATGTCAAACTGTTTGCTTTGGTGCTTGTCACCCCTCAGACCCACCGCAAGACAAGGGTCTGCAGTGTGAAACCCAAGATCTACAGTCGGTTGAATGTCACTGGACAACGGGAAGACCGTCAGTCAAGACTCGCCCAGTTTATCGGCTACTTGGGAGGTAAAAAAAAAGGAAGAAAAATAGCATGCATGCAGGTGGAGTTTGAGTACTGTGCTGAATGTTTTAAAGGGGGTTTCATAATACATGATCATACTGTTGGATGGTCATACACGATCATACAACACTCCAAGTAAGATGTGTGAAGAGGAAGGTGCTTGTGGAGATGACTTCTCACTAATTTTATCGACTCCTCGTTCAAAAAAAGAGTGAACCTAGGAGCAGGTGTTGTTCAGGAGAAGAAAAGCTTTTTCATTGAAAATGTGGTCGACTGGAGGACAGCATTTAAACCGGTCCTGGCTGAAAGCCAGGTACGAGAGGAGGTCGTGTGATGTCCATGTTTGGGATGGAGAAAATGAAGCTCCAAGGCAATAGGGCGATATTGTAAGCAGGAGGGGTTTGGGAAGAAGCTTAGAAGGAGAAACTGAGGGTGGAATGTAACTGTCGGGGTTGTCAAGATACGTGTGGGAGGGTGAATGGGGTGGGCTCAGCATTTCAGGGAGATTGACTGGCTGAAATAATGTGCTGCTGGTGGCTGTGCTTTGGGTCAAAGATCGGCCTTGGATAGCATGTAAATTAGAAATGAAAAGTTCTGTAGGTCACAAAACTTAACTTGGCTTTTCAGGTCTAAAAAGCACAAAGCATAAATGGTAGCCACACACTCTCTCTCTCTCCCTCACTTCCTAAAGTGTGTCTATGGCCATCAGAGGTCTCAGCCTAACCATCCATCCATGCGTCCATTATCTAACCCTATTTATACTCACTGGCGTCGCAGAGCTCTGTTGGTGCCTATCTCCAGCTTACATTGGCAGGGATACACCCTGGACAGTCATAGAAATGACTGGAACCAGTACAAAAACTCAAAACCTTCTTGCTGTAGGGCAAGAAAAAAAAATACTGTGGCACCATGTGGGCCTCAGCCGAACAGTATGTATATCTGGGTTGAGATCACCTACTTGTGCAATTATTTGAGCATCAGTTGCATACATAATATTGCTATTGTGAAAAGAGAAATAAGATCAAATGAACAGTCAACTTAAGGTGGAAAATGAGAAATGGTTAGGCAGGACAGTCGCTATGAGTCATACTGAAATTACATTTTGAATTTGAAATTCAGTGTTTTTGTTACATATTTTTGGGTAAAGAGTGAAGCGATTAATTCATGTATATAATCTACAATTTCTATTGTCTTGGCATTAATATTTCAGTGACTGTGCCGATGGATTTAAGGGGATATGCAAGGTGAAACTGCATGTGGATGCTGGTGAGAGAAACTGGACGCTGACAGCACAAAATAAACTTGGCACGGTGGAGCTGACAGACATCGCAGATCTCACCAAAAGAGGTAAGACACTAAAAGACTCAGTGACCTTGATCCCTGATTCATTTTTAGCCGTTCAGTTTAGCTAGCTGTTATTTTTCTGATGTTTCAGTACACATGAGTGCGCCAAAGGGAGTGACGGCTTGGATTGTAAATGCCAGAAATGCCACTGTGAGGTGGGCATGGACAGTGCAACAGTACAATAACCTGAATGTGACGTGTCAGCTAAACCTCAGCCGAGGTGAAAGGCATTCCGTGGTGAGTTCACAAGAGGGACTGTTCTACACGTTTAGTCCTTTTTTGGTAAATACTAACAACATTTTTGTCTATCTCTCGTTTCCCAGATTAAAGGGTTTGGAGTTGGCCTTAATTCTATAGTTTTGAACAATCTGACACCACGTTCTGCATATAATGTGACAGTGCAATGTGGAACTGCTGACTATTTCTGGAAATGGAGTGACTGGAGCCTGCCCATCAACTTCCTTACCAGGGGCGATGGCAAGTGGGGGAGGGGGTCAGAAACGTTTAAGCAATATTGCCAGAAAAAGAGAAACTTATGATATACATTCTAGTGACTGGTTTCTTTGTACAGTTCCAGATGCTCTTGATGTGTGGAGGCGAGTGAAAGGAAACCAAACAATCATCATTTGGAAAGTGAGTCAGACGAGCATAAACCACCTCCTAATAAGTCTTCCTTTTGGCATTTTATTGATTTAGAGTCTTGATTTTTTATTTTTTATTTTGTTTTAGGCTGGAAAATTTGACTGTTGCAAATATTTGTATAGCTACTGTACCCGGCCTATGCAGATAATGGCATAGTCTGTATTTCCATCTATTGAGTCCATCTATTGAAAAACACACAAAAAATACCCAACACTGGTGTTGTTCAGCCCCAGTTTTAAAAAACAACCTTTAATCGGTGAGGGACATCGTCACATTACAACAATCACAAATATTGTTGTGATTAATTACTAAAAGCCAATTTCTAATTAATTCATCCATCCATCGCTTTAACTGCTTTCATCCAATGTCTCTTGGGAGTCTGCTGGAGCCGATCCTAGTGCACCCTGGGATCCAGGGAGTACACCCTGGAAAGGTCTCTCGTCCATCACTGGGTGCACACATAGAGACCATTCATTCTCGCTTACACCTAGGAGCATTTAAGAGTCTCCTGTTGAGCGAAGGGTGCATGTTTGACTGTCGAGGAAAGCAGAGCAGCCAGATAAAAGCACTGCAGGCACAGGGAGAACATGTAAACTCCACACAGAAAGGCCTCTGTTCCAACTGAGCCTCGAAACAGGCCAGTCCTGGCTGTGAGACGACGGACTATCCACCAACTTACTGTACTGTCACACTTCATCTGTTAATTATTAAGCCTTTTATTTATTATTTTAAGGCATATAGTGATCAGAAACTGAGCCACAAGTAATAATGAGTATTTCTTCTTACGATAAGGATGAATAAGGCTGCCGCTCATATGCTTCTCTACGTCCTTTGCTGCCTTTTCGCAGAAACCGCTGGCCAACCAAAGCCATGGAGAAATACTGGACTATGAAGTGACCTGGGCAAAAAGCACACAGACAGAACAAGTGAAAATCAGGAGCACCGTTCACAATGAACTTGCCCTTAGCCTTGAGCCCAGTGAGGAGTATATCATCACGGTTACCGCTAAGAACATAAACGGCAGCTCACCACCGTCGACAATCACCATCCCCAGACACAATGCAGGTGAGAAGTAGGAAGTACGAAGCTTTAACCACCCTTTGGAGGCTCTCCTTGTCCGCCTTGTTCCAGCTGATGCACCACACCAGCAGTCCATAATGTGAGCACAAACTCCACTGCACAATCATAGGGTGATTGAAGGGTCTTTGTTTTCTCTGTCAGACTGTGTGAAAGACTTTCAGCTCCTTGGCTAACACAGCTGTAGTTCGTCATTGCCATGATGTCCTCCCACACCTGTCAGGGAATAGAGGGGTTGCTTCAAGTGGGCCTCAATGTAGCTTATACAGTATATACCAGTTTGGCAGATCTAATTTCCTTCCTCAAAGCTGTTCTACCTGCACAATATGCGTCAGTGTCCTCAGCATTTCTAGCTTCAAGCAGTGGTTTAACTTTTGATGTCATCCATGGTTTTTATCACAGGATGCTGAATTTTGAACCAAAATGCAACATAATTTTACACTGTGGTAGAGGGAAGCCATGTTGTTGTGACTTGTGGGGACTGGAATGTGAGCCAATGGGCCAGTGAGGCTAAGGCATCCCTATGTCATGCAGATGGGAAGATGAGAGAGCTGTTGATTGTTTAAGTTTAAGTGAAACCAAAAGTGGCAAAAGCACTAAATGGTTAAAGGATATCTCTAAATTGACTAATTGGGCTATTGGGCTAATGTGCTGCCTGAGTGCATCTGCTCTTTTTTATCTTCCGGGTCAGAATGACTGACAGGTATGATGTCCCGCCTTTTGCCATTTGCTGTCTGTATGGGCTTACTTCATTTAGCCCACAGGCCGATCGGTTCAGACCAATCAGGAGCCTGCACATGCTGGTACAGTGTATCATGTAGGTCCATTAAACAAACTTCTTGCATAGGGTGGGGGACAAGATGTTTTTCTCTATGCTACATATTAGTCATATAAAACAAGGTTTGTATTGGTTGTTAAAATAATTACAAGATACTTAAATTCTCCTATTAATAATAGATGCATAACCTGCAATTGCATTTTTCTCCTTATTCCAAATCTGTTTTTTACAGAGTCCTCTGAGAGAGTGGGCAGTTCCTTTATTGTTGGCCAAAATGGTTTCTTTAACCTGTCCTGGTCTCCCAGTCCCACGGCTACCTGTGGTTACATAGTAGACTGGTGTCCCACCACAGGGCCTTGTAGTCTTGAATGGCTGAAAGTGCCTCCCAATGACACCAGTGCAAAAATCTTTTCAGGTATGTCTTACTCTTCTGCTCACAAAACAGCTATGCAGCTATGTCTCCTTGTATTTACCTGAATAACAATGCTGTTTTATCCATTTTGTCTCTCCTTCACCCCAGAAAACTTGAATGTCGGAGTGAGATACACGTTATCTGTGTATGCCTGCACCCCGGGAGCTCCAGTAGTGCTCGAGAAAAGAGAGGGTTATGTCAAAGAGAAATGTAAGACACCATTTGCTCAATATGATCATCATTAAGATAAAATAGCACTGGCAATACAATGCTTGATATACTACTTTACCAGGTATGGAAGATCGCCTGTTTAAATCGCTGAATTGGAAGCAGAAGGATTCGGACGTTGTGGTTTCTTGGGACCACATAAATCTGGCAGAACAGTCTGCTTTCATCCAAGGCTACGTCCTGTATTGGTTGGGCAAGGGCAGTAATGGCATCGCCACGACAGGTACTGTGAAACAATTAATGCTTTGAAGAATATAAAATGTCACTTTCAAGACGTAGCCTGTTAGTTGCGGGGGAGAGCAGTAACCTCGCAGAAAATCCCTCAGTCGGACCAGGATTCAAACCCACACACTTGGCACACTTGCTGTTAGGCTACAGTACTATCCACAAATTGTTGAACTGGGACGGTATTTCCCTTAATGGATCATAGTGAACTCAGTCAGAGAACCAGAGATTTACACAGTGACACAACATCCATACATTCTCTATCTGCACAGGTTTTTCTATACGCAAATCAATACTCTGACAATACTCTATGCTATGTGCCTGCAAGTAAAATTATAGTCACTTGGTAAAGACACACTTAACTGTAGTTGTAAGGAGTATTGTTGACTATTTGAACGAGAAGACACCAGTTTAGGACGGCAGTGCCGAGGTGATGGGGCAGGAGGGCCAACCACAGTGTTAAATTGTTACCTCTAAACTCTGAATGCTATCGCCACTAATCACTTTCTCCATGTCCAGAGGATCTTGCTGCTACCAGCCTGACACTCACAAACCTCAACATCTCTTCATACACTTTCACTATGAAGGCGCAGACTGCACTTGGGGAATGTGGCACTTCATCCATTAGCGGCACCTTGAATTCACTAAGTAGGTTGCTTCCTTTCCCTTACGCCATGTTTTCCTGTGTACAAATCATGTCTCGTTGGTAGAGTGATTGAAAATACTCTAAATATTCATACATTGGCTGCATCGTCCCCATTTGTCATTTTTCTGTCTCATCTAATCAGCCGATGACCTGGTGATACCTGTCATCACTTCCTTGGTTGCTGTTTTAAGTGTCCTTTCCATCGCCACAGTCCTTTGCTATAAAAAATGGACATGGTAAGTAATTTTTTATTTGCACAAGTGTGGCATAGCCTCTGATTTTGCCAATTCAATGACAGTAGTTCCATTTTCTCTCATATTTTACAGGCTCAAACACAAAGTCTATCCACCAATACCAAAGCCAGTTGTGACCGACAAGTGGTTTGTGTCACCTGTAAGTTCTTGTGAGCATTTCCTAAACACCCAGTTATCAGTTATTACCATTGGATAAGTGCGGTCATGACAGCCGTACTCCACCTGCTAGGCGGTGGACGAGGCTGTTATCACGCATTCATTGAGCTGATTCAATGCTATTATAGGATGCCCTGGGGGCCTGCCCAACAGGCACTGTTGATGCTGTGAACCACAGTATTTTTTTTTTATCCCAGTTACACCATTTAATTGGCATTTGTGATAGTGCCATGATAGTGCCAGACAGATAGTTTAAGAAAAAAAGATAGAAAAAACATTTGATTTCCCTCTTTAAAGCAGTGTAAGTAAACCAACCTTCTATTGATCAGTGTTTTGTCTCTTTTTCAGGATGGAAACAACTGTCTTCATGTGGATCAGTGTGCCCACAGTGAAGCAGATACTGTTGACGTTTCATTGGTTCAATGTAACCCTGTAGCACTAGATAATGGCTATGTCAGTCAGGAGAACATGGTTTTTGTCTTTGGGCAACCTCCAAAGGGTTGCTGTAACCAGCCCCTGAAAAGATGTTCCTCACAACTGCTCTCATTACCCATTACAACCAACCCGTCCCAGTCAGGGCTACTCTCTTCGCCATTCAAAAGTGTGTTTTCCAACCCATCATACAACCTGATAATGTGTCCTGGAGAGCAGCAGTGCAATCTAGTCTCTGAACCTCAGGAGGATGCACTCATAGAGAGAAATTTCAGTGGATACAAACCTCAGGGTCATGAAGAAACCTGCACAGTAACCCAGACAACGGATCTCGAGAGCCCTATGTTCTGTGTTTCAAGTTACATTTTGTTACCTGAGCCATCTTCAAATTAGCTCCTGCATGGGAATCCTTTGAAGTTTGTTGTGAGAATGAGCCATGCTAGTTGTTAGCGTGTCATCAACCCAGAAGTCGCCACGTTGGAGATACTCTGAGGTACAGTAAACACTGATCCGGATGAATGGGAAGACTGCTCTGGATAAATGTGAATACTGCGATGGAGGAATGTGTGAAATGAGATAGAAGTTCAAAGACATAGGGAGGGACTCGGCCCACAGAAAAGAGCATGATTTGGATTTGTCCGCCCATTGGTCTTGGATCAGTAAAGACTCAGGGAGTCTTCCGTCTATCATACTGTATATCCCAAAATGTCAACTACTCAATAAACCTAACCAAAATGTATTACAAATTAGGGAGAACAATGCCAAAAGTTATCAGAGGAAAGGGGGGCCCTGTGCTCTGTGAACTGCATATTACACTGGGGGTCTTTGAAATGAAAAACAATTAACAATCACTTGGTCACCTTGGTTGTTGCTATGATATACAAATAAGGTTAGGTTATCTGGCCTTCACTACACATCTGTTTGTGATGACTTGATACTGCACGTCCCTCACCCCTCCACACATCATCTGGTTGTTGCAGACTCACTACACACAGACCATGACTTGTCCTCCTCTAATTAACGAGTTTATGCATTAACAAAAACAACAACTGCGTTCTCCAATTGAACTCTTGAATACACTAACTGTATAACCATATGCAAGTGACTGCAAGAGAGTGCAAAACATTGAGAAAACATCAAGAGCAGCAGAAATATGCAACTTTCTCAGGAAAAAGTCGGGAGCAAAGAGAAAGTAAAGCCAAGCAAAATTAAAACTGTGTTTTCTACATTATTCATAACATGGCGTGTCGCTACCTGATTTGCGCTGCCACCATCTTGGACAGCTACGGCAACACCAATTGAGCAAACCACTGAGGCTAAGTCAGTGTCGATAATGTCAATGATATGTCAATAATAAGCATTAATATAATAATGCTTGTAATGTTTTCAGTGCTTTGTTTCGTGTTTTGTTTGCTGTTTCGTATTTTGAATATATGTAAAAATTATAATTTTTTTAGTGTTGCAATATGAAAGAGGCTTCTTTGTAAAACATCTGAAATGTTCAATAAATAAATAAATTGTGTATGTATGTATGAGTGTGTGTGCACGCATATGTGTGTGTCTATCTACCTGTCTACGAGAGAGAGAGAGAGAGAGAGAGAGAGAGAGAGAGAGAGAGAGAGAGAGAGATACATTTTCTTAATACACATTTGACACTGGTACACTGTACGTATGCTACCCTCTGCTGGTGACAGGATGCTCTGAGTCATGACACTTTTCAATACTATTTGGTTCCCTTACAGGTGATGATTTTCAACTTTAAATGTGTGCTTTGCTAAACTGCGTGTGAGTGCCAAAAAAAGGGTAATGGATGATAATTCCTCTTTTCCTCATCCAACTGGCCTCAGGCTGCTTTTTAGAAGGCGTGAGGGGAAGTGACATGAGTTCATCCACACAGGTTGTTCTCTGTCTTCTATTAAACAAAACTCCTTCCACTCTTCTACTTTTTAGCATCTAAAGAGAAAATTAAGTTTTCAGTATACGAATCAGTCTTTCATAATAACTGCATTTTAAGAGTGTACCACAAGATTAAAAGTTAAAATCACCGATTCAGGGTTTCTCACAAGAATAGATCAACCATTTCAGCCAAAAAAAAAGTAAAAAAATCTAACCAGCTGTTTAGCTGACTATGCAAGTGTGATATGATTAGTGGTGAAAATATGCTGTTCGTTATCTGCCTTAGATTACAAAGCACATTGCTCTAGCCAAACCCAATATTTTTTTAATGCCACAAATACTCTGAGGAGTAACACATATAGTTTGAAACTTGATTATGGTCAACAACGTAAATCACATCTGCTGCCCTTAAATACCTGTTTTGCAACCTCTGACTCAGAAACCTCCGTGGTAGTGCTGAATGTGTATCTCCCTATGGGCATCCCATTTCCTATTCTACTGGAATGGTTATTGTCACTTGAAGGAAGTGATGGGTTGGTATCTGTGAGAAAGGATGATGTTGAATGATCTGAAGGACAGAAGTCCAAAACAAAAAAAACATACCTGAGACATGCCCAAAATGTAGCATTTGGTGGTTGCCCAGAGACTGGTTAAAAATCACTCCTGTTTTTGCAATTAGATACAGATCTTTCTTATGAATACATTCTTTGAAAATACACTTTGTTATAGTAGTCAAGGAAGGCAGAGAAGGGAGTTTTAACTGTGACAAAACATCTATCATTTGACTAAAGAAAGAGTTAATCCACCTTTGGTCACCTTAGTAGATTTAAACACATGATTTTAGCATAACACTTTATATTTGGCCAGATAAATATGTTGCCACTCAATAACTTTATTTTAAGCAACCACTTGTTGCCATTTTGCTGTGCATTCTGTGGTGCTGAGCCCTCCTAGGGGTCTTTTTTGCATGGGTTCAGTTGTGACACCATATGGTAGAAAGGAGCAGCCTTTTCAACCTCTGCTATGAAGCCCCTACAATAACAAGCAAACCTCAGGAAAGATCTGAGCCCAGCCAGGTTAGTGGGCATCTTCCAGTTTCTCACAACTGCTATGCTGTCAGGATCTTTTGCCACACCTTCACCTACACTGCACCAAAACTGTGCAAGAACACTGGGAAATTGAACAGTTCCCATAGTGACACCCAGCGACATGCAGCCCAGCAGGTCCGCCTTTCTTTATTCCCTGCATGCCAGCATACAGTGGTTCCCTCTGCAGGAAGCCATATTCATACCCATGTTTTAAATGTTCTACCTCATCTTTTCTACTTTGTGCCACCTGCCACATTTGGACAATGGCAAATTTGAATTTATGATCAGCACGGGTTAAAATTCAGTTTTCACAAGTAGAGTAGCAACAATGGACAGATGGAGAAGAAAATCTTGTGCAACTATTTTGATTGCAAAATAATATTTTAAGTAATATTTGCCAGGAACGTTTCCTGCTTTTATGCAGTTTTTCTTGACTGTCAGTGAAGACATTTTGACTCCACCACCACATGAGCAGATTTATAATTTACAGCAGGAGTACAGAAACACTTTACACATGAGGAAAACCTTTGCCCAGATATGACCTGTTGACTAACAGTGAAACCCTTCCCAGCTCCTTCTGTCTTTCATTTCCAACAGAGTATCTCTGTCACACAGTGAGACAGACACAGACAGGTGCAGGGTTGGCATTTTGTTGGACTGGATCAAGTCAAGTCAAGAAAAGCAGATTTTTGATTATTCAAGGGGCCCATCATATCAGTTTTCATCTTCAGTAATAATAATTTATCTGATCTCCTATCAGCTGTACAAAGCTAAAAACCATACTTGATCCCTTAAGCATTCATATCTGCCTATGGCAGACTCACAGACTTGTGACATCGGATATAGACTCCCAAAGAAAAAAAAATTATATTTAGACATGGACATGAAAATACAGCAGAGTTCACATTGCTGCAGGTTTTATAGTAAGGCTTTTACACATGTGGATATAAGGGTTCAGCCGGTGTGAACATATGACAAAATGACCTCCTTCCATGTTGCAAATGGTTCATATGAAACACAGGAAGACCGGTCTTCTATTTCAAGATTACGCTGAGCATGAAAACTCAAGTCAGGCACGCTTGCTTAGAATGTGATCAACAGAGCAGCGCTGAGTTGTGCAGAGAGGCTGCAGCAAGCTCATCCAGACAACAGCACAATGGATTCTCTGGCAGAGAGTTTGGCACAGTGTGATGTGGAGGCTGAGATGACTGTGCTGACACCTGAAGATATCACTCACCAAAACCTGGATGCCAGCGATGAAGTTGAGCACCTTCGAAACAGGTAACTACAGCAGAGTAACTGGATCCATCCCTGTAGCCCAGGGCCAATGTGATCAGTTTAAGGACATCTATTTGTGCAACTGACTCATGTGTTTGTTCTGAAGTGTGTTTGGGTACATCTAGTAAAAACTAATGCAGTATATAAGAAAAATGCTGTAATAAATCCTAAATTTCTTATGAAGGTCTGTGAAGAACACCTGAAGACTAAATCTCCCAGAGGACTATCTATTGCAGGGTTTTGGCATCAGGTTGATTCAGCAAAATGTATTTGATAAACATGAACTTAAGAGTGTGTGAAAACATTGTGAGTGTGAGAGGAGGGTCTACGGGTATGTCAACACAATAAGCTTAATAATGGTGAGGGAAGTCATGTCTTAGGCAAACAATCAAAAGTCATCAGTGACTGATTATTTCGTATTTAGGTTATTATTATTATCTTTGTATACTAGTCTTTTTCCTACTTTATTTTATATACTTTTGATTCTATTTTTTATGTTGCATTGTCTATACAAGAAAGAGAAACAGCATTTCAGTTCTTTCTGCATATTCTTGTATCGACTTGAGATTGACCTACACAATAAAGACCTTTGAATCTTGATTGATTATCACATTGCCCAGATACAGAGTTATGCATTTTGGTCGTTAAACTTGAACTCTTTCTTTTCAAACTGAAACTAGTTTCCAAACCCATTTTTAATCCTGATGAAATCAAATTAATATACTTACAGATATTTTGAAGCTTTTATCTGACAATGTGCCTCTATAAAAAAAAAAAAACAAGCCATAAATTGTTCAACTGTTGCTGATTTTACCTGCCAAATAATGTGTTGTGCAATCAGTAGGTAAAGTGAAATTAGGTAAAACTAATTGATAGCTAATAATTAATAACTGTAGTTTGAAAAAAGTTTACAACACAAAACTCTTTATTTGAACTCAAAATTTGGTTGAATGGGCAATGTTGAATCAACAGCCACATTTTCTCTCTATGCCTTCAGCTTGCGTGAGGTCGTCCACGATGACAATGTCCAACCCAAGATGCAGACTCTGATGATGGACTCCTCCTTCTCCATGGTGACCATGCAGGGGGAGGACAGCGGCATTGCTTGGGAGACCACGCCGAGCCGCTGCACCACACCATGGGCGTCTGAGGCTGGGAGTCTCAGTGTGGACCTCAGTTCCCCAGTACTGCTACGGCCTGCAACACCTGGGTCCGCCCCGGCAGGGAAGATCATCTTTGTCATGGACGAAGAACTGATTTCAAGACGGAGGAAAGCTAAAGAGAGGGTGAAGAGCAAAGCAGATAAACAGCGAGAAGTTCTCACAGAGAGTTTGGACAACATCTCGGGAAGACCAGAGTTAGTTGGGGTCTCGCAGCCAAATGTAAAAAATGAAGAGGGAAATGAAGAGGAACCAAACGATGCTCTGGTAGACAAAGACCAACGGCTGTTCAGTTTGGTGTCTGAGGGGTCTGAAATCCTCAATATTATTGTTCCCCCAAAACTGGCCACTGTGGACGAAGAAGAGAGCAGAGAAATGGTGGACAATCTTTCCTATTTGGAGGACAGTCCTGTTCCTAAATCCAGTGAGGAAACCAATGATTATGAACCAGTAGTGCAAACAGCAACAGCACCAGAGGCAGTGATAGGTGATCGGGTCAGACCCCCACCTTTAAACATAATGGATCCACCGGGGGCTCCTGTGCCCAGACCTTCACCCAGAGCAGCTGCTCACAACATGGACTACTTTGAGGCCTTCACCATGGTGGATGCACAGTCTCCAGGAAGTCCTGATGTGGGCACACAGGGACTGGTGGAGCGAGAGGCAGAGGTTTCCACTCTTACCCAGGATCCTAAGCAAAACTTGCCCTCTGAGGACAACACCGCTACCACAGCAACACCAGCACCAGCAGCAGCTTCAGACAATGACAAGTCTGATGCAGTCAGCCTGGAGGAAATCACCAGTGAACTTCTGGATGAAGTCTTCTATGGCAGCACAGACAATTCCCAGAAAAGTGTTGACCGAGAAGACAGAGGTTCAGAGAACGTGCCTGCCAGACTCCCTTCAAAACCAAGTGGCTCAAATTTGTTTGGAAGCCAAGAAGAGATCCTGACACCAATCTTTCTACCTGAAGGACCTCCCAAAATTATTGATCCCATTTTGCTGGAGGAGCCCAAAGCCATGGCCTTCCTTTACACTGACTTGTATGAAGAAGCCATTGGCAGTCGGCAAAAAGAAGAGGATACAGAGAGTTTAACCTCTGAGAAGTCTTTTCACAGCAGACACTCAGACCGTGAAGCTAGGGGATATTTAGAGAAATATGCCCTTATTGACGAGACTCCTGTAGTGGAAGTAGAGCCAAGTGTTAAAAGCAAAGACAAAGAGGATGTGCCACGGGTACTGTCAGAAGATTTCTATGACTTTGGTATTTTGCCAGAAAAAGATGAGATCCCTCATTCAGAGGAGGAAATCACAGATTTCCTCAGGTCAAGCGGCAATAACTCTCCATGTGACATAGAACCATTCCCTCAATCACGACAAGAGGAGGTACCCCAAGTGCCAGCACGGAGTAAAGGCAAGGCAACAAAAAAGGTCACGATCAAGGCAGCAAAACCATCTGAAAACCCACTAGATCCACTTACCATCTCAAGCTTTGAGTTCCCTGCAGAAGGACCTGAAAGGGAAAGCACAGATGATCACCCTGCTTCCCTTGATGACAAACGTGAACCTACAGACCAGGAATTGTGGAAACAGCAAGCAAAAAAATTGGAAGCTCAAAAACCAGTTCCCCCTCCCAGGAAAAAGGTAGCATCCCCTCCTAAGGCTTGCCTGGACCTAACACCTCTGACTCCAGTTGATGTCATGACACAAGAAGAGGAAGAGGCCGGTGGGAAGGAGCAGAGAGTGGAAGAGAAAGAGACGGCGTCTCCTGCAGAGACTGCAGATGAGGGAGATGGAGACGGAGAGGAGGTGATACAGAATCCCTGCAGCTCTGCTCCGTCAGATAACATTTTGGCTTCGATGGAGTCCCAACACACTGACAGTGAAAAAGATGGTTCTAAAATACCAGATGAGGAAAGTGACACGAAGCCAGTGGAAGCAGCGCAAACAAATGGAACTGAAGACGAAACAAAACAAACAGAGTCAGAGCAGGCAGATACTCCTGCGTCAGAATTACCTGAGACAGCAGTTAATCCTGAGAAACAAATAGATACTCTGACTGCTTCACCAACTGAACCAGCTAAAGGCAAAGCACAGTGTATTATACTTTAACTGACACACACTTAAAGTCCCTTGTTTATTGTTTCTGTATTCAAAGTCTTAAAATCAGAGTAGAATTAGGCTACAATCAAATGAGAAAAAACATCATTTGTAAAGAGTACGTAATACTGTTTATCTCAAATTTTTTTAATAATTTGGACAAAATTATACAAGCTGTACTTTAAAAAATAAAATTATTCAAATATATCCATGATGAAAATAGTTTCATGTGTTTTACAGATAGTCTCAATCATGTTCATGTTTTAAAAGGAAAGGAGTCAGGTCAAGAGTGAGAATAAAAAAAGGTGAGCGAGCATGTGTGTTTGCATTTGTGTGACATTAGGGTGGATCTTCGGCTATAAATAAGCCTTCCTGACTGTGAACCTGACACCTTGTCTCAACTGGGAGTCTGTGTACAGTGTACACTCTCGTAAACAAACGAAAAAGGGGTTATATGTGCATATTATTTACATTAGTTCATTTTTTTAACTGATTAATTTATACTAAATTATTACATTTAAATTGTATGTGCCAGTTCCAACATTATCCGCTTGAAAACTTTACGTCTGCCTGGAGCTTCTTCAAGACTGCATTGCATACCATCTGTTATACACATGTCCGTAAATGAGGGTTCATGTCAAGCATTATCTTTAAATATCATTATTTCTTGGCTTAAATCCAACGACCCCATTTTGTGCCTTCTGCTTACCTTAAACAGTAGATTGAACACACATTCAGAGCTATTTATATGCATACATTGAAACGTGTGAAATGTAAAGATAAAATAAATGTGTAGCCTGCAGATGGTTTGATTTTGTTGTTGTTTGTTCCTGATAACTGGGGCTGTGTTTAAATACGTCGGGCATAATATTATCAGGTTTGAAGAGCTTCGATGACACCCAGTGTCAGAAATGATAAACGTCCCGTTTTTTTTTACCTTTTAAATCGCCATTTCTCCTCCGTATCAACGGTGGCAGCAGCGAGTTGATAGTGAACTGAGCGTCACACAAGCGGCTCCCACAGTCATAGATGTACAACACATAGAGTGGGTGTCAAGCTCCCATCATTTTTATAATGGTGCGTATAATGACAATCGCGGTGATACCCAAAAATTATCATCAACTGAAAAGAACAACGGAGCTTGCCCAAGGACATGTGTCTGAAAAATAATGCATGACACCAACATCACTAAGATCACTAAGTTGTGGTCAATTTTTAATCACTTGAGGGGACAAGATAACACATAATAGTACATGGGAATGAGATCATTAAATTATGGCCATGTTTTTCTAACACGAGGAATTGAGGTACTTAAGCTGTGGCAATGATTTTATGACGTGTGAAAGTCAGATAATGCATGGCTGATGAGCTGCTCTCCAAGGTGGCTTTGGTATTTGGCCTTGGTGCCTTGTGGACGCTTCTCTACTGAGATGTTCAGGGCATATCGATCTGGAAGGAGACCCAGACAAAGACCAGACAGACACTGGAGAGATATATCTCGACTGGCCTGGGAATGACTCAGGATCCTCTTGGAAGAGCTGGGGGAGTTGGCTGGGGAGAGTATTGTCTGCGCTTCTCCTCTATCTGCTGCCCCTATGAGCTGGATTCAGAAGCAGTGGATGACAACACAACATCCCAAAAAGGGCAACAATCCCACTTGCCACTGGAATCATCTCATCACCAGTCATTATTGAGTCATGGCTCCAACCTAATAACCTTGTTTCCACAGGCTTTTTTTATTAAGTATTTTCCCAGGGTTCTCGAGGCCTTTACTGATGGAACAGGAAAGGAAATGGGGAGGGGGGACTGTATGGGATGCCTGCTTTGCCCACTGAGCTAGACAACGACACACTCAAATAACACACACTAAAATAAGAAAAGTGAAATTTAGTGAAAGCACATGGCGGTTAACTTGGTGGTACGCGCTGTTGTCATAGCACCAGTTCATATCCTGGTTGGACCATTCTGTGTGGGGGATGCATGATCTTGGCCATAGGCATGTGTTTTCTCTAGATACTCCGAATTCTTTCTACGGTACAAAAACTTGCATGTTGCGGCCAGTTAGAGATGGATGCACATCAATCTAACATATCCAACATACCAATTCTAACATATCTCTAGTTTTTAGATGTTTACAAATATGATGACAATGTGTGTTATTTGTTTTTGATGGTAATGTCTGATAACATTATCATCAATACTGAACTCAGACCTCAACATTGTGACAATAAACATAACAATACTCAGGGCATTTGCAAATCAAAATACAATTAAAATAGAATATACTCCCCCTTTAGAAATCTATTCCATGTCACAATATTATAACTATTTTTCAAATTCTATAAAATGTTCCTAGCTCACAACACATGCAGTGTGAGATTAGAGTAATTGCGTCTTAATCTGATCATACAGCATAAGCGTTTGAGTAAACTACAAAAATTGTGTTTGGTTTGATTACAATGACTGAATTCCTCCTCGGAGCAGAATTGGTTCTTTCTACTCAGTCTATTTCTACACAGGAAGTCCCTAACCGGCGCTCTGCTGAACTTAGCATTGTGCTAATCTAGCCATGGCCAATGTGTCCACTTTCTGCTCTTCTGAGGGAAACGATGCCGATAACGGGGACCAGCCCTCGGTGGAAGACGGACTAGTGGACGCCTTCGGTGACCTGGCTGCTCTCCCGGTGGAGGTCGGAGAGCGGAGACCCACATGTTTACGGTGCCGGTGAGCGGAGCTAAAGTGCAGCTAATGCTAACTCAGAGTGGCTCTGGTCAGGCAAGACAGGGACCGTTCAGCCCAGCCTCCTTTTCCTCTATTTCTCCTCCTTTCCTGTTTTTTTTTTTTTCTATTAATGGCCAAGCAGCTTCATGTCGTTACAGAGAGAGGTCCAGAGCCAGCTGACACGTGAGATGTGTCTAGTGTGGGTGAGGGTTAGAGAACAATCACAGCTTCACGGTCTTCAACTTTCCTCCCATGCAGTCGTCCTCAGAAGGTGTGTCTCTGTCCCTTTCTCCCAACTCAACCTCTGGAGGTCTCCACCTGTCTGTACATAGTTCAGCATCCCGCAGAGGTGAGATCAATCAGCCAATCAATGAGTGATCTAATGCTGTTTATTCTGATATGAAGTATTAAAAAAATACAACCCCGGAGTGTAAATACATAACTTGTGTCCATAAGGGAGTAGAAATGTTAGTCACTCTCAAAGACTGTAGACCTATTATCATGAGTTATAGTTGTAGTTATAGTTATAGGTAGTGTCCTAAAGACCAGACTCAGAAGTACAAGTGGCCAAAATGAGTTATCTCTAAAGGGTGGCTGTGCTCAGCCCTGGAAAGGATGTGAGAAGCTCACGCATCTGGGGGAGGCTCTAAGTAAAGCCGCTGCTCCTCCTCATTGAGAGAAACGGGCTGAGTTTGCTCACGCGCCCGATCGGGATGCCTCCCTAGGAAGGCACTTCGATCTAATCCATCTAGGAGGGGACCCAGAGGCAGACCCAGGGCAGGCTGGAGAGATTGAGGGCCAATTCCAAACTGACGAGTGACAAGTACACGAGCGTGTTCCATTGTCAGATCATCAAGTCAGTGAATGAGCCCTTTCCCTTATGGGAAGTAGGCATTGCCTTCAAGAAATTACCCACAGCTCATATCGTTGTGAAGTCGGGTACAGGAGATCCTGTCAGAATACCAGAAATTTAAAAAAAAAAAAGTTTTTATTTGTATTTTTGCGGATCCGCATTGGCAGCTGCCTCGGCCACATCATGCGGCCTTGTGCATGCTAGTAGTACGTTGACAGTCCCACAGTAGCCAGTGTCACCAACATGTCGGGGCAATGTGAAAGAGGAACAAGCGCTTCTCCATTCGTAGTGTGTGGAGCCCTCACAAGAATCTCACGCTCAGTTTACTCACTGTACAGGGCTAGGCGATTTCGTTCTTGAACACTTTTTACCAACTGCTGCTCCCTGTGTCCTTGAATGAAATGCTAAGAGCTGCAACAATTAAGTGATAAATCAGTACTAATTGGTTTATGAAGAAATCAACAATTCTATTAATAGTACAGTCTATCATCAGTCATCGGTTTGATTTTTGAGTATGTCCTAAATAAGTTAATTGATTTCAGAGCGCTTATTGTTTCTCTGGTCCTTGGCATAAGCTGTATCCTTGAGATGTGTTCAGAATGTTATTCTAGCGTTTCATTTTGGCTGTTATATACTGCATCAGGATCAGAGTGTGCTTATTGCCAAGCAGTTGCACTTAGTGACACAGCTACAAAGAATTTGTTTAGGTGTTTCGTGCAAAAGGAGCAATTGGAATGGCATAAATGGCAATAATCGAAGTACACAAATTACAGACCAAGCATCTGATGAATATCTCCAGAAAATAATACACAGATCGTTTGATTGCGAGAATAATTGTTTGTTGCGACTCCACTGAAGTGGAGCTAGTGACAGTAGTTTTGATTATGATTCTAATCTGTTGTCTAATGTTTTCAGGAGAGCAGAGTGCTGCGCACGGTCCCTTTACTTGCCGCTTGCCTGCCACAGGGAAAATGCAATGTCATAGTTGGGAGAAGATTCAATGAGGAAAAGTATGCGGCGTTTCTTCCCTGGTATCACACTGATTTCATCGTGTTTCGACACCATTGCCAATGACATCACCAGTGTATTCAGATTTTGTCTTTGTCTGTTTTTTCTCTCAGGCACACAGAGCTGGCTGCAGTATGTCGGGACAGCAGGACGCTGATCCTGTATCCAGGACCTAAATCCCAGAACCTGGAGGAGTTGGTGCAATACCAGGAAATAGGCACAGTGAAACACAATGTGATCATCATAGACGGCACCTGGAGCCAGGCTAAGAACATGTTCCTTAAAAACAACCTGTTCCACCTCCCCAAACAGGTGTGTGCTGTACAACTGGGTTAACTAGAACCAGAACTAGAGTCTGAAATCCACCTGAACACACGTGTTTGGACTACTGGAGGAAACCAGACCATCCAGATGAACCACACAGACAGTGTCAACCACACATCCATGGAGGCAGTCTTTAAATTTTGTCAGTTTTCATCCTGGCCTGTGCCAAACATTGTAGAATTTAAATCAGGCTGCACATGGCGGTCAGCTCTCATTTCACATGTCCAGACCGTCTCTTAAATCTACCTCTGGCTGCAGAGATAGGAGGCATTTCTCCGGGTTACATCATACGGGGACTCGGCGCTGTGACAAACGACAAACTCAGAGGATAAGTGCCGTATTTAGTAGTGCCGTATTGTTTCACCAGGTCCAGCTCAACAGGACTCTCTCCAGTCAGTACGTGATCCGCACTCAGCCCTCCAACATCTGTCTGTCCACGCTGGAATGTGCGGCCGTCGCCCTGTCCATCCTGGAGCGCAACGACGAAATTCAGGAGGTATGCTGAGGATAGAAATGTGCCGTAGTCCGGACAAGTCCTGAACGCTTAGGGCCCATACACCAAAATACATTTCCGTTCACCCGTTAAGCTTTTTTGAGGCGTCTTTGTCTAAAGTGACAACATTGGAGAAAAAACGCTCAAGCTACATTCAAGTAAAATGCATATCAGTGTGTAAAATTATCAAATAATTTTAGCACTGTGCACACACCAACCACAGTTATCGATGCAGTGTTTAACATTTACAAAGGTAAAAGGGAGTATTTGCACAGATTTAAGAATTCATCGTCAATGTAATTCCTTTGTGCCTCGACACTTAAATGGCAAGGTTAAGTAAATGACACAGTGGAAGAGACACAGGAAAGGTTTTGAACAAGTGCAGAATATAGTACAGTGTATTTTTATTGTAACTGTGCAGTAAAAGACACTGTTATACTCTATAGTGTTTTAGAGTGTCTTAATGTAATTTTAAACTTTTTTTTCTGTATTTATTATTGCGATTCATCATTTATGAGCTAAGGGGGAGCCTGAATTTCAGTATCATGCATTACAGTATCATTATAAGGGATGGGAGTGCAGTGTTCAAGCACTAGTTAAGAGGAGATGGCCAAAAGAGGAGACATAAACCTTGTATTCATCCATTCGATCATTCATTCATTCATCTCTCTGTGTCATTCAGGTGCTGCTGAGGCCACTGAGAGCCCTGTGCTCCTTCCAGCTGGAGCACGGCGCTCAGATCCACCACAGCAAGGAGCACCTGCTGAAGAATGGCATGTATGACAAGCCCATGCCCAAAAACAAGCGCAAGATAAAGAGGATGGAGAAACTGGTCACTGACCACAACATCTGCCCCAGATGAGGGAGCGCTGGGGCGGTTGCTCGCACGGGTGGCTCGTCTGCACAGGACCGAGACATCGCGCGCGTGGCAGCGTCAGGGTGCAGGCACCACTGGACGTTTTGGGAGTTCTCCCTGTTCTTTTATGCGTTTGTTTGCAAATGTTCACATTTTAAGTGTTTGTCGTTAATTTAAAAGGAGTCGATGGGGGAGTTTGTGTTACGGAGTTGTCCTGGTGTGACAAGGAACCAGGCTCTCATTGTTCTAGCAGCGGTTTACATTGTTCTGACCTGCACTTTATTAACACCTTGGTGGTACTGTTGTGACTGACTTTATATGGCTACACTTGATCTCATCTGGAAGGGCTGATTCTGTTTTGTTTTGTTTTTTATGAGTACACTATTTTTCTATCCAAAATATTCCACAAAACAAACAGACAAAATTGTATTTCTCTGTATGGGACATCTCAAAAGCATAAAGTTCAATTTAGCTGTGATATTTTTCAATGCTTATAGCCATAAACCTACAATTTTTTTTTTTATATTGAGGGAATAAATGTTTTCTCAAAGAAAAAAATGGACAATGTCTGATTCACTGTTTTTATGAATGAAGAGAATATTTCAAACACAAGAATGCTTTAGAGTCTTTCTTTTCTCATACCAACATGCTAAACTTGCATGGATTGTTTGTTTTAAAAGGAGTGAAATGTGTGGCGGTGTATAAAATGACTCTAGAATATCATTGTATAGCTACAAACTACAGTTATTCAAAATGCATATTGGAGCATGCAAGGGGGTAAAAAAGATAAAAGATGTCTCAATCATTCATCTTCTTGCCCCATAGCCTTCTTGCTGTGAGGTAACAGAACTATATGGCCCTCCTAAGCAATTATTTTCCATGTTATCTCTATTTCTTGAGAGTTAAATGGCAAAGTTAAAAATGATGCAGGGAAGAAGACAAGAAAAGTTAAGCAAATGCAGTGCAATTTACATCCGTCCCAATCCTGTCTTCCTCCTTTCTATTCATCCATCCACTGGCTGGGAGAGGGAAATTTTTGATCATTCTATTTGCCCATACACTCTTCTTTTGATTATTTTAACTTATTAATATTATGATGAACAGTTTTCCGTTGTGAACCCACTCAAAATCAGTCTATCCTTCCCTGTTCATCCATCCACCTCTCTCACAGTCCGCTGTCACGTGTCACCTTTGACGGAGCTTCTGCGCATGCGCGTTCCGCTCCGGGCCCCTGGTTAGTTTCGCCATCTTCGTCGGCTGTCCATTGTTCACCGTGGAGCTAACGGCGGTGCGAAACCACTCCACGCTGCGCAGTCAAATCACTCCAACGCGGTCACCGGCAGCTGCCCGTGACGGTCGTGGATCTACTCTCAGGGTTGCGACTTGTCCTCGCCCAGCAAGTTGGAACAGGATGGACGATGACCTGCCCAAAACCCTGTAAGTGTGCGTCTGTTGCACCGTTAGCCGGACGGTGACCACTGGTATCCGTCACGTAGCCGAGGCTCAGCGGCTACAGGGCGCATTTCATCTGGAAAAGACTCCCCTTTCTCTTTATCAGTTTCTCCCCTGTTAGCGCGCTAATGCACTGGTTCCCCGTGGTCTCGCTTTTGCTTTCGGCTAAGTCAGTCCCACAATAGCATGTGCCAAAGTGAGGCAACAAATGCCACAGCTAGATTGGGTAACGCTATCGGGCTAATTCCAGAAAAATCTCATATTAGCGCACAACAAACACCGGGTTCAAAAGTAAAATTACCGTTGAAACACAAACCCCTCGTTTAGGATTCATATACCGGACGAAAAGGCGTCCTGTAACGATTGTGGGAGTGTATGCATGTGGGCTTTAGACGGCGAGGAAGTGTTGCTAGCGGGAAAGAGATCGTCAAATTGACAAATTTCTTAAGGGAGTTTGGTTCACCATTACCATTTAAACGGATTATTATGCCATCCCGTACCTGTAGTTTGGTTCAGTGAAACGCTGCAGCGTTGCCTTTGTCCGCTGGTTTGTTTGTTTTTTGAACCACCGGTTATTTTTGATACCGGGAAAAGATTAACTTAATTCTATTTAGCAGTGATGTAAGGACAAGGTCAATAGCTCGAGAGATTTCAATAATGTAAGTAGGCCTTGACTGCACCACACTGTGCTTGGCTGGAGAACTTGTTATTATGCGTGCAAACTACGGAATCATTTGAAGGATTTAACCACCTTCATTTTTTTAACGCTGAAATCTCGCTGGTGAATTTCGCCTTTGCCGTGTGGTTAATTAACCCCTCCCCCCCGTAACAATTACGAGTCGTACAGTCGAACCCACTTATTGATAAGGCATTTAACCGAGGTAGACGCGAACACGACGGAGCTGCAGGTATACAGGAGGTGAAGCCGGGGCGAGCGGTGTAAAAAAAAAAGTTGGGTAAATGCGGATTCCGCGACGCGTCTACATGTTTGAACGAAAGAAAAAAACCAGTGGTGAGTTTCACCATCTAGCACCACGGCAGCTGGAACCATTTTATTGATGGTAAGCCGAAAACATGATTGCGAAGGACAGCTTGTCCTTTCCAAATTGTCGAATGTTGTAATTCATTTCCATTTACTTGACAATGTATTTTACCTATTGGTTATGTGTGTGTTTAAAAGAAATCGGGAAAAGCTTGCAAATAACCCTTTAACACGGTCATGTGTGTTTTTTTTTTTTAATTTTTTATCTTTTACTTTCCCTCCTCTTACCAGCCATTTCTGCCAAGTGGTTCATTGGTACCGTGTACCTGTCTCTTCATCTTGTGTCTAGGTATGTGGGGAATCTGTCCAGGGACGTCACGGAGGCTCTCATTTTGGAGTTGTTCGGTCAGATCGGGACCTGCAAGAGCTGCAAAATGATCGTCGACGTAAGTTTTGTCTCTTTCGCCCCCACCGCGTCCCTCTCGGCTGATCGGATGCCAAGCCGACGATATCCCCCCCTACCACCACCACCACCACCCCGAACGTCAGGTCGAACAATAGTTCCTATTGAGAATTAGTTCATGATTACATAATTCATCCTATTTGCTCCCCAACCACGTTATTTGGTTATTTTTGCGTACCTGGCCTTGTAATTTTGTCTCGCTGTTCTTCTAGAGGCTATTGGTATTGCAGTCTCATATCTGAATGCAAATTGGTGATGAATTCAGTACATACTACGGGATCACAACGGCTTGAAAACGTGCAACTTTACCGGTTGAAGGTTTAGACATTCACGGTCTGTAAATTAGTCGTAATTTATGAGCAAAGCGTGAATTAGCTCTAGCCACAGACTGCATGTCTTGTACGTCAGACTTCCACGCCCGGACTTGCGGCTGGGAGAGACGAGTAGATGTAAAAGCAATAGGTAAATGTACAGAACGTCAGGCGCGACACGTGGACACGTCTCCAGAGCATGGCTTGATGGCCGCTCAGCCACCTTCAGTCTAATTGAAACGAACACGCTTTATTCTGTCTGCTACTCTCACACACTGCCGGTTCTTGTTTTTCAGCAAAAACGGACACCAACAATTCAAATGTTGTTTTATACTTTGGTGTCCGCACGCTGCCCCGTCCGTTTATGGAGAAAGTGTTCGTCAGATCAGAGTAGCTTCCATCGCTAAGCAGTTGTACGGCTAGTCCTTCAGTTGGGGGTATTTGCTTTGGCCCGCAAAACATACGACGGTGGCAAATGGGCGAGGGCCGCGCACTCCAAACAAGAGCGCGCATCGTCCTGCTTTGTAGCAGGGGTCTCTTGGGGCCTGCCATTTGGGACTACAGCTGGACGGGTCTCGTGTTCGTCACAGGATGCGCGCACACACACACACACACACACACGTTTATTCTCACACTCAGGGGCGTTTTAGAGCCTGCAAAAATGACCTAAAGATGCATGCTTTCGGAAGGCGGGAGGAGGCCAGAACCCCCGAAGAAAGCGTGCCGACTCCACACAGAGCGGCCCTCGGTCCAGTCGAGAGGCCAACTGGCGACCCCCTCGCCGCGAGGAGGCGGCGCCATCCACCACCCACTCTGTGGCCCCGTCTCACCCCCGTGCAACCTGTAAACCACGACATGCATGATGTGATTTTTGAACTCTTCAGGGCTACCTTTCCCCCTTTTTCTCTTGCACAGCAGGAGTACACATAACATCCAACCGTCATCTGACTGGGTGTGATAACGGCTTGACCTTTGTGTGTCCACTTCCAGACGGCAGGTCACGATCCGTACTGCTTTGTGGAGTTCTATGAACATAGACATGCCACTGCCACAATTGCAGCCATGAATGGTCGGAAAATTTTGGGTAAGGTAAGCAATCATATCTTCCGTGGGTGAGTCAACGGTGGGCGACGTTTGGGGGGGGGGCAGGGGGGGGGGGGGGGGGCGAGGCGGCCCGGGAGAGGCGGCCCGGGAGAGGCTTTTCAAGCCTTATCTTCTCATTCCACTTCATTTGATTTGCTCTTCTTCCTTATGCACGTTATTCTGACCCGCACATCCTGAAGTGATTTGGGGTTTGAACGGCAAAACCGAGACCTCTGTAACTTTACCAGTGGGACAGATGTTGCGAGTCTGTGCAACAGTCTGAGATGTTGGTTTGTTTTGGGTTTTTTCCCCTGGTTTCTTGCTTTTCGCGGCATTCATTCTGAGAGCTGGGAATAGAGGAGTCACTAAAACTGTTGTTCTCTAAAGCGACAAAAAACCTCAAGTCTGCAGCTTGTTTAGCTTTGTACGGCCTTCGGGATTATTTGAGTTCTCCATACCGATGGATGTTATTTTTGAGCATTGTTTTCTCAATTAACAGTTATCGTTTCATTCGGAAGTGGGACTTGCTGTAGAACTCCAGGAGTGTAAAAGCTAAAAGTCTTAATCTTAATCTTAATACTTTAAACAACTCTCGGTGGTTGTTGCTAAAGGCTAAACACTGAATTGTATGAACTACAAACTGGGCACAGGCACGCCTACCACTACCTGCTGTTTGGGGTTTTTCCTCGTCTCTTCATGCGCCATGCTATCTCTTCCTGAATCAAGACCCCCACCCCTCCCCTCCCCTCCCCCCCGAGTGAGTTTGCCATCTGTGTATGACCCGGTCGAACGTGGCGCTGCTGTGTAACCATGCTACGTGTTAACATCCTCCACGTAAACGCAACTTCAAAGGAAACGCATTCAGTTAAAAATATCTTATCCTCAACAGGTATTGAAGGACCATTTGAGGAGTATAACAAGTTCGTAAAAATCACTTGTTTGTAAGTCCCTTGTTATTTGGACCTTACTTCCTACAGTTTTTTCCCGAAATCTTGACTAGAGTGAGACAGACTTATTCCTGATTATGACGGTGAAATTTAGATATCCCTATATATTCTCCACTGTACTGTACTGTACTGTTTTGTTTATGAATGCAGAGGTCTGTAAAATTAGATCATAGATGGAATCAGTGTGTAGCGGCGGGTCGACGAGCCCGAGTGCGGCATACCGGCACCATTCTGTATTAAAGGCAATCACAGTCGAAGTAAAACTGGTGCGTGACGAAGCCTCTGATCAGAGAAAGAGCACCGTCCTCTCGCCCGCGGTCACGCCTCGCCTCTCACCAAGCCCCCTCTCCCTCGCCCTCTGCGCCTGTCTCTGTTGCAGGAGGTCAAGGTCAACTGGGCGACCACGCCGACCAGCCAAAAGAAAGACACGAGCAGTGAGTGTCGCACTCCACCTGTTTGCACGTTGAAGGTGGAAGTTGTTGTTCGTTGCTCATGATTTGGATCTCGTTTCCTTTCAGGTCACTTCCATGTCTTTGTCGGAGACCTAAGTCCTGAAATAACCACAGATGACATAAAGGCAGCTTTTGCTCCGTTCGGGAAAATTTCGTAAGTGCACCCTCGCCATCCGCCTGTGATACTTTGCCTCGTCTCGTCTCGGGTTGTGTGGGCAGAAGAGAAGCCCAGACAGTCCTCCTCTTCCTGGCCATTTCCCCCCCATCTCCTCTGGGAGGATCTCTTGAGTGTTCTCAGGCCAGACGAGAGATTGAATCTCTCCAGCCCTGTCCACACATGGACCCTCGACTAGGGAGGCATCTGGGGCATCCTGGCCTCATGCCCAAACCGCCACAGCTGGCTCCTCTCATTGAGGAGGAGCAGCAGCAGTTTTACTATGAGCCTGCTCCTCATCCCACCCTTATGGCTAAACCATAGGCTCGTCTCAGCCACTAGTACTTGCAGTCTTGTTCCTTTGGTCACAATTTGCAGCTCTTGACTGTAGGACCATAGGTATGATCATTAGCAGTAGGTCATTCGGTGTCAACAACCAGTCAGTTTGTTTGTTTTTCAACTTGTTTTGAGCTCCCCTTCTGCTTGTGACTCTCTCTTTTAACAGATTGATGGTTTCACTTTTAGTAACTTAACTAGTGCAAAGTCATGCGCTGCCTTTTTCAGGGACGTCGTTCAGTGGCACATTAATCCACATTTGGTGGTCACGGTTATGAAGGAGCGCCGCGTGGCTCGTTGATGTACGTTGGGCTTCTCCTGTGTGTAAAACCCAACGTGCGTCATGTGTCTTCTCTCTGCAGGGACTGTCGCGTCGTGAAGGACATGGCGACGGGTAAATCTAAGGGCTATGGCTTCGTCTCCTTCTTCAACAAATGGGTGAGTGTACCTTGATGTCTTGACTGGGCGGACATGGCCGGAGCGGTGTTGTGCCGTCCGTGGCTCACGGACGCGCGCGGTTCCTTTTGTGCGATCAGGATGCGGAGAACGCCATCCAGCAGATGGGAGGACAGTGGCTGGGAGGGAGGCAGATCAGGACCAACTGGGCCACAAGGAAGCCGACCCCCAAAACCACGAACGAGTGTAAGGTCCCGGTGCTCAAACGAAAGGGCTCTCGGTGCGCCGTGCCCGAGCTCACTCACAGTGCCGCTTCTGAAGCTTGCCGAGCGTGCTTCACCACATGGGGGGGGGGGGGGGGTGGGGGGGGTGGGTCCAGATGCGTTTCACTGCCGCTTTCACACCAGCTCGATCCAAACGGGGACCCTCCAATGACCCAAAGAGAGGAAGGGGCTCCTCGACGTCGTGCAACACAACGCCGTGCGTTCTTGGTTGAAACGGTGGTAAGTGAAGGAACTGCCTCTCACTCCCAGGGCTACGTCGATTCGGTGTCGCCATACTGTCTGGCCGCGCGGTGAGAAAGCGGCAGGGACGGGGGGGACAGATCTCCGTTTTTGGTCGTTGCCAGTCGACGAGCTGTCTTTTCCTCCTCCTCTGGCTTTTCCCCATCCCCGGGCGGTGCCCCCTATGTTGTGACATGCACGCTGTTCCCCAAGCAGTTTGCTCTGCCCTCAGAAGTGCACTGTGAATGTGAACGGAACCAAATTGAGGTTTATTTTTCAGTCCGCCGGCGTGTCACGGTGTGGAGATACCGCAAAGGTCTGTATCATCCCATTCCATCATGTTGGAGTCCCAACCAACATCCAATACTGCCGTTCATGTGTTCCATCATTTCATCACGTTTTATCACATAGCAGTCAAGTGCAGCGTTCCACTGCTCAGCTCAACTCAGGGTAGAATGTAAGGACTAAAATGTCAAAACGATAGAAAAGCAAGAAAGCCATAATCTTAAACCCCCCCCTTTTTTTTTATTTTTTTATTTTTTTTATTATAAATAAAGCACCCAATACCAAGCAGCTGTCCTTCGACGAGGTGGTCAGCCAGTCCAGCCCCGGCAACTGCACCGTCTACTGTGGGGGCGTCACGACGGGTCTCACGGGTGAGTCTGGCTCCGTTCACGAGGTCCGGCTGCCGATCCCGACGGGCACACTCTGCCGGGGGGGGGGGGCGCCGCTGACGTTCGTACTCCGTTCGCAGAGCAAATCATGAGGCAGACCTTCTCGCCCTTCGGTCAAATCATGGAGATCCGGGTGTTCCCCGACAAAGGCTACTCGTTCGTCAGGTGAGCGGGCCTTCCCACGCGCGTGCGGCTCAGTCGGGAGGAGTGGCGCTCAAAACGGCTGCCTCTCCCCCTGCGCAGGTTCAACTCCCACGAAGCGGCCGCCCATGCCATCGTCTCCGTCAATGGCACCTCCATAGAGGGCTACGTGGTCAAGTGCTACTGGGGCAAAGAGACAACGGACATGGTCAGCCCCATACAGCAGGTACAGATGCCACAGGTATGCACCCGGGATCGCATCGCATCGCACGGCAGCACGCCCCCCCCCCCCCCCCTCGTCTGGCACCGTCCGGCCACGCAAATGCGTGGGCGCAAGGCGAGACCCTGCGTCCTGAAATGCGCCTCTTGTGTGTCAGCAGAACGCGGTGAGCTTCACAGCGCAGCCGTACAACCAGTGGGGCCAGTGGTACGGCAACACGCAGCAGATCGGTCAGTACGTGCCCAATGGCTGGCAGGTGCCGAGCTACGGGGTCTACGGGCAGACCTGGGATCAGCAGGGCTACAAGTGAGTGCCCGAGATGTGGGGCCGACCGCCAGCGGTTCCAAACGTGACGGACCTCCGTGTCGCACAGACATGCACAACACCCAGATCTCATTGTACCTCCCACCCCTCCCTTTCCTAAAGCACAGGCCTTCTCCTGCCGATTATGTACTCATACTGCATTTGTACTTAGTGCCGACACACCTGCACTCGTCATGCCCAGGGAGTCTGATCGCTCTCGCGACGCGCTCGGGCTTCCTCCTCCTAATCGCCGCCGTTTCAATTCTGTTTCAGTCCCCTGCATGCTGGCGCCGGCTGGACAGGCGTGGGCGCCGTGAGCAACGGAGGCATGGTGGAGCCCGGCCAGGGGGTCAACGGGACGGTGCTAACCAACCAGGCTGGCATGAGCGCTGCTGGCTACCACACCCACTGATCACCGCAGCCCTCTCCAAGCCTGCCGGGCCACAAGGATAATGTTCTGCTGGGGGGGGAGGGGAGGGGAGGGGAGGGGGGAGGTGGGGGGGGGCGAGGGAGAGGGAGGAGTGCAGTTTAGACGTGTGCTCTCTGTTACCACACACAAAGTTGTTCAGTTAGTGGGGCTGGTACGCCATTTTTATCAACCATACCAGCCCGTAACCTCTCACCCACTGCCCGAATCTGCAAGTGTGAAAACGATCCACTCAGAACACGTCAACACCGTTCAAACAGCCGTTGCTAATGCACCTAGCATTCCCTGGCCCATGTTATTGTTTGGCGTATTTTTGTAATGCCTGCAGCTCAACTGGCCAAATGTAAAATTAGCCGACCGTGTCAAGATGTTTCTACTGCAGCCACGTTTCAGTAAAAAAAATCTATGGCAAAATCGTCTTTGTTGTGTTTCCAGCCCCCCCCCCGAGCCAAAGAGCGAGGGCAGAGCTTTTCTACCAATGTAAAACAATCAGAGAGGGAGAGGGGGGGCCCCCCCCGGCCGCGCCGCGGAAAGCACTCACTCCATGGCAAGAATCGCGATCTCCAGTCTTTGTCAGCTAGGTCTTCCTACTTGCTGTTCCGTTGTGTCCACACGTCACGGGGGGTGAAGCGAATCACGAGTCCGAGCGAAGCTCTCAGGGTGTTGTCAAGTCATTCTGTGAAACGTAGGAAATCACTGAGTACGAGTCGGCAGGCTGAGGCGGTCACTGCTAAACTAAACTAAATTTCAGCGCTCGTTCACTTCATCTCCCGGGACGGACCGAACAGGCCCAGCCACCAATCTGTGGATAAGAAACATGTATGTGTGTGTGTGTGTGTGTGTGTGTGTGTGTGTGTGTGTGTGTGCGTGTGTGCGCGAGTGCGTGTAAGTATTCTTGTGCGTGTGCATGACGTCTGATGCTTTTACACACATCACAACGTCCAGTTGAGCCCCCCCCCCCCCAAGACGAAAAAGGACTACGCCATCTTTTCTTTGTTCATGTTCAAGTGTCATTTTTGTTCTTTAAAATGCTGACGTTGTATAAAGAGCTTTTGCCTTTTTGTGTTTTATTTCGGGACTGTCTTATAAAGAAATGTTGCGGTGACACCATTGAATTACGCGATAGATCTTTTACATTTGTTTATAAAACTTCAAGTGGCTGTCAACTGTCAACTTTATTTTTTGAAATTAGATTTTCAGTATCTCCAATAAGTCAATTGCAGGGATTACTGCCACTCTTATCTTACTTCTAGGCAGACACATATTGCACAAATACTTAAGGCTATCGTTCACAAATTTGAAATACTAGGGTTTTTGTTTTGCATTCCACTTTTGTAAGTTCCTTTGAAAGTGTTTTCTGTAACCGTCTCCTCAAGTGTACTGAATCTGTATAAAGACACCATGATCATCGAGGGAGCACGCTCGCTTCTGGTTGGAGCGCGGGACTCCAGAAACGGCTCTTCGACAGGTAGCATCTGTGTCCCGTGCTGGTCCATGTACAGTAGAGGCAGTTCAGTTATCAATTCTTCCAGAGGATCGGAGGACATGCGGCATTGCTATGCAGTGCAATAGCTTTCGATTGACAAGTAATGCATCTCTTAAGTTATTGTTAGGAACCTAAAATGTTTCTTTTTATATATATATATATATATAGATTGAAGACAACCATGTGGCTGTCGTCGTCTCTATTGTAGTTACATTGGTTTTGTTGCCTTATCACCCGTGAGTTACTTTTAATTTAACCAAAAGTCATTTGTAAGTCGGCGGCGCCTAAGAATGTCTTCAACCTGTGTTATGGCGAGGGAAGTCATGTCGATGCTTCAGTAACAAGGTTTGAGTTCTTGCTTTGTCCCATTAAAAAGCTGTTGCTTCAAAAATTCCTGCACAAGTTTATGCAATCTTGCACTCGGTGACGGAGAAAATCAAGAAAGTTTCAGAATTTCAAGATGAAACATTGCGCTACTAAACAGGGTTGTCACTCATTTCCTAAATTCCAAACATGTGTCATCTGTGTTTTCCACAGTTGCACTTGTCACTTTTAACGCCAGCTACATGGTAACATTAGACCCCCTGACCCTCTGGTCTCTAAAGCAACTTTTTACTTTGTCCTACTTGGTCTAAAGAGTTAGCTGCTACACATGAAGTACTTGTTTTGTCAAGGTATTTCCCAACCTGAGACTGATGTACCAGGTGATCAGCATTGGTATATCCTGGTGAATAGACCCTCATGAGTTGGCTCTAGTCACGTGACAAAGCGAATGACGTTATGGACAAGATTCATGATATAAACGCTAGATGTCGCCTTCAGCTTCTGAGCGTCATTGTTATCGCCGCCATATCGGGACAGAGTTCCCATTTAACTGTGCTTCTGTACTGTATGTCCAGTACCAAGTGCGTAGTGTTGTTGCAAGGGTACTAACTGGGGCCTACTAGATACACATGAAGTCATAGCTTCTTATTGACACCTGTGTGTATTGCATAGTTCAATCTTTTAGTTATTTTCCCAAAATTGTAGGAACAAGCAGAGTTGTATATGAAAATAAATCTTCTCTATGCCAGATCCTGTGGTTTGCACTTTCTCTGGCACAGACTAAATTCTAGAAAATGTATGGAAAAGGTTTATTACTCTTTAAAGGCTAAAATTCAGTTGCCCTATAACTCTCAGCAACACCTTCACATTACACGTTCAAACTCACTAAAACATATAAAAAATGCAGTCCATTAGAGGGATGAAGGTAGCTAATAAAGTAACCTGACATTCTCGATTCTCTGAAATGTCTTTAAAAAAAGACGGACTTCCAAATTTCCACCTGAGCAACTTGACTACAAACATTTAGACCACATTTCCCATGATTTCCTGCGCCAGAAGCGTCTTTCCCCGCCTTTTTTTGTCACGTGGCCAATGGGGACCAATGGGGAGTGTCGTTACAGGCGCAATGCGGTGGTCGGGATGTAAGGAGGAATGGCGACGGTCGAGACGGTTTTGGAGGCCAGGGCAGAGCTGAATTTGACCAAACAAAAGCGGAACACAGGTAGTTTAACCATTACTTGTCAAAAACACTCGCAGATCAAAGCGGTGTGTGATAGTGGTCGAGCTGTGTGTCTATAGCCAGATGCTGCTGCCTTGAATACAGACATTTTGCAAAGAGACATGCTTTAACTGTAATGATGTTGGCAAATAGTTACCAAAAACTCAAGAAGCATCTGTGATTCCCAATAAAGTTCCGCTGTGTCATTTCTTTAAAAAAATAAATCCATTATTATGATTGTTGTTACTTGCAATTCGCTCATTTTTCCTGTCATGTCATACATTTTTGTCGTCAATTTCACCCTTGGTTCAGGTTTACGTCTGAACTCCTAATGAGTGTCCCAAAAATGGAGGCTGAGGTCACGGTGTCCACTTCGTCCGCCGCGGCCTTACCCACCGCCCCGCAGACGTCCACCGTCCAGGCCAGCCTGGCAGCAAAGCTGCGGGACGGCAGGAAGGCCGCGTCCACCACCCCGTCCTTCCTGTCCAACCTGGGCCGGGCCACCTTGCGCGGCATCCGCAAGTGTCCGCAGTGCGGCTACTACAATGGCACCCGCGGGCTCAGCTGCAAGAACAAGGCCTGCGGCGTCTCCCTCCGGCACGCCGCGCCCGCCGGCAGGGGCGGCAAGAAGAGTGCGGTGGAGGTGGTGAAGGTGATCATAGACAGCGAGGAGCGGGGTGGAGTGGGGGGCGGCGGCGGCGGCGGCGGCGGAGGAGGAGCGGGCCTGGCGGGCGGCTCGGGCGCGGGGGTGCAGGTGTTCTCGGTGTGCCAGAGAGGAAGAGGGGCCACGTCCGCACAGCTGGGCTTCGTGGAACTGGTTCCCACCGACACGGCCATCGCGACGGGCGACGGGGCCACCCTGCTGACCCGCATCAACCTGGGACGCTGCTTCATGCCGTCTTGCCGGCAGGGTCAGAGGTCAAACCAGGGCGAGTCGGAGCCAGCGGTGGCCAGCTCCAAACCGACGTCGGACAGCCTCTGCGTGCACATCAAGCAAGCCATCGAGGGCCACAGCTGCGCCACGCCGCTCACCCTGAAGAGCTCGGTGCTGGAGGGCCTGCAGGCCTCCATGCAGGCCAGGGAGGAGCTGTGGAGGCTGGCCACGGAGTCCCCGGGGCCCCTGGTGCAGCGCATCGCCAGAGACACCCTGGTGGTCAAGTGCCACACTGATTCCCAGCACCCCCTGGGGCTGCTGCACCTCACCGTGGGCGCGGGCGGGCTCTCCGAGGCGTCCAAGGGCGAGAGGCGGGGCAGGGAGGCGCAGAGCGGCGTGTTCCACTGCGCCTGTCAGCTCAGCAGCAGCCGGAGGAGCAAGGGCGGCGCCGAGGGGAGCGCCGGGCCCCCGAACGCTCACCCCGCACCCGGCTCCGCTCCGCCGCAGCAGCCCTGTCTCCACTTCTACGCCTGCGTGTGCGCCTTTGCCAGCGACGAGAAGCTGGCTGCAGAGTTTGCTGCTTTCATCAGCTACACTCCCAGCGGTACAGTAGTTTTCCAGTTTTTGGAGAACGCGCTGATTGTATCAGAGGAAATGTCAGCATATTCGCCATATTGTCAAATGAGTCTCAATGGCTTGAAATGACCTGTTGCTCAATGCGTTGCTCCTCGTGTTCTTCCCCTCAGGCGTGCAGCAAAACGCCGCCAGCAGAGTCATTTGCCCCGGTGAGAAGTCCCTGCACCTGACCGATCCGCTCAACTCCCACCCGCACAAAGCCAAGAAGCCTCGTCTGGAGGACTCTCTCTCGGGTGCTCTTCATCTCTCCATTAGATTAGAAGCGTCAATGCAGGACGATCATCTGCGGCGCCTCCGTCTGAACCTTCCACTGTCCTCTCTCTCTCTCTGTCCGCTTCTCTTTCCGTGTCTGTCTGTCTGTCTGTCTTTCACTTCCTGCCCCCCCCCCCCTCCGCGCCCCTCAGCAGCCTCTACCTCTGGGGGAGGGGACGAGGGAGTGTCAGCCCCCGGGCCGAGGAAAGCCGGGCTGAGGAGAGCCCCTGGTCCTGTTGGGCTGAAGGCTCCAGGTGCTGCTGTCTCCCTCCCTGTCTCTTTCTGCCTGTCTGCCTGTCTGTCTGTCTGTCTGACTGGCTCTGGTGCCTCCAAACGGAGCAGATAAAGAGGCTCGTGTTTGAGGTTGTGCACTGCCTAATCTGTGCGTGTCTGTTGCAGGGGGTAACCAGGTTGTGGACGAGCACACGGTGACCATGGGCTTCCACCAGTGGCTGGCCGGTGTCACCGAGAGGATCCATCAGACCATGCACTACCAGTCCGACGGTAGATCCAAGCGCCGATGTTGCATGTTTAGAAACAAAACATTTCATTTCGTGAAGCGAGGCTAACCAATGCGGGACTTGTTGACGTGTTGCGCACTGTCACAGACGCTGTCGTCGTTGTTTTCCCACCAGGGAAGCCGCAGCCTCTGGTTTACCACGTCCCCCAGGAGTTCTTCAACGCTCTGCAGCACCGCCTGTCGCTGGGCTCCAAGAAGAAGCGGCTGCCCAACTTCACCACAGGTGCGGCACCGCCGATCGCCCTATGGCGCCCTCAGTGAGGACGCCAGTGCCGTGCTGCGACGTCCTCGCGGTGGACAGTCTTGTCCGAGTGTTGGCTGGACAGCTCTCTCTCTGTTTGCGTTGTGCCTCAGCGTTCGTCAAGGGCGACGGCCTTCACCTCGGCTCGTCCAAGTACACCTGGCACATCACCAACGTCATGCAAGTCAAGCGGATCTTTGACACCCCAGAGGTACGCACCTGCCCCGTGCACCAATCTGCCCTCTGGTCTGTCATCCTCTCCCTCTCGCTGCCTCCCCCGCCGCTCTCCGCCCTCACATTCGTTGCTGGATTGATGCTTGTGAACACTAAGCCATTGATTCCCTCCCCTCCCCCCTCCTCTCCATCCGTCCTCCTAAGCTGCCTCTGGAGCTCTCTCAGAGTTTTGTGAAGAATATCGACGGCTCCTACTCGCGCTTCCGCTGCCCCGAGCCACCACCCGAACCGGAGCTGCCGGAGGGCCTCAAGACGGAGCGGCCGCAGGCCATACGGCCGATGGAGCTGCGCACCTTCCTCAAAGTGGGTGAGTGTCGGCCTCCCCGTTCCTCAGAAGCGGCCCGCCGCCGCCAGCCGCATTTCCATTGTGCCGTTGTGTTGCGGTGTGCGCAGGCCCCGGGTCCCCGGACCAGAAGGAGGCGGGCCCCTTCGTGATCGAGTGGATCCCGGACGTCCTCCCCCGCTGTCAGATGGGGGAGCTCAGGATCGGCTTTGAGTTCGGCCACCAGCAGAGCGGGCAGCCGGAGCCCAGCGAGAGGGGGGCCGTCGTGGAGAGAGGCGCTCGAATCAAGTCGGAGTCGGCTCAGCCCAAGCTGCCCAAGGCCATCCAGGTCCTTCAGATGGTTGTCTGATATCCCACGTCCCGCCACAGACCGTGACGTGGCCCGTTCATCCTCGTCCTATTGCGCAAGTGTGAACAATCAGACCGATCAACAGAGGCTTTACATCATGAAGCCGTTTCCTTTACGCTAAATGTCCACAGTCGTCCAGTAAAAAAAAAAAAATATATTTTTCGGAAAGATTTCTATATTTTTTAAAACCGCGTTTTTAGCATTTTTTTTTCCCCTCATGGAAAATTTTACACCCAGTATTAATGTGATTACTGTGCCCTTGCTCAGAGAGAGAGAGAGAGAGAGAGAGAGAGAGGAGAGAGAGAGAGAGAGAGAGAGAGAGAGAGAGAGAGAGAGAGAGAGAGAGAGAGAGAGAGAGAGAGAGAGAGAGAGAGAGAGAGAGAGAGAGAGAGAGAGAGAGAGAGAGAGAGAGAGAGAGAGAGAGAGAGAGAGAGAGAGAGAGAGAGAGAGAGAGAGAGAGAGAGAGAGACACAGACAGACAGACAGACAGACAGACAGACAGACAGACAGACAGACAGACAGACAGACAATCAAATCCCTGTGCCACCGTATGGGGCATCACAGTGGCAGATGAGCTGTATTTTACGCAAAACGACAGCTGTTGGTCAAGCCGACAGAACTGCTGTATGTGAGTGGAAATGAAATGCGAGTGAAGAATATTCCAAACCTTTCCCTGAGGTATAGCCAAGAACCCGGTCGTTGTTAAAACACCAGTTTTGTCTCGTCTCGTCGGGTGTCGCAACAATAAACACGCTCACTGGACAACATGTCTCCTTAATGGCCACCAAACCAACACGTCCAGCCACCGTGGGCGCACATCTGCACGACTCATTCACGCGGGTAAACGCGGCGAACCGGTCAATCGTTATTGGGAGGAAGTCATCGTTTGTAACGCGGAACCATAGCCTTGTAGGCTCGTCTGACATCCCCCAGAACGAGAACGAGGCAAGGCGACGCATGACCGGGAGGCGAACCGGACGGTCCGAGGGCCGCGACAGGCCTGTCCCTCTGCACCTGCTGTACACGCTCCTGCCAGCAGAGGGAGCCCCGAGCCCGCTCTTCCACCAGCTCGGGTCCAAAAGGAAAGGACCCCGCAAATCGGGCACAGGCCGAGGAGGCGCGTTTTCGTACTTCGGCCGGACCTGTCTCTCTCACGCGCGCCTCCGAAAACGTGTCCAAATGTTCGCGAATTAATTAAAGATTACACGTTGACGCCACGGGAGCCATGTCACGGCAAATTGAAGCGCGCCCCTCGCAATAGCAGCTTGCGCGCATCCACATCAGGGGTGTAGGCGGAGAAGGACTGTAGGCAGAGAATACACCCTTCACAGGTCTCGAGCCCAATACGGGACACACTCACACACACCCTTCACCCTCACAGTCACACTATGGGACAATGTCTCCAGTCCACCTAAAAATGCATGTTTTTGGAGTGAGACCCCCGGTCTGAATGGGATTTGAACCTGTAACGTGTTTGTCGTGAAGGGCCAGCGCTCTCCACTTCATAAAACCATACACAACGTTTTGTGAGACGCCACAATTGGCCGTTCGTTAAAGTCGTCGTGATCGTTGGGCAAATAATCGTTGACCATTAAGCTCCTCCCGTAATCATGTACTTGTGAGTGACAATGGTCTCAGATGACGGTCAATGAGGCAAGCGAAGGTCATTGGAGGTCGCCCTGAGAGGAACAAGAGCAGCTGTACTGGGTTTCACGGCCGTCCAGCAAACTTTTTTTCGGGGAAACATCGGCCTGGACCGATGCGGTGGACAGGACTGACAGGGAGAGATATGTCGCTATCCGTCAGTGCTGCAGGCGTGTCTACAAAAAGGGGCTCGGTGAATAAAGACGGAGAGGCAAAGTTTCGGTTGAAGCAGTCCTCAAAACCACATGTCAAGTGGAATGTGAGGTCCGGGGCCAAGCCCGCTCCGTCGGCCCCTCTCATTATACGATCGTGCGAGTGGGAGCAGCCAAGATACGGCCGGCTACGTCTGCGCGTCTGTCAACACCGGGCCGCAGACACGCATCCAGCAGACAGCTCTCTCCCAGCCCCGTCAGTCCACATTATCTCGACGGGAGATGATCTCCCCCCATCGCATGGACTGCGTTTGCCGTCACGTAGAGATTGCCATCTCGCTGCGCCTCCTCGCTGCCTTTTTGTCGTGGCACGTTTTGGGGTCGAGAGCGCGTTTGCGTCACTTGGAAACCGCGCGTCGCAGATGTTTTCCTTCAGCGATAATCCACTTCCTCCTACCTCACATTAATCAGGACTCGCCGGTGTCCATTCATCCACTGTGCTCTCACGTTGCCCAGCGCTTTCATCATCCCCCCTTGTCCAAATGGCTTTACGATAATGGCGCATTACAATAAAAATGTGAAGTGGGCCAATACACATTCCTATGAATAGACAAGTCGGCTTAAACAATACCATCGGACCGTGTCGGTCGCTAAATTAGCTCGCTGGATCCATTGCGCCGTGAGCACTTGCCCCACAGAGAATTTTATGGTATTTCTTTACCTCATTGTTTTGCTTTTACAGTCCCCAAAATTTACTGTTTTAGGCCCGTCTCAAGCCTCTCCTGCACAGATTTACAGACGCAGCCGGCAGCTGTCCTCAGTGGGAAAGCACTAAAAGCCCGCCGTATACTACCTGCTCCGCACCGCGCCGCAGGCGGATAAAAGTGAACATATTGCGGAATTTAGGAAACTATGAGCGAGACGCAAGTGCATAGAGTACAAATGGGCAAGCAGTCCCTAGCTGATAGGTCAGCGTTCTGTTTACAGCTCATTATCACTGCCCCCTGGTGGCCCAAACACCTGTTATTACAGATGAAATATTTGACCGATTTTAATGACCAAATGCCACAACAGTACCCAGTGGTGAGTCAATTTACATGGACAGCAATTTTCTGAATATTGATCGTTTGCTCAATAAGCTGGTAATTCAATTATAGCCTGCAGGCGAGTTGTGGGTATTATATTGCATTCTTATTTGTGTTTACATGCAAGAATATGTGGTAGGGTTGATGCAGAACGACATAGCCACATTACGTCCTCTGTATGATTTGTTCCAAATATGACTTTATGCAGGTTAAAATCATGCAAACCTGTTCACATTGTAGTACCTTATTCACACTCACTGCTTATTCTGGATAAGCCTCAATATTGCTCAATATCCATGTAGAAGGAGGCATGTGATATCTTTTTGTATTGACCAAAAAATCTTACACGCTAGCTGCTGATTGCTAATGCTAAAATGATAATACAAAAATGATACTTTGATTTGATTTGACAGGTGCATATATTTCTGATGGCTCCCACTGAGACTACAGGGTGAGCATGAAAACAGTGATCCAGTAGCAATGCTAGAAGTCAGTGGAGATCGTAACAGATTTATAGCTATTTGGTAATTCAGTGATATTTGGGCAGTTGAGTAGAAGTCACAGGATCACCATTGTTGTTTTATCTGTAATAAACCCAATATCTGTACCAAATCTCAGGTAAATCCAATTGAATGGCTGCGGAGTTAATTCCCTGAAACTAACAATCAACTGTGAGGCAGCAGAAAGGTAAAGGTCAGACTGCTGCTATTAATGCAGACCACACTGTGATGTGATAAAGTCCGTGTGTGCCATCATTTTGGTACTTTGTTGTTGCGGCGTCCTTGGACATAGTTACTGTAAGTTTTAAAGTCTGTCATCACCTGAAACAACCCTGTAATAACAAGGTCTGAGAGGTCATGACAAGCTGCACGCAATCAGTAGATACTGTGCTTTGCCCCTTTGCATTCGAGCTGAACTGAAACATTAAAAAGAGGAAAAACCTCGAGGAAACACCATTCATCGGTTGCAGGGGTCAGCAGTTTCGGAGCCAAATGAACAAGGCAAAAAAAAAAAAAAACACACACACTATCAGAGCTTTCCCGGCATATTAGATACGCATAGTCAGTGCACCTGCACTCAACGCGGCACGCACTGATCTAATGGTGCGAGCGGAGGTGGAAACAAACCTGCCAGCAAACGGCCTGGCCGCCAGCCGGGAGAGAAAGCGTCCGGCTGAGAGGACTTGTCGACACGTTTGTGACGCCTGACGACAAACCGTGACACGCAGCGTTTCTGCGGCCGTGAGACAAACCCCCGGTCGAGCGCGGCCATTAACCCGTCGCCGGGCCCGAGGCCGGGACGCAGGCAAAGGCGAGGGGGCCGCACGTCGGCGGACGGGGAGCCAATGGAGCGCTTACCCGGCAGCCTCTTGAGCGCCGCCTGTCAATCGCGGAGTCAATCAAGCAAATCCAGCTTCAGCCTCCCTTGACCATCCGCGTCTCAGTTCCCCGGGTGTTTCTGGTGATTGCCGCCGACTGCACAACGACCCACTCCGGCTGATATGAGGGGAGGCGAAATCAGCCCCGAATGATGGATGAATTTGTGGGGCGAGTCGATTTTCAGACCCTCGGCCGAGGAGGAAGGGTTCAGTGCATAGCAGAGAGGATCTTTAACAGCAGGCTGTCGGATTGAAATCACTGTGGTGGATCACCTCAGACATCGACCGGCTCAGGAGATGTTAGCAGTGGAGCTCCTCAACGGAGACGACACACGGCTTTCTCCTTCTCGAATGGCTGGCGAGCTGCTGATTCATTAACTTGACAAACGGCCCGTCCGCAGGCCTCGTTTTGGAACCGCATCGAATGGGACGGCTTTACCTTACTGGACTGGAGATTCAGCAGTATGAAACAGTGATCCCTTCAATTACTGATTTACATTCTGAATCAGAGTCAGAAAACTTCATCCTGGAGGCAACTCTTGTGCCTGGGATCGCTCCAAGGCAGGAGAAAGATGACTTCCTCAATCATGTTGTAACTCATGATTTTCAAGTGATATCATAGTCTGGTTGGAGTAAAACCATGTCTCATGTATCAGCCGCAATTGCTGTTAATTGTAATAACATTACATGATTTTAATATTGTAGTTGCAAATAATGACATGACACTGAGCAAAGTCAATGGGGGTAGATTTTTCCATAAAGAATTTTGTTTTGCAGTCCTGTAGTCCTGTGGTGACCCTGCAAGAGCTGCCATTGTTTTTCTTTTTTGCAAAATCCATGGTTGAGACTGATGCGACTAAATCTGAAAGATACCGAGAGGGTGTGAGTCTGTTGTCTTCTCCAAATCTTTTCAAGGTCATCCAATGTGTGAGGAATCACTTTGGATCATCTCAAACACGACCTCCTCGCCTTCCCGACACATGGAACCCGGCTGCACATGCAAACTTTCCCTCCCCTCGCTTCCTCCCTTCTTCCTGACTGCTCCCTGATTGTCGGGCTGAGCGGAGTCATCATCAGATCCATCAGTGTAAGTCATCGCCTGAGGAAACACAGGGCCAATTATGGCCATAAATAATAATGGGAGAGCGCATCTGGCATGATGACGGATGGGCCTCGCTCTCACAGCTCATTTACATGGGCTTTTGTGCGGCTATCAGCAGCCTCGCTCCGATCTAACACTCAGCAAATGAGCCTTTCACTGCATGTTGTACGACTCAAGGGTGGAGCGGCGATGCCAGGACAGCACTTATCCTCGCAAACATGGATCTGAGACGGTGGAGGGGGTGGTGCGGGTGGCTATAGAAATCAGACGCATCTGCAGGAAGATTGAGAACTATTGCCCCTTGACTTCCCGTGTGTGTTAATGCGAGGGCTCGTGTCTTGTCTGCGCACACGTGTCAGGGAACAAGGAGTCCAAGTCTGTCCATCAGCATCAATTACGCTGACACAGAGTGAGATTGATTGTGTCTGTGTGGTCAGGTAACAAACCAAGCACCTCCTGCACTCACGCTACAGATACCTTACATGTACCTGTCAGACGCCTCCCCCACTCACGCCGTCTCCCCGATGACCCTCCATATCGCATTATAATGAGCTAAGTGAAAAATGATAGTTGCTTCAAAACAGAGATTGCGGGTCAGTTTTTAATTTCTCAATTAGGTGTCAGCGCCGCTCAGGGAATCCGTCCTAATCTGTCCTTCAGGCTGCCTCCAGCCGGAGAACAAAAGGCTGCAGCGCGCTGACGTGTGTCCCGGGAGCTGATAAGCCTGGTTGTTAATGGTGTTAGGGTAGATTTCATTACCCCCTCCAGACTGCTCTCATTAAATAAACATCCTGCTGTCACATCCCTCACCCTGGCAGCAGAGGAGCAGCCAGGGCAGGAGGGGTGAGGCCAGATGAGGTATGAGGAAGACAGACAATAAAGCAGCATGCTAATGAAAAACTTGTCCATCAGGGCCGGACCAGGTACGCCGGTTTGAAGTCGCAGGCTCCCTCGCAGTGCCGTTGGGTGGTCCGCCGCTGTGGCCGATACAACCAGCGGATGGAAATTGCTCTGAAATCCTGTGCAGACATTTATGATTCCCGGGGGAGGAATCCTGATGGCCACCGTGGAGCTGACATTTGTGGTTCACATTAAATTATCTTGACAGCCGCTGGATCGATTGCCATTAAATTTACTACAGATAGTCAATGTCTCTGGAGAATACTTTGGCAGGGCTTTGATGACTTTGAACTATGGATTGGCGCATAATATTTCAGCAGACGGCATGCACTAACAACTTTGGAAAATGATGAAATTTGATAAATTGCGTCAAGTGACATCACTTGAAACTCTTTCGGCTGCGAGGCTGGGGCTGCAAAGCCCCTGTCACCTGCTCCAGACAAACTCTAAGAGTTCAATTCAAACTCCAGACAAAATCTAAGAGTGAAGCATCGGTGTTTGAGAGGCACTGTGCCTAACTAAGATCCTGGGTCATGACAATGTAGACGCGTCTGTTCATCTGCTACTGATTTGATCCCATCCATCCATCTTACCTGCTTCCTGGCTGAACAAGAGTCTCTGTGTCAATTTCTGTCAATTTTTGTCAAGTTTTGTCAATTTCTACAGAGGTACGAAACGACCTTTTTGCTTCATCAGGTCAAAATGGCATTCTTTTTATAACTGTCTCTGTAATTCATCACCAAATACCTGCAAAGCAAGTTTGTATTCTCATCACGCTAAACTTGTTAGCAAATGTTAGCATGCTAGCATGCAGGACGGCTTAACATATTACATATGTATTTATACTGTATATTTCATTACTGTTGTCTGTCTTTATACTAATGTCGATGTTTAATGTTTTGGTCATTGCCATTGCAACATTGTTCTTTAACATCGGTCGTTGTACAGAACATCAGCAATAGGCTACTCGGTGATCTGAAAGAGCGGAGTTTAAGTCCCTGGAGGAAGATTCCAGATAAGTCCGGCTGGAGCTGTATCATCCCGTCGTTTCTCCACAGTTGAAACCTGTTTGCTTTTTGCTCTGCTCGGTCTGCTACATCACTCTTGCACCCTTTCTCGGTGACCCATTTTCCACTCCATCACCTCTTCAAACAGCCTCCGGTACCTCTCTCTGTCTCTGCCATTAGCTCACTCCGCAGATTTTTTGGACAGACCCTTGCTTACCCTCTGTCAGACCTCTCCTGACCTTGTGTGGACCTTCATTTCCCTCTCTTTTCTCCTCCCCTCCCTTTCTCATTGCTTTTGCTGTGCTCTGACTAATCTATGCCATCATCCTCTCTTCATCTATCAGGGTGCTCTCATTGTTTTGACGTCTAGTTAATTCTCGGCTCATGATTTATCAAATTCTTATTACCGCTTGCTGAAAGCCTCATTCATTGTCCTGATGTATGGTAATGATAGTCCCGGTGTGGCTGCCTGAATCGCAACAAACCCACTCATTTATTTTCTTCTTCGTCTTCCTCTCTCCTCCCTCTCTCTCCTCATGCCTGCTTTTCCTCTGCAAACTGTTTTCTTTGTACTTTGTCCTTGCAGTTGACTTGGCCCGTCTCCCAATAATACACACCGGGCTTTGCCTCCGTGCATGTGCACATACCAAAACATGAAACTCACTCTCTCTCTCGCTCTCTCTCTCTCTCTCTCTCTCTCTCTATCTCTGGACAACCCATAATAAAACTGACAAACTCTCTTAATCAGTCCTGTTTTCTTCATGGCAAGTTGTCAGCAGATTTACGTAAATTAGAGCTTCTGTGGTGCATTTGTTGAATGTTGACAAGCGGTTGTTATTGTTTTAAAAAGACGTACTACAGAATTCTTCCTCAAAGTGTTTGTTAAGAACAATGTTGTGTTGGTCAAGCTCGGAGCACTTAAACTTCTTTGTCTTTGTCTTCTATAACCGGTTGTTCAAATGTTACTGTGGGATGGCCAAGGACATCAATGCAATGTCTACAAGTTGGACTGACATGAGATCGTCCCAGTTAAATTATCAGTACAAAAGATTAATAAATGCTTTAAAACATGTGGTTCTTTGTGTGTAAAAAAAGACCATAACTAGATCTCCCAAGATGTTTTTGTGGCAAGAGACATCAAATCCTTAAGATAATGCTAGCTGTTGCTAACAAGACGGAAATAAACGTCCATCAGAAAACTAGATACTGCTTTGGGATGTCTTTCATGACTTTATTCTCAAAATCAGTCTCAACTCAAGAAACTTAACAGACAGACAGACAGAAACTCTCTCCAGCCATTGTTTTATAATAGCTGGTTGTTTCCTGTACAGTTTGACTCTGACACGGCTGCTACATGGGCGGTGGTAAAATACAGATCTCTCCGCTGCTGTGACAGTACCAGGTTTAATCAGGTCCTCTGAATATTTTACAGAAACGGGATGTTACTTCTAGCAGCTGCCTTCATCATGCTGCCAACATGGAGCGTTCTTCGCGTTTCTCTTGGCAAACCACCCTGGCTACGTGCCAGTACTTCTCTTCACACATTTTTAGGGTAGAATTTAAGGATACCTTACAGTCGGTTGCAACTTAAATACATTCAGATGATGAAAGATCAGCTGACATATGTGTCACGCCACTCCGAACCAGGGCAGGAAGTTTGGGTGGTTCGGATTAGGGTCAAAATGTCAGTAAACAACTTGTAAAATGTGGGAATTTTATATTATTGTGCATTGTGCATGATATTATTCTGTGTTGTGTACCCTCTTACTATAAAGCTAGCAAACTCAAAAACTCAAAAACTATTAGTGGGAGTAAAATGAATGCAAAATGACTCACTATTAGCACAGTTAACTATCTTCATCTTTTCATCTATCTTCAGTTGCTATCATTTTATAATCTGAATGTTGTGGTTAAAGCTACAGGGAGAGCAGGTGGTCAGAAGCCTCTGACTGCCACCTGGGTAGAACCAGGACGGATCTGTGAATGTGGCTTGTCCATTTAGTGTGGTTACGAAGACTAGAGGCCGCCTGTGTGAGAACTAGTTCATGAGTAACCTGCTACCTTAGCTTGCCTGTCAATGCTGTCGCTTAAATACGAAAGCGCGCGAAGAAGGCCAACTCAGCACTTTTCCCTCCACTCCTTCATCACTCCTTAGCCTCTGCAACCTCCTCTCCTCTCTCCTCTTCAGCGTGGATGAAGGACGGGTGCTGGGCCGGCGGAGGTCAAGCATTAGCACAACTATCTAATCACCAGCGCTCCTCTTTTCTCTCCACCCTCCTCTGACAAGTCATCCGTCAGCAGACTCCCGGCTCCGGCCTCTGCATTAGGGTGGTGGCACCTAATGTATTCTCCGTCCCCACACACACACACACACGCACACACACACACACACACACACACACACACACACGCACACACACACACACACACACACACACACACACACACACATACACACACACACATTCCCCCTCCTTCCCCCTGTGAGGAGATCAATGCCGCCAGCTCCATGCATCATTTGTCACAGCGCTGCCCTCTCTTTAATGAGCTTGTCTGGCTCGAGCCCTCCTTCTCTTCCCTCCTCACTTCTCATCCCTCGTTCAACCAACTCTCTCCATCTTTTAGCTCCACCCGCCTGCATGGAGAAACACTTTTTCCTCTCCACTTGTCGCACTGACAGCTCCCTCCGACTTCTCCTCTGTTTAGGCAATGATTCAAGTGGCAGTTTTAAAGTGGTTGTGATGTTCTGTTTTTTTTTATTTTATCTGTACTCGTGCTGTACTGTACCTGAATATTTCCATTTTATTTTACTCCTTCTCCACTGTGTGACTGCATGAATTTATGATTAAATAGTGTAAAGTTACACAACATTATATAAAGTAATAAAACCAGTTCTCCTTCATACATATGCACTGAAATGACATAATCAAAAACAGGCAAAAAGGTACTTTGCTCTTAGTATGTTTTGGTGCTGATACACACTTAACAATGCAGTGCATCACCTGAAAATTGTGGAAGAGTAATGAAACAGCTGAGGTCTGAGCTTTTAGAATGTCAAGGATAAACACAATGTGTTTTGTTTTTTTTGTTTTGTTTGCTCCCAATGGCATAGGGCAACTTTATGTTCACATGGTGCAACAATAGCATTGATTCAGCTGAATTTGGTCTTGGTCATCAGGCCGACATGATGTGTATCCATCATCCATTTCCTTTTTGTTCTGTTTTGGTCTCCACCAACTGCCTTCTGTTGGCCAAAAAAAAGGTCTGACAGATTTGAAGATAAACCAGAAGGAAAGAAAGTCTCAGGCCAGGAAAGCTAAACAATGAGCTCCCAATTCTCTGCTGGTTCATCATGAAAACAGTAGATTAAACTTCACTGCACGGTGTTGACGGCTGTCCACAGGCGTCCTGTGAGGCCGGGTTGTGTTTGCACTCTGCAGCTGAGTAAAGATGGAGTTAGCATGGAGAACAATGGCGTCACCACAGAGACAAACCAGACAGAGCTGGCCAGTTCACAGTCTGAAGTGATGCGCATAGGATAGAGAGCAGCACTGCAATGTAAACCCTGTCATATAAACCCTCATCACTATAAATGCTTCAATTTCTCCAAAGTAATTGAGGACTGGTTCTTTAAAATAGTGCTGGATAGATGGAGCTTGTTGTATTTATGCTCCATACAGCTCCAACAGCCAAGAACAAGCTCCATACAGTGATTTATGAGACATACGAAGCAATCAAAGGCTGGAAATCGCAGCTATAATGGATGAAGTCCTGTGGATACAGACACATAAAGAGCGGGAGCCAAATTCTCTGACTGCAGAGGAGTGAGGCTTTGGGGGAATATTTATCCTGTGACAGTATTTAAAATGCTCTAAAAAAATTATGATTGGTGATATAACTTGTTTTGCCTGGAGGCATTTTGATATTTACTGGTGTATTCGTCTTTGCTAAAGTGATGTCTCTTTGAGATATTTTGAGCTCATTTTCACGATATTTCCAGCAACCAAATACATCAACAGTTGTCAGTTCCTTGGAATTCAGTGGTTTCCTTTTTTACCTCAGATTTCATTTAATGGTGTGAGCAATCAGAGATATAGATAACGTTCTCCTCACTGCCATTAGCCTCCAACAAACATACAGTAAGGCAGAGTAAGAGGCGTGACTGTAATGCTGATGTTTAATGATAAATGAGGAGTGAAATCCTATGGGTGCTGCTTTGATCGCAAAAATCACATTATTTGCAAAGTAAAATGTGTTTGATGTACTGAATGGAAAACATCCACAGCATGGCCAGTCCATTGGTACTCTACAAACCACATTGCACAAAAAGTAACTTAAACACCGTCAGTTCAGCTAATGCAGGTGGTTCTTACACACAAAGCTCTACAACAAATGGTCACAAAAGTAGTCAACAGCTCCACTGTTTACTGTGTATCCCACACACTGAAGACATGTATTTGTGCTGTACCTTGCCATTAATGTCAATGTGCAATACAGGCCTACATTACTTGTTATATACACTGTTGAATTTTAAGAGATACACATATAAAATACAAAACACGAGTGACTATATTCCAACAAATCGAAAAAAATTATGCATTTCATTTAAGTTAAAAGCAAGGTGATGTTGAAATAATAAATAACTATATTGATTATTCAAATTAATGGAATGCATTTGAAAGTAGCCCTCCAAAAAGTATTATATTAGATTAGACAAATTGATATGCCAAAATCTACAGAAAATAGCTTGTTAATAAGTCCTTCTGAAGGTTATATGGCTGATATGGGAGCATTGTTTTAGTTTCATGGCCCAGATTTTTGGGTTCGTCTTATCATCTACAGTTCTAGCAGCGGGCAGCTGTCTTCAGTATAAATATTCTGTTTAACATCGGAGCTACCCCTCGCAGACCTTCAAGCACAGGCCAGCTCTACTTTCCCCATTGAGTGGCTTGAGAGGCTGCCATCTTTGAAGACATCCAAAGAGACATCTTTTGGTGATGTACTGCTCTTTTTTTTTTTTAATCCCATGCCAATATGAAGCGCTCTTTTGTCGCCAGTATGTGTCTCATCTCATTGGAGGTAATTCAGGACTGCCTGTTGGTACTTGGCAACATGAGCACAAGCTGTTATCTCTCGCTGGTTCTTCTGTAAGAATGGGGCCATTTTTCAAGTGGAGTCCAATGCAGGAATTTAGTAAATGCTGTACTTGCTGCTCTTGTGGGATTTGACAGACAGGCTCTGAAAGGCTGGATCCTCACTTTGGGTTCAGTTTCAGTCCTGCATGTTCGAGAAGTGACGGAGGCAGCAGCTTCCTCCCTTTGAGCAGTCAACAGATATGTCTTATCACACGCAAATAACAAACTGTCCTCTGGCAATCCTTTCCCCAGGAATTATGATGCAATGCAAATATTATGATGCAATGCAAATGGTACATCCTAGAGGACATAACTAGACTTTTGGATTGCGATTTCTTTTACACTAAGGTTTGGACTTTGTTTAAAACCAGATGGAAGTGTTGTAGAGCTGTATTCATGGGTGCTCAGCAAGGAGCCCACAGAGAATTATCACCTCCCCAGCACATGCAGCACAGTGGTTTTGTGGTTTGCACCATTGATGCACAGTCGGAAGGTTTGTGACCAGACCAAGCCAGAGGCGCTCTGCTCATGTGAGGTCTTCCTTTCTTGTTTTTCTTCATTTACCGCATCAGTGGCTACATTTATGTGGACAAGAATGTTTTGGAGAAAAGGAGGATCTAGTAATGTAAAACTTTTCATAAACTTACCCTGAATAAAGTCAGATTGCATGAGCATTATTTAGATGTAGTGCACTTCAAACATACTGGCATTCTATTGACATGTAAACACTCATAATAAATGTCTTTGGCACAATTTTGCAGCATTTTCCCGTGTTTGGCAGATATGGTCTGGGTTATGTCCAAAACAAGGAGGAAAAGAGGAGTTGGGCCCTTTGGGATTAAGGCGAAATGCTATACGTTTTGACTCTTGTGAATATAAAGAAAGCTTTGGTGGCTCAAACAAGGGAATGGGGAACAGATTGTGCAACAAATGAAGGGGATATGCACAAAACCGTTGGAAGACTGTGAAAACTATAACTACATTTAAGCAGTTGCCGTCAATGTAAACACAGACTTGCTTCAGGTGTTTTGCCCGAGTCTGAGACTCACTGCTGCCCCCTGTTGGTACCTCCCTCCTCTCCTCCCCCTCCTTCCTCTGGATCCTCCAGCTGGCCCATTCCTCAGTGTTATTATTGGATTTTAGAAAGCCGGGAGGGGACATACATCACATCTCCCTTCGTCAGCCCCCCCCACCCCCCACCCCCGTTCACGCTCATTCTTTCATTCATCTTTCTCCTTTTTAATAACTCCCTCTCTGCTCCTTCGCCATTAATAAAGATGAACCCACTCTGCTGTCGCCTTCTGCCCTCATCTCTCCCTCTGTCTTCCTCTATCACTCCTCTCCTCCTTTCCCCCTGCACTTTATTGACCCCCTTCCCAAACCCCCATCTCACTTCTTCCTTACATTTTCCTCAATGTCCTTTATCTCGCACCCCCTCCCTCCCTCCCTCCCTGAACACTCTTCCTCCCCAGTCTGGTCTCTGTAAAAAGCTCTCGTCTTCCCTTCGTCCGCCTCACCTCCTCTCTTTTCTCCTTCAATTTCTCTCCGGCTGACACAACAGTCCATCATGTGCGTGGCTCTGGACACCGGCCTCCCTCCGACGCTCTCATTCATCAGGACTTTGAAAAGCAGAAATCACTCTCTCCTCTCCTCCGCTGGCCGCTGCCACTTATTGCGCTATCCATCACACCTGGCAGATGATCAATACCAGCCCCTTCCCCTCTGCCCCTCCCTCATCCCTTGCTCCATCCCCTCACCACCACCACCTCCTCCTCCATCCATCCACCTCCTTCACACTGTATTTCTTTCATGTCTGGCTCTCTGTAGCCCAGGTCCATGCAGGCATAGTGAGCTCGTCAGATGTTTTTCCAAGACTGCGGCTGCGCCGGAAACACAGGGTTAGACCAGAACAATGTGTCACTAGCAACTAGATTCTCCTGTTTGATGTGATTCAAGCTGTGAGAATGATGGGTTATTTGGTGAAGACACTCCATCCATTATTTTCTTAACCGGCAACGTTGTCTGCTGAAATTATCTCTAGATATGAGTGTGACAGTGAATGGGGTGTTTGGAAACATTTGGAATTTCCAGTTGTACCTCAATCACCTCTTACATTGTTTCTCGATGATGTTATTACTGCAGTTTAGATAGCTACTTTATTAATCCCTCTGGGAGTTCCCTCAGTCACCTAATCTGTACCTGAGGTGCAGTCATGGAGCAGAACCGTAGTAGAAGAATAAAATTATAGACAGAAAATATAGCATAGACAAAGGCAAGGTGGTTGTACTTGTGTAGAACATTTACTGTTTGATAAGAAAAAAAAAGTGAATAAAATAAGATCAATTAAATAAAGAAAAGATATAAGAGGTAGATTCACTCGCTCTACGTAACTAGGACGTGTAAAGTAAAAAAATAAAATAAAATATGTAGAAGTACAAGTAAAACTGTGCCTGTATCAATGTCCACCTCTGTTGGACTGGGCATTCACATTTTTATTTTAATCAGGTTTTAATTTCAATCCTTTTTGTACTGTATTTGCCGTCAAACAAACGGTTAGTTGCACATTTCTGTCGTTTTTATGTAACATTTTTGGTGCTATAATCGTTTTCTCTGTCTTGTCATCAATGGTTCCTGCTCCTCCCATTTAAGTTTAGCAGAATTGTTGATCAGGACATAATTAGAGGTTTTGGTCATAAAATACTGGACCAATGCTAGTTTTGACGTGATCGTGGCTCGAGATGAAAATAAGATCTCATGTGAAACTCATCGGAGGGATACCAGATAATTGAAAGGGATTGCCACAAGTCACACAGAGTTCATGTTCTGGAGACCATGAGTGTGTGCACAGAACTGGAAAGTCTCGGAGAGGAGGTCATCTTAAATTGAGCCTAGAAAAACAGAATCCACTGGAGCCATTTTTATTGAGGGAGAAGTTTTTCCAGGTAGCAACTTTCAGCCTGGATTGATGGTGTTATTCCACCGATCCCTCTTCAGGTAGAGCCCAGTTAATGGGGGCAGGCAATAAGAGCGGATAACAGTGGCTATAATTCTGCCGAGAGGAGCTTTGCTTTGTAAAACTGATTTGCTCAGAGCAGAAGAGTCGTTAAGCAGGGTGGACGAGCCTCCCACATCCTAATGCCTTTCTAATCTCCCTCACTATCTCTAATTCTTTTCTATTCTTTACCACCATTAAACTCTTTCACAGGTTCTTGGCAATGAATTAAATTAGACGGGATGTATTGAGCAAACCAACCATAAATTGGCCTTCGCTGCCCTCGCCGCTGCAGGTGGAGACTCACTGGTTAACTGCCTGCAAATGTGCTGCAGGTGCAGACACAGAAAATACAAAAACCTGCTTGATGAGCGGACGCCGGTTTCACCACAAGCCCAGTTTGAAATGATTTTACCCAGCAACACCCAAAAGATCCTGTTACTGTTCTGGAGACGTGTTCTTGAGAATCCTCAGTTCTTCTCAGCATCTGCGAGAAAAGTCTGTATTCAGTTGCACAATGGGAAGGATATTTATCAGAGTCCCAACTTGGAAAAAACCTATAAAATTGATTTTGTTGTGCAGGTCATCGATTTCCACATTCCAATGGTTAAAAAGAGTCTTTGAAGATCCTCCAAATTGAAGACTGGGATCGGTGGCTATTCTGCTTTAGCAAAGCCTTCACATTCATTTCAGTGTCTTTCAGCCAGTGTCTCTCCTTTGAGAATAACTTGCAGCGTCAGTGCTAAAAATGAAAAAGCAGAGCAGAAACCCCACTGACACATCCTACTGACACACATACAACAGTGCTGATCTGAGTCTTTGCAGTTTGACCCCGGAGTCACAGTGTTGTGTTTTCTGACCCGGATCTTGACATAAACCCAGGTGGACGAACCTGCCAGCAGCTCAATTATCTGCCATTATCAGGCAGAGCAGCACAGGCCTGGGGTAATTTGACAAGCTAAACCGATGCGCTCTCTCATACTGGACTGCTTCATTGGAGCTGAGTAAATATGCTCTCAGGCTAATGTGTATAAATAGAAGAGCGATGTTTGAACAGCTGAGACAAGTGGAGAGAGTCTGTGACAGACAGAAATAAAAGGTTCAAGGCTTTATATGCATCAGCAAATTACACAACATAGATGCAACATCTTGAATAGTTGTGTTTCTGTGTTGTAGAAAAAAAAAGGCTGTGAGGAAGAGCGTGTGAGTGGATGTACAGCTGTGAGCAGAGGTTAATCCCCTCTGAACCCTCCTCCTTCTCTCCCAAAAACTGCTTGTTCACACAGATTGGCAGCTTTAAAACTGAAATAATCCCGAGGTCAAGGTCTGTTTCAGCTGTCTTATCTCCCTGCTGCTCTTGCTGATTTATTCATGATTGCTCAGTTTGTATGTGGGCATGTGAGTGTGCATGTGCTGATATGAGTGCTCGATCTGATGCCTTTTTGCCCGCTCTATAATCTATCTGAGAGGGAAGACACTCTGTCTGAGAACTGACAGATAGAGGAGCAGGAGTCAGATATAACATATACTTATGATAGCTTATGATGTATGATGTTAATATAAGAAAATAGGTCAGAAATTGTTAGTATTTGTGTTCTCAAGCACTCAAGAACTTTGTGACATTACAAACAGGCTGATATTTTTATTCATGTACTATATATTTATGTACTATCAACTAAAACCCAACTCTATAATATGTATATTTATATCTATATCTATATACACACACACACACACACACAAACACATTTCTTCTTCACATTGTTTCATTTCTTCTTCTATGCTGTAAACTTCTCACAGGTTCTAGAACTTCTGACCTGGTTCTAGAAGTTTTTAGTTTTTTTTTTTTTAATTCTTTTACATTGATGAGAAAGCCAAGGCGGACAAGAGAGAGGCTGTAGTAGCTGTAGTAGGGAACTCTAATGTGCAGTGCTATTGTGGAGGCTGCGCACGGTGCCAGGGTGTCGCCTAGTTCCAAAATGTGAGACGTCTGGAAAGAAAAGAAGACAAGTAGAAAGAGAAAAAAAGAGCTAAAGCCATCCTGTTGTCTGTCACCTGTCGACTTGCTGAGTGACGCGGAGCCTCCTCTGTCTGACACTCGGGCGTCAGGTGGACAGAGACGCATCGGGACAAATGAGGGGATAGACTGACAGGGAAACAGGAAGCGACACCGAGTGTGAGAGACGTGCCACTGCCTCTCGCCACCTGCACTTCCTGTGTTTGAGGGTGAGCGGGTGAGACGCAGAGGGTGAGGCCGACCTGAGTGAACACTGTCACCCTGGAGATTGAGCTTTAATGCGTGTGTTTGTGCAGCATGTCTGGACTGTTTGCACTGCTTGCCTCTTAATTTGGTCATTGTCATTACCAGGCCTGGTTTTCACTAACCTGTTAATGGCGTGTTCATATATCTATCTATCTATCTATCTATCTATCTATCTATCTATCTATCTATCTATCTATCTATCTATCTATCTATCTATCTATCTATCTATCTATCTATCTATCTATCTATCTATCTATCTATCTATCTATCTATCTATCTATCTATCTATCTATCTAAAACAATCCTAGTCAAACGTAAAACACATCTATCTATCATTAGGAGCTTATGAGCAGAGTTACAGTACCATAGCAGATTCTTATGGGGAACTATTTCCACCTCTTTTGTGTGCGTCACAGGAACTAGCCGTGACATGTGGATTTAGTGGTTTCACTGTTCTCGAATTGTTTTGCACCGCACCGGCTGAGTGATTGGCGTTGTCAGGAGATCTTCTCCAAGTCTCCCGTTTCCTCCTGATGCTGCGCGACACACTTCCTCATAGCATGCGACACGCTTCCTGATCCTGTGTGACATACAGTATCAGGAGTGACGCGACTCTCGTGCTGACCTGTTGATCCCCACGCACACTCCCAGGGACACATTCCTCTGGATGTGTTGACACACTCACCGGGATGTATGAACACTCACTCACAGGCCTGTGAATAACATAAGAAGTTGACCGCTATCGGGGGGGGGGGGGGGGTTTCCACCCCTTTTTTTCCTGATGCAAACACGTGGCATCGATTGTTTTCTTTTGGCTCGACTCTCCCACTTTAATCCCTCTTCTTCTTGCCAGCGAAGGGAGAGGGAACGAGGGGAAAAAAGAAAGATGGTAGTGTCAGCGAGGAAGCACACGGCAGCTGAGGGTCATTAATCACTGTCAGAGCAAAGAGAGCGAGAGAGAGAGAGAGACGCAGGATGAAAGACATGAGAGATGGAGTGCAGCAGACATGGCAGGAATCTCTCTGCAGAGATGAGATGAATCAACCTATTCAGCTGCCTCTGCTTTGTTGTTGATATGAGGCTGTGACATCACATCCTGTTCAAGATCGAGACCCTGAGGCAGCAGTGGAAGCAGCAGCAGCAGCAGCAGCAGCAGCAGAGCCCTGGTCAGGAGGGAGGGGAAGTGAATGCATCATGCGCTGACAAACGCATATGGATTGTGCATTGAATTACTGCCAGTCTGGCAGCTCCCAGAGGCCCGGAGTGCCTCGTGGAGACAGCAGAGTTATGTATCATGAAAATGTTCGGACTCCAGTGGGAAGGGGGGCCTGTCAGATTCGGCATGGACGCACACAGCTACAAAAATCACAGATCAGAGAGGTCAGAGTGTGACTGAGCGCCCTGTGTTGTGTAGATATGTGTGCTCACATCTAAATGATACATTTCTACATTTTATAGTTGCCTAAGTACATGTGGAATGTTGTTATCTACAAAGGTTCTTGCCTTTCATGATATGTTTCTCCTGATATTTTTAATAGCAAATATACTTATCGTTCCTATCATTTCTAGTGATGCTCTTAATGTGCTCCGCCTGCTGTTGCAGCAGAGCAGATTTCCAGTGTGGGGCCAATTAAGGACTGTTTCATGTTATGCTTTGCCCAGCCATGCTATGTTACCTTAGATCAACCTTACCTCATTGTACCGTATCACATCTTGGTGTTTTTCTTCGTTTGCTAAATTATTTTTTCTGGGTAGCTGCAGAGATTTGTTTTGGGATTTAAATCACAACACAGGACGTACGTAATTCCTGCTGGATCGTCAAGGTTGTTTCATTTTACTTTTTTTTTTTCCATGATTTACTGCTGACATTATTGCTTCATGCAAGTCTGGTGTAACATCTATTATTTGATATTCTATATGACTGGTGTGGATGGATTACTAATATGAATCACCATGAGACCCAGAAATATAAAGTTCCTCAAAGGGAGACGGAGAACAAGTGATTTACAAAGGAGATATGTTTTCTGTACAAGCAGAGAGCAGAGAAGTTTAATTTCAGCTCGGAGAGAAGGGAGGAAATGAAATGCAGAGGAATGAGTTCGATGGAGACTCCTTTCTCTCGCCTGCTTCATACCACAAGTCTGGCCCGCTGCACTGTGGTCGACTCCTCAATATGAACCAGATACCCGAAATCACGGAAACGTTATTATTTTGGCCGTCCTGCAAATCTATAACATCCCTTTGCTTCAAAAGTGGAACGTGCGGATCCCCTGCTCTGAATATATATTTTTCTTACCTCAGGCTCAGATGTTGTGGTGGTAGAGGGGGGAAAAGAAAAAAAAGAAAAAGAAGAAGAAGAAGTTAAGAGTATGATGAATGTGTTCTGGCCAGAGGAGAGTGGGTGGTCTGTATCTGTCAGCGCTGCTATTACAGCAGACAGCGGAGTTACAGGCCAATAAGCCACGCTATCATCACCATCATCAGCAGCAGATCCTCTTACAGCAGCTCTCAGCTGTCCACATCACAGGCCCGGCAGCCCAAACATGCACTCATCCACAGAGCGCCCGCACTCGAGTGTCTCGCATTAAAAAACACGTGGCCGTGCCACTGCGTGCTTTCAATCGGGGCCGCGTCCCCAAATGGCCAAAAACACAAAAAAGAAATCTTTCAGTAAAAGTAGGACTACTACACTGAAGAAGTGCTCAGTTCCCATTAAAGCCAAGTACCTCGAAAACATGCTGAAGTGCAATAGAGTTAGGATTGTGTAAACGTAATTATGATCTCCACCCTCACTAAAAAAAACCCCCAAAAAAACAACGGGAGCAAACAGAGCTTTAGTGCCATTTTAAAGTTTCAGAAATCAACCCGATCAACTGGACTAATAACAGTTAAGCAATTCTAAGTGTCATTTGTCAGTTGGTATCTTCAGAGCAAGATATGTGGCAGTCCACTAAAAACATCATCTACAACATTTTTTGGAGAACTGTCATTTTGCAGAGCAGTGGGGACATCGGGATTGCAAATACTGCAAATATTCAGAGGGCAAATTGTTAAGGAACTTCCCTGGTGAGATACATCTTCATGGATTAGTGTGAAAAATGTCCTGCACGGCTCTCCAATATTAAATCAAGGTGAGCACAGGTAATATTGCTGATTCATAACATTTAGCGATTACATCTGGGATCTTGCCCACGTTCCCCCCGTGGTAAATCACAAACTAACAACTGTCGAGGGCATGAGCGGGGAAATTAAAATAAGACGAGCGAGTGTAATCCTCATGCTCTCCCTGCTACTTCTTGTTTACCCCTGTTTTCCTGGAGCCGTGTGACGCTCGTTTGCAAGAATTTTTATGAGAGATTTACTGCAGCAGCACAAGCCCGAGCTATAATTACTGAGTTAAATGGTCGAGAGGAAGCTGCGGAGCACAGCGGTGCGGGGCGAGCGCTGATTCACGGGTGTGACAACATGAGAGCAACACGCTCGAATAGATGAGAAACCCGGGCAACACTTTGTAATCAACCAGAGGGGAGTAATGAAGTCAGCTGTGAGCCAGCCCCGCAGTGTTACAGTGATGAGGCTTCTGTGCGGCCACGCACATGCGCACACACACGCACACACACGCACACACACGCACACACACACCAACCAGATCACACGGCGTTATCTATCCTCTGTCACTTTGCGTGGCTCTCAGAGCCAGTAATGTGCGGAGTCAGATTTACCCTCAATACGTGACTTCAGCTGAGTAGTTTAAAAGACACCTAGAGTGGTTCAATGGAGGATTCATCCGTGCTCTCTGGTGTTCACATAGAAGCTATGAAACACTGGTCTCACCAGAAATACCTCTGATGCTGTTTTACAAGCCCTTTGAAAATCCCTTTTTAGGTATGACGATGTAACAGCATGTTTCTGCACAGATCTGGTGCCCTTTAATTATCTGGCAACCACACCACAGGTCTGGCTGTCTTGCCTGCCAGTCCCATGAATGGTCTCGTGACTTAAGTTCTTCCTCAACAACGCAGCTTATCAACTTTTTCCTGAAGTGGTAACTGAATAGATACGGCCATGGAGCGTGTATACGTCCAGCCCTATGAGTTTGAGACAGAGGAGGACTCAGGAGGATACACTGACAATCACTGACAATTCACCAGATACTTTACCAAACTCATGCCTTGCAGTCATATGTCATTCACTTGTGTACCTGAATGGAGGTGGGAAGATGGAAATTATTTTGGGGGTGAGGGATGGTACGATTTTAGTCTCTGGTCAGATATGCACTTCATTTTTTAAACCTGCATTTCTGCATTTCTTTGTATTGGAATGATAAATCGATCATTTTGGGATGTGCTGTACCTCTACATGCCTCCAGGAATAGACTGCCATTATTCAGCAAAGCAAAGGTATAAATGGTTTTTCATTCAGCGTAACATGGAAATTTCAGGGACATACACACTCCCTACTGAAGGCCAGAGGTACTGGCTGTCTGACTGTACCTCAGGGTTTCATAGTGCAGTTATATGTCAGATCTTCACAACTTAATATGTATCGCTAAACAGCTAAACTGAACTACATGGATTACGTGAACAGCATACGCGCCAGTTCAGCCATACTGGCCATAAAAAATGATGATCGACGCTAAGTTGGATTGTCCAGAAATTACATCATTAATATTTATCACGTTTTATCATTATTCGTATCATACTTTTCATGGTGACAGGTGGGACCCTGCGTCACCTGTCTCCCTTGTAAAGAGCCCAGGAGAGGGAGAAACGGAGCGTGGATCCAACTACTACTGCCTCCCTCTGCAGCTCAGGTTTGACTCTCTGACAAGCCAGCATTGATTTATGACTCCTGTGAGCAGACACAGCCAGCAGACATGGCTGTACAGGGTGCACGGGCGCGCGCCCGCCCGCCCGCCCGCGTGCGTGTCTTGTGCTCACGTGATTGATTATCCTGTCTGTCTTGTCTGTGCCATTTCTGAAATGTAATCTCGCCGAACAGCATGAAAGGTGTGAGACCCCTGAGAAAACCCCCCCCCCGGCCCACGTCTGCCGAGCGCAGCCTCTCTGTGTGTCCCTCGCCTGCGTTGTATTTGCATACCTTTGCTCGGGCATGCTAGGAAATTGAATTCCACCTCCCTCTTCCTGTAAAACTCTCCCCGGGATTAAACCGTCACTGTGTGATTTACTGTAACCTCCCTATAAACAGCGTCATCCACTCCACGCAGCAGTGATTGATGCGCCCAGCAAGTGTTTTGTGCTCTGTGCCACACTGTCACGCCAACGTACATTTCAATTTTCGTGCCGTGCGATGACAACAACAACACTGTGTGCAATGGGGGATTGTTTGCCCAATGGTGGTGAGAGTCAAATAAAATATTTCTGAATTGAACTGAAGCACCCCCAAAAAAAGATGGAAGTAAGGTTGACTTCACCACAAGAGCTTGCTCATGGGAAAAAACTGGTCATTCGGTATGGTTACATGTCGTGTACGTAAATTACATTTTCAGATAATAACAGTGCTTTCAGTTTTATCCTAAATGACTAAAAGAAGGCCCAGAGTCTCTGTCGGAGGCGACTTGGCCCTTCCTCTGAACACGGGACTGAGCAGCATAAAGTATGTTTAGCTAACATCAGCATATTCGGTAAACTATTTTACAACCTACAATTAAGTAACATTGCTTCCAAAGTCAAGGCCCCCATGCATTTGCTTTGAAGGAGAGGGATATGACAAACAAGTAAAAACACCTGTTAGCATTAGCATTAAGGCATTAAAAGCGGTAGTTACTGCTAACTAGCCTGTGCACTGTGCACTAAACACAGTTAAGATAAAGTTAAGCGTGAGACTACCGTTCAAAATATTTTCATAAAAGCGTCATTATAGTATATATACCGACCAGATATTCCTCCCTCTGTCTCTACACAGTCTGTATTCCTGTGTATTGTTTTCCAGAATAATGAGGGACCATTTCCAACATTTCTGGTGCACCAGAAAAAAAAAGAAAGAAAAAAAAGCCAGACTAAACTTTTCATCTCGCACTTCTTGCATCACCAAACATATTCCCAGGTCTGACTTTGAGTGCAATGTTATCATTACCGATAGCACTGACAGCTAAAATGACTAAACATGTCATAATAAATTGCAATGATCCTTAAAAGCTTCCACATTGATGCAGTCCCAACAGCAGAAACTCCAGCACAAGTCTTAATTTTTCTTGCTGTTTATATATATATATATCTATATATGTATGTGTGCGTGTGTGTATATGTGTGTGTGTGTTTGCCTCTCTGCAGCTGATGATAAATGAGCGCTGCGGATCTTGGGAGAGCTTGCACAGGAAAGAAGAATAATGGGTGTTTAAGCACACTTGTAAATTACCAACACATTTGTCTTACACTGTCCCCTTAGGGATGTCTGACAGCACAGCACACAAAGTATATAAAGCCTGCATACATCTGTTCCACATAGCCTCATTGGATCTGCTAACATCACTTAAATACAAACTGTCATGCCACGTACCATAATTCATACTTTGACAAAGCTCATAAAGCACTCTTTGCTGTCTTTGCACCTGCATGTGTGTGTGTGTATGTGTGTGTGTGTTTAGATGATAGAGCCTGTCTCAGCAGGTGTGTGGCGGGTCACGCAGAGGGCACGGTGATGTTTATCTCTAAGTACCACAGACAGGCATGCTGGACCGCCTGGTGGGAAAGTGGGATTACAGCTATCTGGTCCTCTGCGGCCTGCTGAGCTCCAAGCCTGTGATTTCCCGCTTACACGTTTGCATCAGCTGCACACATGGTGTCTGCCACTTTGTTATGCAAAGGTGTCTGACCCACACACACACACACAAACACAGAGCCACACCAACACGCACACACACAAAGACGACGATGATGACATGTTTGGCACGGGGTTTCGATGCCTGGTGACAGGGGAGATTGTGAGATTAGTATAACTGAGATTTATTATTATTAATTACAGAAACTCAAATCAGATAAGTGCTCGGCTCTGAACTTGATGACTTTGCTTTGACTTTTCCTTGGACGGCACTGGGCTGAGTTGTTTTGAGGCGTCTGCCAAAGTTCGGATCATAACACAGCCTTGTGCTTCTCCAGCCGCAACCTGCCGAACAGCCTCCAGAAAAAAGCCGGAGCGCCCGATTCATCATTCCCATTCATAAACAGTCATTAATGTTTATGGCAGGTGTCGTGACATGTTTACGGCAGCATTATGTCTGCTTTACGAGGCCACTGTCGAGCAAGGCTTTACGACGGCAGGAGGCAGCGTGGGGACCGCTGGCAGCGCGCTCCAAGAGGCTCTGGGATGTTTAATCAGTTATTCGAGCAGCCCCACAAATAAAAAGAGAGAACAGTGTTTGGCAGAGAAGTCGCTCTGTTTGACGGGGAGAGCCATCAAACCTTCTCATTAAACTCTCTGGATCCAGGCTCCCCCGGTCTTCAGGGCTTTTATAGGAAAATCACTATTCTCAATTTGCTCAATGTTGTAAAAGTTGTGTTCCGGGTGGTGGCTGTGCATTCTGATGGTGTGGTGTGGTGTGTGTGTGTGTGTGTGTGTGTGTGTGTGTGTGTGTGTGTGTGTGTGGTGGTGGTGGTGGTGGTGGGGGGGGGTATGCCAAGGAATCCTCCGCCCTCCTGCTTTATGGCACACCGTAAAGCTGTTGGCAACTTGACAGAGGCAGTATCTTTTTATCTGGCTGCTAATTTAAGGATGGAGATTAAGGTTGTGAATTACAGCCCTGACGACGCTTCTCGTATTTGTTGACAGCGACAAAGAGCAGAGGAGTTTACAGAGAGCCTCTGCCACTTTTTGAATCTCAGTGTTGTTGTTTGCTTTGTAAAACTTAATCTGGAGTCCAATAGCAGTACATAATTGTCCTTTGTTGTGTATATTTTTGGATCATTCGGTATAGCTATGCAGTAGGTCACACCTTTCAACTGACTCAACTTTGGATGAAACCTTTGAAATGTTCCACATTTATGAACCTATAGCCACATATGTATGTATATATGCATGTATGCATGTATGTATTGTTACCAGACTGCAAGACTGATAGGCAGGCCATAAAAGATTTCTTTCAGAGCATGGAGAGCCAAAGGGTGTTTATATTGATGGTTTGTATCTAATTGGTAATTGAAAATAAGTTAGAAGACCTGGAAAAGACAGTAAACAGATCTCTTTCAACATTAGAAATGACTCATGAATTTACATTCACATTAAATTAAACTGAGTCATTTTTGAAAGGCAAGTGCTCTGTAATTGGTAGTGTCACCGACTGTCACTGCTCATAAACTAACGAAATATTTCCACCAATTACTTCATTCTGAGAATTCATGTTCTGACAGTTTACATATCTTTCAAATGTCTGACAGGTGCATCACTAATTCACCTCCTCGCTTTCACAACAGAACCGACTGAGCTCAAGCACACAGTCCAGGAATAAAGTAAGAGATGTCTCTCTTTAAATAGCTAATCCTTGCATTGAAACAGTAGCTGTATGTGTATGTGTATGTGTGTGTGTGTGTGTGTGTGTGTGTGTGTGTGTGTGTCACAGGGGGCTGGACATGCGCTGCCCTTCCCTGTGGCCTGGAAAGCACTTTACAAACAAACGAGAGCAGGGATATTGATAGGGTAATCCCAGACTGATGAATGGCCCAATAATCAGCCGTAACCTGCAATAAATCAGACCCTGATCAATACGGCGTGCGCTCTGCAGTTGTGGCCAGATCATTACCATGTCACTGTATATCTACCATTAGCACAGGAAGGCGCAGCGCTGCAGGGAGGCAGAGCAGGGGGGAAGAAAAAGCGCTTCCTTTCTAATGTGTTGGAAATGAGATTGATAGAGAGGTCATTTTTTTCAAAATTTCATTTGTCTGCCTGCTCTCCTCCCTCCCTCACTCGCTCCTCACTCAGGCTGATTAATGGCCGAACAGCAAAGGCAGTGATAAAGATAGAGAGGGGTGAGCAGGATGTTAAATTATGATAATGACAGCACAATTAATGACACGGTGAGACGTTGTGTGGCTGGCTCCACAGCCGCTGGTGGCGCTGAAGACAACAGTACAGTACAGTGCGGTCCGCCGATGCTGCTCCAGAGTAGAAGGACAGGCATATACAGAGGGGACTAGTGTGTCCATTTTCAGGCTCAGGCATCACGACAGTTAGCTTGGTCGATCAATGGGTAACACTGTTAGGAAGCTGGACTGGGCTTTGACTGTCCAGGCTTTTTTGGTGCATGGTTTGTGTCTTTCCTGTGTTTAGTCTCTCTGCACTCACAGAGTTTAAATTGCTCATAGATGTGAGGAAATTTTAAATAATTTAACCTGACCCGGAGCTATTCCCTGTAACTGCCGAAGTAACGTTGGCAAAACTTCCTTTGGCAAAACTTGGTGAAAATGGCTTTCATCCACCAGCTCCTATTAGCGATGATTTCAATTGATGGATCCAAAGTCCGACACGTTCCATGTTTCTTGCTAGAGAAATATGAACATTTGCTGCTTTTCCTTTCAGTTAGTTCAGTCCTTTTTCAATGATATTAAGATCATTTTTTGTTTTGGACAAACTTAATTTTTCAGTCTTTATTTCCCTTAGGGGATACCTAAATAATCTGTCCATCCTTCGGTCTATCATAATATCACACGAAATGCAGGTTTTTTTCTTTCCCAAACTGACAAAGGTTTTAAAAGATCCATCCATCTACCTAAAGCAAGCATTTAGATGTACTGTCACTTAATTAGTGCATTTAAAAAGTATCATCTACAGCTTCAAGAAAAAAAAAATGGCTTTTACATTAATACATTAAGGGATGATTAATAATAATAGTCCATTTATGTGATGCTGTACATACCAATATGACAATCACAGCTGCCATTTCTTTTAGACAGGGTACTTTGGCTTTTAGCTACAGTATGTTTTCCTGACTTTAAATGCAGGGCTTTTTCTCGTGATGAAGCATTTCTAAACCATCTGAAATCCCTGGAGAATCCTCCGTCAGCAGTCAGGTGTTTAACCAAGCCGAATGTCTCTCCAGTGAAACGTTGGGCATTTTATGAGAAACAGACGCGACCAGAGAAACATCTGAAGCGGAGCCACCGCGCTGGAATGAAACGTCCCTGAAACCGGAGCTGGGATTAGAGGTCAGGACGTGGTCAGAGCGTCCAGCACATCCACGGAGCGGGCGGAGATGGCTCTGTGGGCGGGGCCGCGGTGCAACGGGGGGAAATAAGGATCAGATCGACTGGCGGAGGACGGGTAAAAAGGAAGTGAGGATGACAAGGTGCACGCAGAGGAAGAGCATGTGGGGAGATAAGATAGCACGGACGTGAAGAGAGGGGAGGACGGAGGAGAAGAAAGGTAATTTGAGAGGGAGAGCGGTGGAGGAGGTTGAGGCCGGGCTGACAGTGGGCCATTCATCCTCCATGCTAGAGGAGACAAACTGCTGGCAGAGGCAGACAGGCCCCATAAATCACTTGGCAGCACACACACTCCGTCTCACACACACTCACGCACACAAAGACACAGTGGAGCACGTCCTTGGCCACACACACGCACTGAAATCCACATGCATCCACCTACAGAAAACACACACCTACAGCTTATTCTAAAAAACGTCTGTCTCTTGTTCTCAGGCGTTCCCATGCGGGGCTTTTTGTTCGCTCGCTGCTTCTGTGATTTCATTCTGAGGGAATTTTGCCCTCATAACTCGTAAAGTTACTGAGGAAGATTTTTACATGAGAAATAAGGGAGACGGCACAATGATTGGAATTAAACAAGCTCTTCATCAATTCTATGGTTTGCAGCGCCACAAAGCAGAGCAGTGTCTAGTTATGGAAGACTGTACAAGAATCAGAATGAGAGTGTGAATTATTGATCCCAGGGGGAGAGGAGCTTTGTTATTGCTGCTCGATCAACAATAAAATAAAAAATGTTGAGATTATTATAAATTAGAGATTAGAAACAATGATTTATTTGATTGCAGAATCAGAAATAATGCTGTGAGATGACAAACCACCTGCTGCTCCTGGACCAATCACTGCTTGCCCTGTTTCACCACCTGTGTGATGTCATCTACAGACAGGTACAAAGACTAGAATGTGAGCAATGTATGTAAATGCTCCCCTGACCTCTTGATTTTTGCTACTCCAACACATCCTATTTCCTCCTTCATCCGTACTAAATGACAGCTCGTTTGGTTCATGAGAGATAAGAAAGAAGTGGGTTTTTTTTTGAGTAGATGCAGCATGTCCGCATCTTCAACCCTATAACAGTGCTATCTTCAAGCTTTATATGAACAGACAATATAGACAGGGCAGACAACAAAACCAAACACAAGCCCATGAGCATGCTAAAGCGACAGTAACAACAGTGGAGAAAACGGTCAGAAAACCTTGGCCAGGCTCAGTTATGAATAAGAAAATTCCTGCTTATTCAGGTCTTAATGTCTTCAAGGCAGGATTGAAGTTGTTATTAATTTTCTTCATTCGGCTTAATTGGTAAATATAATTGAGTGTCATCGACATAGCAACTAAAATCGTTGGATCTGATGATCAACTGGAGGGAGTATATAAGGTGAACAGGACTGGACCAAGTGGAGATCCTTGTGGGACTCCATGACTGACTTTAGTGTGGGGACAAACTGATCTCGACTGATAGATAAGACTGGAACCAATATAAAGTAGTGCCTTTGACTCTAACTATATCTTCCTGTCATTCTAGTAGAATCTGGTTGTATCGAAAGCGGCCCTAAGGTCTAACAAGGCAAGCACTGAGCCAAGGCCTTTGTCTGATGCCATCAACAGTTCAGCAGTAACTTCGAGCAGTGCAATGTCGGTGCTATGATTTACTCTAAAATCTGATTGGAAGATCTCAAATAGACTACTAAGGTCGTCACAAAGTTGGTTGGCAATGGCTTACTCTAGGATTATTTGTTTTAATAAAGGCTGGATTGGAAATTGGCCTGTCGTTTGATAGGATCCCTTGACTGAGCACAGGCTTTTGTTCTTCAAAACAGAAAATAGCCTTCGTTGGAAGCAGAGTAAATCATCAGGAAAGAAGGCAGGGGTTAGTTCAGAAGGTCCAATCACTAACCACTGCGGCACTGCTTAATGTCAATATTATTGGCATTATTATCATTATTATTATATTTGGTTTATTGAGTCCAATAAAACAGGTAGGTATCCCAGTAGGCGGCGCACCAAGCAAGAGGCAAACAAGGAAGCCCAAAGATCCAGGAGAAGGTTGGTGCACTGGAGCTCAGGAAGGTCCAGTTAAAAACAGACTCAGGAAAAGTGAGGCGGTCACAAGAAGAAACCAGAGAGGGGAAAATAACTGCAAAAACAGGAGCGCTGGGGAAGTGTGCAGATACGAGGGTCTGGCAGGTGATGGGAGGTAAAAACAACAAGAAAGCATGAGAAGCTTGACAAGCATGAAGCAACAAACTGGCCATGGAGGACACCCAGACTCTCAACCGCAGCGATTGGACGCGCACGACACACAGCTGCGACACCGCGGGGAAAGCTAGAAATCACACACGAGGGAAAACAGGAAGTGGATGACAAGACGAGACAATATGACAGGAAGTGCCAACAACAGGACAGGAGATGGCAATAAAAGATGGAGTGGGACGAGACAAGATCCTGACCATTTCTTTTGCATGCAGGGAAAATAAATTCAAATAACACCGCTGTAGTCTTTGGATTTTCCACTTAGTGCAGTACAGCGTTGCCCTGCTCCTCTCTCCTCTCAGTGGCCAAGGCCGATGCTCTTTCTCTCGTTCTGTCCCACCTTCCTCTCTGTCCTGGGTAGGGTGAGGAGTGCCAGTTCCTCTTCGCCCAGCCCTGACCTTTCTCGCCGTAACGCAGGCCATGTTTTGACAGTGGGCCACGTGCTGACCACAGCCTCCAGGCCGGGTGGCCTCCTGTTTTCACTGCGGAGCCTCTGCCTCATTGTTATTTCAGAGATTATGAGGGTCTGAGCTTTTTTTGGGAGCAGTTAATTAACAGGGTGAGGACACGGTTCACTCAGCAGCTTCTCCTGTGGCCCCACGCATACCTGGCCCTACTGTGGCTGTGGGGATCTGCTAATCCACCTTAAATTATTCCAGCCTGACGGATATCGATGGAGACGTTTAGTGCTGCTTCAGGCTCCTTGTCGCTGCCAGGAATTGGGTTGCTAGAGAAATACTGAATCTTGCGGGGCAAATTTAACCACACTTGACCCGGGCACAAAATCCTGTATGACTGATTTCTGTTTTCTTACAAATTCATCCAGAGGAGAAAAGGTTTTTGATAGTTTTTGAAGTGACACACAAAGACCCATTATGAGGCAGTAAATGCTCTGGCTGAGCACTGGAGCCCATAAAGACGTCCGACTTCCCTCCAACACAACCGAGCTGAACGGCGCTGGAATCTGGCAATCAAAGCAGTGAAAAAATTAATCTGAAACACATCTTTCCTCTTTTCCTCTCCTGGCTGTTCTTATTATTTCTAATAATGCAACAGGCATTTATTAAGCTGAAAATTACAGTGAATGGACAACTGACTCCAAATTCTTCATGATTCCATCAAAAACAAATAATTTCAACACACAGCTGAATACGAACACGATGTCTCAGCCAAACTTTTGCTGAATAAGAAATCATCTCATAATCAAGATGAATTACTTTGTTTCATGATTGCAAGAAACACCTCTCATATACATGTGCTGTGCAGATAACAACAGCATGTTGATATGCACAAGATCATTTCTAGGAAAACTAGCTGGCTCATTGCATAGGTGGTGTAACATTGGTATACATTGGTGTATACCAATGTATACCTGTACACACGCCCGCGCACACACACATACACATACACACACACATATGATGGACAGATAGATAGATAGATAGATAGATAGATAGATAGATAGATAGATAGATAGATAGATAGATAGATAGATAGATAGATAGATAGATAGATAGATAGATAGATAGATAGATAGATAGATAGATAGATAGATAGATAGATAGATCGATAGATAGATAGATAGATATGTATGTCATATGTATGTAGAAGTTATAAAAAGCTGTAAAAGATAAATTAATACGTATTTCTTAAAAACAAGTAAACAGCATCTCAGGAGACCACAGACCAAAGTAGAGAATGAATAAATCACATTACGGCCTTGGGTTCTGCAGATAGAGCCCCATAAATCCAGTTGCATGAAATCTGTCTTTGCTCTTCAGCTCCATGTGTGTGTGTGTGTGAGCACAATATTTTTAAATGCACCAAGGTCATGTGAACACCATTGTGTGGAGATGATATGTATCCAATGCATGCAAAACTTTAAAAGTGGGACAACTGATAATGATAATTCAAAGAAAGACCTCTTCTTATATCAAATTTCTGATTTACTTTGACCTCTCCCAAGCTGCCTTCAAGCAAATGTGAACCACTGGGGTCAGGTCTGGGATGGTGAGGTCTAAACTCATTAGAGTAAACTTTTCCAACTCAGCCTTCTTTCCTTTCCTTCTCTCCTGCAGCCGCTCCAGATTTCAGGCAGACGGATGGCAAACACAGATGTTGTGATGTCTTGTCTCCTGTCATCTTTGATGATCAAACACATGGAGACAAGAAAATGTGTGTGTGTGTGCGCGTGTGTGTGTGGTTGTATGAATAGATAGATATCTTGTGAATGAATCCTTAACGTCAGCTCCGTTCAACTTCATTTTCACAATGTTAGATCAAGTTGACTTGCACCACAACTCTTTATTAAAGATAGAAAACAAAGTGTGCAAAACAAACTCTGACCAGTCTTAACACAGATGACTGAAACTATGCGGCAATCGGTCTTGGACTGATTGTTCCTTATTGAGCGGCTGCACATAGCGCGTTTAAATCTCACCTTAGGTTGGTTAGTTTGCCCACATGTACAATCCACACTTGGTGAGCGTTTGCCAGCGCAGTCACAGCCAATTACAGCACTCAGACGGAGAGATGTTAATCAAATTTTTAGTACGGTGGCAGACATCGGGCTGCAGAAGGCTGCAAAACAAATATGTCACTGTCAGTGCTGCTGTGCAGCAGGCATTTAGGGGATTGCATTAAGTCGATGGCTCAGCTGCAAGCTAAGCTAATGTGGAACAGGGGCCTCTGGGAACTATTTGCCATGGTGGGAGGTGGAGGGGGAAGAGTGTGGAGGAGTGAAGCTGCCTTCATTCTCCCATCTCTCATTTTCTATCTCTTCTTAATTCTCTCTGTCTATTTTTCCACCTTTTGTCTGTGTTATTTAAGCCGACAGGCTGAACTGCAGGGCGTGGGATGGCCAGTGGGAATAAGGATGAGAGAACAGTGTAAGAGAGGAGGAGACAGATGAAATGTGATAAAGACAAGCGGCATGGTGAGCAGCAATAAAAGAAATGAGAATGTAGAGTGCTTGGCGGAGGAGAGACAACAAAGAGCGATGCAGTGTTAAGTAAAAAATAAAGGTACGGACTTCCTTTTAGTGAATCTGTCTGTGCTTCTGTAGGGATTAAGTAATGCTTTAGATATCTCTGAGTGCCTTTTATCTCATGCATGCTGAACTTTATGGCCAGAATGCATGAAAGTAGTGTTTTGTGAGGAGTCCATCACAATTTGCAGAGGGAAAATTCTGTAATGACTGCATGAACAAAGTCTTATTCTATCTAACCTGATAAATTTGCTTTTCAGCCTTTTGCTCTCTGACAATCACAGCCTCCTGGCAGCTGCTGCTCACTGCCTCTCTGATCTCTCCTACATCCACCTCAAGCAGACATCAACCCCTTTATCGAATGGCATCCTCTAATTAGAATTCAATGTGTTGGACTTGTTAATCGTGGTGGCCATGGAAAACTCCCACACACATGGGGAGAGCAGGCTAAGTGAACACAGAGAGACCCTCAGTGAAACTGGGATGCGACCCTCATGCTGCATGTCGTCCTTTCTGACACATAGATCTGGCACCTACCCACAACCATATTTTGCAATTGCCTGCAATTGCCAGATCTTGATGTGGTGTTGGGATTTTAGCGATTAATACAGATAAACCACGAAGCATAGATGACAAAGACGGCTGCAAAGGTCCTCTAAATACTTCCTATTTAACCCCATACCTTTATTTTGTTCCACTGTAAAACTTGAACACTTTAGCCGGTCAATGTGACGACATTTATTAGACCTTACACAACTCCCACTGGAGACACAAAGCCTTTTTTTAAAACATATTTCACGTACACAGCAGGACTCGAAAGCTCATGCAGACAGACGTTAATATGAGATCAGCGTAGCTCCCTCTGTCATTCAGATGCTTGCTGTCTATGGTGCTCACAGAAGCTTTTGGTGGTCTGAAGTGAATCTATGAGCATCAATTGAGGGACACCAATGATACTACCTTGATGACATGCAGCGGGGATGGGGTGAGATGAGTCAAAGCTGGAGTTTATGGATCAATAGCTGTCGTAACTTGGGGTCCTATGACCTGTAAAGCTGCCCGCTTAAAAAGATTATGACTGCACTGTGCGTGCAGGGCTACTGTGGTTATACACTACGTGTGTGTCTGTGTGTGTGTGTGTGTGTGTGTGCATGTGTGCGTGGAAAAGAATAAATTACAGGGTAATGATATTAAAAGCACAAAGTCGTTAAGATGCCAAGTTAAGACACAATAAATCCACTCATGGCTTCTACAGCCTGTCCCCACACTGGGTAATTAAATTAGATTTATAAGCCATATTACATCAGTGCTAGATACTTCATCCACCCTCAGCTCCTGCACCGTCCCTCCATTTTGTCCTGCTTTATTAGACGACCTGACAGCCGACAAAAAATATGGCGGAACGTTTCAGGTCCCGGGCTGCGAGAGCTCTGCACTGGGCACTCTGTCTTTCGGCGGTGTCGGTAGAGTCTGCCGGTGATATATCACACAGTCCACTTCTCTGCAGAGTGTGTGGAGGGGGGTGGGGAGGGGGCTAGGGGGGCAGGACTGACACAGTCAAACAGCTTCATCATCACCCGTAGCCACTGTAAGCAGCACTTTAACTACTGCTCCTGCTACTGCAACCACCTCAGCCCAGACCGGCTCCAACCTCTCCACCTCAGTGGGAGTCAATTGGTGTTTCTGCACCGGTTATAGTTATAGCAACCCAGTTATAGGTAGTAGGAGCTACAAATTGGAGAGAGTCCCCAGGAACTATACAACCCCTCTTTTATTGGTTTTCATTCCACCTCCTGCAGTTGTTCTGAGGTGACATCAATGTCACATGTTGGCCGATGGTTGAACGTCCCGTAAAAGCACAGAACAGTTAGTTAGACAGTTAAGCGTAATTCATGCTTCCCCATAAGCGGCTGCGCCATGACCTCCCCAGCGAGTAATTCTCCGGCAGAACGCAGGGGGGAGTGTCGGGTTTCTGCGGAGTCTGTGGTGAATTCGTCTGCAGCTCGACGGTTTCTGGCCGTGACCGATGAGCAGCTGCTTGGGTGACGAGTGGCACAAATGCTGGTATTTTCTGACTCCCTCGATGCCGCGCCCCATGATTTTGTCCATGTTTACTCATGAGCAAAGATTTTAAAATGGCGGCCTAACTGAAGGGGCAAACTGGAAATGGCAGGTACGCGACATGGAGGGGGAATACTGGTATGGCGCAGACGTAAGGAGCGTAAACCATGCCTTTAGTCCCTTTATTGTTTCAATGGTTTGCATTGTAGCATCACAGCTAGAGGAAACTAGCTTCAACCATGAATGGACAGAAGGACTTTCTATTTGGACGTTGCATGTTCCCCCTATGTCTATGTCCCCCTGGTTTCCTCCAAAGGCATGCATGTTCATCCTCTCTCTGTAATGACCTCCAGGCCCTTGTTTACAAGGGGGTCCGGCTAGCGTTCATGTATGTTCATGTGAATCTCTGCCTCCTCCCCCACATAAAAGGCTACAGCCACTGTGAGAGCTAAAGGGGCTACAGTTTGCATGCTCTAAATAAATAAAGTCAAATCTCTCTCGGTCTCTTTGAATTAGTATTACATTAATGTTAAGCAGGTGTCGCTATGTTTACTCAACTACATTTAGCAGTGGCTTGGTCCCAGTAGTGGGTCAGGCATTAGGGTTGCGTAAACTAGCCATGCTAACATAACATAACAGTTGGAACTAGGTATTTGTTTGCAGATGAGGTGAGTGGGGGGTAGAGGGAGGTGAGGTGCATGACTCTGGGTTTTGATCTACGGTGTACAACAGCAAATGTAGCTTTGTAACAGCAAATGTGGCTTTTTGCGATTTTAAAGTTAAAGGAAGTGAGAAAAAGTTCTATTATTGTGAAAGCACTGTTTGAGGTTTTCGAGTACACCCGTACAGCGCAGTTCTACATCTGTTAATTGTTGTCACATGTCACACGGCGCAACGGTGTGGAGGTCAGGCTGGTGTTTTGCGTCTTCTGTCAGATCCCAACAACAACCTTCCCAAGAGGAGGTAGAAACTTCGGTTGCTTCAAGAACAGCTCCAAAAAATATGTTGACGTGTGAAGCCTCCAACTGCCGCCGTTATTAGAACAGGTGCAAAAGAGGAAGTCGGGCTGCTGTAGAACCACAACGTCCTTGCGGGGTGGATGTACGGGTAAATGTTGACCCTGTTTCACTGAGCCACCTGGGATGTTTGCATTAACCACAGCACAACGTATGTGTTTTCATAATCATAATCCTCCCCTGACCTGAGCCACAGATGCCACAGTGAGATAGATGGTGTAGGAAGATAGTGCAGATAGTGTAGGGATTTGAAACATTGAACATAAAATCTTGTGAGGGTTAATTGGGGACATAATTTCAGGGTCAGTCTTCCAAATTCCCACAGACTTGTCGTTTAACTGAGTATTCCTGGTTAAGTCATTGATTACACGCCACTTGTGTGATGAATTATATCTATATGATTATGATTATTATATCTATCACCTGTGTAGTTCCACTAACCTATTTTGTTGTCTCTCAGCCCATTGCTTTGGTTTTCAGGCCCAGAGCTGTTCTGTTTCACTCGTAATGCTTATAAATGTCTCCATCCAAAGAGCAGAGCGTTATAGTAACTGCTTTCATAAGAACCACATATTGTTTAGATGGAAACATCACCATCAATCTAGCTAAAATACAACACCTTCTATCGTGAAAAAGGACACTAAGATCATTGAGATCAGGAAAATCAAGACTCTTGAGAAGAGGCAAAGAGCAGCGTCAATCATGAATTGAAAACAATGGCATGTAATCGGATGAAATGATCAAAATGCCAACTATTGTACTGACTGCGGGCAGAAAACAGCAAACACACCGTGATCATGAATAAAGGTGTGTATGTGTGTGTGGGAGGACAGTTATTTACCAGCATCACAGTGGATTCGTCAAGACAATACGTGTCATAGCATGGACAATATTAATATTTATTCCATTTGATGTTTTGGATGTGGGTTTGAAAAACTCACTGGATTTGACATTAAAATTGAGTATTTTTAGACAATTGCAATTGGAATTGTAGCCTATGCAGAATAAAACCAGCAGGTCTTCACAGCTAATGTGGAGGCAGTGAACAGAGTCAAAGGGATTGGAGTTCAGCCTTGTGTGGTTGATTTTAATGAGCCGCGGCACTTTTATTATCATTATTAATTAGCAGTTTTCAACCAGCGGATGGTGATCAATAAGGTGGAGTGAAACAAATTTCAATGGGCCATTGGAATCAATCAGAGAGAGTTTTTATCTACATAACTGCCACTAAGCCCCGCTCGTTAGGGCTGACGTCGGGAGATGAGAGATTTGCAGCAAATTTAATTGGAACAACATAACCAAGCTTCCATTTTTCTCCTCCCGCTGCTCAATTCTAATCTCGGCCATTTCTTTCGCTGTCTCTGTTTTCTCAGAGTTAATGATCTTTTGTTTTGCACAGGCTGTCTCTGCAACGCCCAAACTTGCGTTTGAGTATTTCACACGAGGCGGCGCGCACTCTTCTAACGCACCGCACATGTTCGCTCGCACCCTAATCCCTCTCACCTCCTAATCAGACAACCATTAAAATGGGATTAGGGACAATCTGCTGAAATTCCACATCTCCGTGCAGGAGATGTTGTTCTCGTTTTCTAATATGTGATTTTTTTTTTCCTATCTGGAAAGCCGCGCAATCCCTTAAACTCAATATAAGTGACTCAGACTGTTGAAACCACACGTGGGACTGAACCGCTAAACGGCGCGTCAAAACGTGGAGATTGTATGTATCGTGTGCTAAAGCTGCTGAAGCTCTCCATAATTAATCTTGTCTTCATTGAGAACTTAACTCCACCGCTTGAGTAATTTTCTCGTCAGCTAACCGTTCTGGGTAGCATAATATTATGCACACGAACAGGTCCGAAGGGTTTGATTTATCTGAGCAGCTACATTATTTTGAGGGCATTTACAAGCTCCAAAGAAGACAATTAGGTCTCGCATCGTATCATTTGGATCATTTGGACTTGGACTAGCAACTCCAGTGGACAAGTAGCCTGTGGCCTCTGTTTGCCAGTGCTGGCTGGATATTTTGGTGAGCTTTAGTGTGACAAATGATTTTCGAACAAAAATATGTCACGTCGAAAAATGAATAAGCCTCCACTGTAATTCCCAAATCACCGTTAAGAAAGACCAAGGATTGCTGGATATCCATAGAAACACAAATGATATCTGCACGGGCTTTGTGCTTGTATGAGACCGAATTTAACAGCGCAATGTGATCACATTAATTCCCCCCTTCCATCTCCTTTCCCTTTCTGCCCCTGTCGTCCACCTTTTTTCACCTCCTCTCACGGCAGTCGGGAGCGGGGGCTACTTAGCACACAACAGTTAATACTTGTCTAATTTATTAGCCTCCTGCCCCAGCCCTGAAGGGCCATTAGCAACACACACTGACACAGCACACCGGCCTGTGTCGTAATTTATTGTCTTATTACAGAGCTGCAGCGGCATCAATTAATTATCCATTAAAGCGCTGCCGTCCCAGGATTTATGGAGGCAACTGTGGGGGCTGAGGGAGATACAGTGGGAGAGGAATGAGGCAGAGAGTGGGTAGATGTGGGGGGGGGGGGAGAAGGAGGGTGAACAAATAAATGGGGGAGGATGAAAGATGGATTGTTGTTTTTGGAGTGCGACGTGGTTCGAAAGTTGTGTTAAAAATAAAGTTTGTTGAAAATGGTTTAAACAAAGGCAACGCAGCCTCCGCAAATCAAACACGGCCCCTGTAAACAAATGCTGTTTAGTTGTGAAATTATAAATCACCTTGGGAGCTTACATATAATCTTTGCTAACACTTTAATTTCGAAAGAGGCAATGCATCATTTTACTGCACACACCCCGGGTAAGCCTCAATACTCACTGGGTCAGAAAGGAGTGATGAGTTACAGAGTGGTGCTTCTGAAAAGCGCCACAGAGGAAGATTCTGCTGTGGGCATCAACATGACCACAGTTATGGCTTAAACTAATTGAATATGCTCGCATATATCAATTAACACATCCGTGATACGCAGTTTATAGTATGCAGAGTATCATTTGGCTGCAGTTCCCACCAGAAAATTGTTTTTTTCTAGTGGGAAAATGATCATAAAAACTAGCGTCCTTCAGCTTATTGTCTTGGGTTTATAGCTTGTGCATTTACTGTGTTTTGGACTCTGAGTTTGCATCCGGGTCATTTGGTTAATTTGATTCCAGTCCATAAGTCAATGATGAAAATACAGTGCAACACTAATAATTTGTACCTTTTTTTTTACACTCAAATCTACTTTCTGCTTTACTCTTTGGTTTACATTGAATTTACATTGAAATTGTTGCTCTTAAAACACTTTAATAATGTCTTCTGGGGCTTTGGGATCTCCTAAATTAGGCAAGGTATCCATGCATCCATCCATCGAGCCATCATCTTACCCTCTTTATACCCACAGGAATTGAAGGGTGTCACTCTGAGCTGGTGTCCCGTCCATTAAAGAGCAGACAGATTAATCACTCTCTCATTCACACTTAGGGACAATGTAGACTCTCCAGTTGACTTTAATGCATGTTTTCAGACAGTGGGAGCAAACCAGAGTACTCGGAGAAACACACAGGGAGAACATAAAACAGAAATGGCCCAGGAGGGGCTGAATGTAGGACGTGAACCAACAACCTTTTTTCACCGTGGAGAAACAGCACTGACCAATGCACACGTCATACACACACTGGGAAAAATAATGACAAATGATGAACACTTTTTTGTTGTTTCCCCACAGCATTCTAGAAATGCAAGACCTCATTTTTCAAGCGCTAAATGTAAAATAACTCAAAAAGCATCTTCAGACTTCGCATTTATCAATATGTCACATTTGTAAAATTAAAAAAAGCCTCTGAAATATCGTGGGAGTAAAACTGAAGTCAAGTATTTCTCAAAGACAAAAACACCCACAAACACAGCCATGGTGCTTGAAAGTCACTCGCTTGTGTTCATGTATGGTACAGTATACCCGTACCTCTGTGCACAAAAATAGAAGCACCCCTGTCCTCCCAACCTGTGTATATGAGGCAAGCCCACAATAAAACCTCCTCCCCACCGCCTCCGCCCAACCTGCATCTTCCACCCAGACGCCATTTGTACAGAAAACAAAGTGTTTTTCAGCACTGACAGGGAGAATGGATTGCTTCCATTACGCTCTACAAGAAACACATTCTGCTGAGATGAAAGGGCTGTAAATTATTGCAGAGTGTGCCGCTGCTAACAAGACTGGTGATCTGAGGCTAATGGGGTTCACGTTCGCCAGCCGCATCCTGGCGACGTGACAAAATCAAACGCACCCCAAATGAGCGCCGTCATCGCCGGGGTCGCGGGATCCACAGTAAACCTGCACCCGCGCCTGAAATTACACCATAACGTGTAAAAAGTCTCTTGTACACTCAAGCAAAGACAGACACGCACGCACGTTCCCCTGTCACCTGTCACCTTTGACCTTGTGAGGGAGAGTGGGATAGTGATTGACAAGGGAAATCGGTGGCGGGTGCCTCCGGGTGACAGGTGAACTTGGTGGCATGACTTGAACAGTGTCACATGGATATGTCGGGAGCTGTCACTTAAACTCGTCATGGCAACCGCTGATTGACAGGCAGAGGCAACATCTCCACCTCTCTCTCTCTTTCTCTCTCTCTCTCTCTCTCTCCCACACACACACACACACACAAACATTTATTTGACTCAAACTGTTAGCTGAGGTGTTGCCAGAGAAATACGAGCCCACCTGGAGACAAACAACCTCTATGACCCATTTTAATCTACGCTCTGCTGTGAACACAGCACGGGTAGGACGCCTCACAAATCAACATCCTCCTGATCGGAACAACCTCGACCCCAATTCTTCTTGTCATTTTTTGACACCATCCTGCTTCTCCGCTGCACACTTAAGTAATTCTAATCTGCCACAGGCTCATGATACCCTCCACGGTTTATTACCCGTCCCCCTGCTGTTTGAAGAATGACCTCTTGTTCACATCCTGCATTATTATCACAACTTCCATTCTTTATCCTCTTGGTGACAATGTAGAAATACTTTCAGTGCACATTCATGATGTGTCAGTGCCTAAGATTAGTTGATTTTATAGCAGGTACTTAAAACTTTTACTTTTAACTCCAACTTCTTTCTACTGCACTTCTCTACTATTTTCTGTCACCATGGTCAGTTTGTGCAAACATTTCAATTAATAAATAGGGACATTCATGTTGATTCTCTGTACCAGACTGGTGGAGACTTTCCCGACTTTGTCTCTCTCAAAATAAGCGGATGCTCTTGTATGCCATCAAATTTCAAGAAACATTTTTAGATAAATCAAGTTATCTCCGGTTCTCCTGTTGTCAGTGGCACTGGCCTGAGTTAAATGTCCTGGCCCAAATTATTATCCTGAAGTGTTTCAAGTCAGTTTGAACTTTCAAATGCCCGCACTCACTTCCCTCTACATAAGTTAAGCGGAAAACGTTTTCCCTGGTTGCCTGTTCTTTTACTTCGGTGCGGACTCAGAGTTCCTCCTGTGTTGTTGCACCTGCCTGACAGATGTTATCTGTAACGTCAGCGCGCTATCACGATCGTGCTGCTAAGACAGTGATGTTTAACAGGTGTTGCCCGCCCCTTTTTGTAGCGCAGTGTGTCAGCATGCTATCGCTAATGAGCAGAAATCCCCAAGTGCAAGTGGAGCTGAAAGTGGCGTGGTTGCTTTCTGTGTTATTTTGAAGACATTTCTACTTCCTGCTTTGTGTGTGCGTGTGTGTGTGTGTTTTCCCTCTTGTTGTGTGCATCACCTGTGTCTCATTAGCTGATTAGCCCCCTGTTGGTTTGTGGTCAGTTTGTTTTCTCTCTGTCAGCGGTCAGTTCGTGTCTCACTCCGTGGCCTGATGTTTCTCCACATGTCGGGTAAACATGGGTCAAACTCTGTACTCCTGTGTGCTGTTCTGTTGCACTCTTTGCATTGAGATACATTATGCGCTCCCCCTGTGCGTCTGGCCACTTTTAGGTTTCTGTGTCGCCCTGCCTGCTCTCTGTCCTCTGCAGTAAGTTTATTTTACCCTCCAAAGCGTCTCGCGTCCTCCACTATGAGCTGCAGACTCAACTGTGCCCTGACGCACAGTGTGACACAGACGTTGCTAGCTAATATGTGTGTTTCACTCACAGGAAACCAGGCTGTGCCATCAATCCGAATCTAAGTCCTTCGCTTTCTTTGAAGCTCCATATATGTCGCAAGGCAGTGCTTAACAATGTATTATTGTCACTTGATCCTTTCCATCCGGCTCTTATCTTTCCCACTCAGTGGTGTCACGGGGGTCAACTGCTGCTTTTAGCCAGTATAACTCCGTATAACCCGTCTCCTCGCAGGAGGAAGGCCGCTGGTTCAGGCTGAGGCTATCCTGGAGCTTGCATGTTCTCCCAGTGTGCATGTGGTTTACGTTTAGGACGACTGCAGTGGGGGAGTATGGGAGGGAGTGGAGCGTGCGCGTCGCCATAGACTGGTGACCAGTCCAGGGTGTATTCGCCGCCTTCACCCTCTGTGCACACTTAGTCCTTTATTAAGATAAACAAGCTTTCAGGAATTTGATAGCAGGTGATTTAATCCTACAAATTTACTCCGATGAATCCCTCATGAGCAAGCATTTGCCCACAACGGTGATGATTTGTTATAGATTGCTGCAAATGTTCTACTCCTATACTTGTTAATGAGGTTTTTGCATTTCCACATGATGAGAAAAGACCTCAATAAACTGTATATGTATATGTATCTGTATATGACCTTCAACAGGCTAAAGTAGTGAAGAATGGCTGGGGCACACACACATGTGCAATGTAGCCCTGATGATAAGATGGGTGTCTGTAGTTTGGACAAAAACACTTTGTCTTCCTTTGTTTGACTTTCAACCAAACCAACCCTGACACCAACAAACCCATCATCAGTGTTTCCACGACAACAGCTCTATCATGGTCAGAGTTCACGTTTGTACCAATGTGATTCCTGTGCCATTGTAATCTCTTTTCATCAGCTCGGAGAAACAGCCGTGAGCAAAGTCACAATGGATTCACATGTCCTTGGGAGAAAGAATATATCCCAACACGAAAAAAAAATATGTATAAAATTTTCCTTTACACCTCAGTCGTGCCGTCGTCCCCTGGGTGGCAAAGACAGGAAATGGGAATGACTGCTTCCTGCCTGGGCCGGCTTTGATGGCAAGCTATGAGGAACGATGTCATGGCAGAGCAATGTTCCTGCGCTTTCAGCAGGCTCTTTGTAATGTGTGATTTACAGCTTCCCCCCCGCTGTTTCATCTGTGATTTAGTGTTTCCCGGTCAGATGGCTATCGGCTGCCTGACATGTCCGCTCCGTTCCAGCAGCACAGTGTGTGGAAAAAAAAAAAAAGAAGAAAAAAAAAAAGAAGAAAATATTCAAAAGCTTTTGGCCACAGGCAGGACTTTGCACAACTTAACTGAACTTTGGAAACTGAACTGCAAATAATTTGTACTGTGTGATTGGCAGTTGGCAGATGTTTAGATCCCCAGCCTCGGCAAAAGGTTTGTCCTTAAGATCGCGCTTAAGTTAAGTAATGGACGCCAAAACAACAAACAAAGTTTAAGTATTACACACTGTACTGTGCTCCTGGTTTAGTCCGGCGTATCATGAGGCGATTTCATGTGACAAGGCAGATGAAAAAACAAAGTTCTGCTGCATGAAACTCTTTGCTGCTCTTTGCTTGCTTTTTGGCCTTTTTAACAGTGTTTAAGGTGACATCATGTCTTAGATTTACAAGCGAGGAAATGTCTCTGGATTTGTGTTTTTTGGCAAGCGTTCTCAAAATCGAAAACCATATATCACATTTGACAAGCTTTTCATATTTTTATTAACTTATAAAACATGTTAATCTGAAAGTATATACAGAGGAGAAATAAATACAGCAGAGAGAAAAAACAATACCGTAAAACGATGATTCAATATTCCCATATAAAGTCGGAGAGTGTAAATATGAAATTCTCTGGTGAAGTAGCTCAGAATCTTGACCTCGATACTTAATTGAATTTTCTTTGGTCGTGCGTATCTTGAGCTTCGATCTTTTGCGTCTCACAGAGGAGTTTTCAAAGCCAAAGCGGCCACTGAGGGCTCTGCTGTGCAGTTCCAGTAAGGGGCCAATAGATCTGCTCGGTGGCTTTGTTCACTGAGATTGTTTGAGTCATGAGACATGAATCATAAAATGTGCTACGCGACTTCAGTTTCCAGAGAACAAGATCTCCTCTCTCTGTCAAGTCCAGTTTGTGGAGTCAGCGTGATAAGATGTATGGCGTCTCTTGTTTCTCACTCAGAAATCTAAACTCGTCAGAATCAGGAACAGCACTGTGCAGCAAAGCAGGGTCGTTTTCCTCCCCGTTTAATATTGGAACAAATGAAGAGAGCCTTTCAACAGTCAACCTTTTCATTTTGGTTTCTACAAAAGTAGAGATAATCACTGAGAGTAGAATTTTATCCTGTCATCTTCACTCTTTTAATGGTAGGTTTTGCTCAGTCTCTGCCTACATCTTTTTGTTGTTTTCAATCAACCTCTTCCTTTTATTTCTCACCATTTCAATACTTTCCAGACCTTTCCCTTCCATCTCCGCCTGCTGACCTCATCCTCCCTGACACACGTTCCTGTTAATACTCAGCACTTTCACTGCCTTAACCTCTGACCTTGTCCCGCTCCTGACCTTCACCCTTACTCTCACCGCATACTCTCCAAACCTATAAATCCTCAACCTTAAATTAAAGGTTGAGGTGATCTAGAGTTCAGCTTGCGGCTCAGTCGTTCTACCATTTTTGCCAAATCATGCTGTTGAGCGTTTAATCCAATTAAACCTGCGTTTGAGTGGCAAGTTTCTTTTGCTATTAATTTGACTTGACAGCTAAAAGAAGCCTTAATAGGAATGCAAAGTAACTGACAGTAACATCTGCGAGGCAGCATGTTGGTGCGCCATCACTTCCTGGAGGAGACAAGCTCCCATTTCTTCTGTGCGTATCAGCTGATTGACAGTAAGCAGAGTGTAAAAAGTGGAAAGTCCATCAAAGTTGTTTTGTTTCTGTCAGAATGAAACAACCCAACTCTAATGGCGCATTTTAAATTTCATCCGGGATTTATGTCTTGGATCAGTGATTCATTATGTCAACAAAAGTCATGACGAGTTATCTCATCGCAACAAATTGAAATGATCTTAATTATCTTTATTGCAGCAGCTGACAAGTGACTGTGGAGGGGAATTTGGGCGGGGGATGGGACTGGACAAGTCCACCCTGTGTCCTGGAAACCACGTTTACAGCCCTTGAGTGTAAGGACACGCACACGCCTGGCCTTTCTGGCCTGTTTGCAGGCTCTGGTTGAGCAGTTTCTCTAGAGGTTAAAAAAAAAAAAAAATCAAAGTTTTATTTTTGCTGTCGTGGCTTCATGAGCAGCCCTTATGAGTAGCCAGTGTTTACGAAAGCTACACCGTATTAAATCATCCAAACTTTTATTACTTTTTGATTGACATGTCTCCCTGGCGCATGCAGAATCTGGCGGCCATTGCAAAAATGAAATAAAGCAGTGAGGTGAAGCCCTGTGCTGCCTCATATGACACTGTAGCATCCAAACTTGCCTTTCTTTTGTGTTTGAACTCATGCTTATGATAAACGATGATGGTATAACAGGGTGCCCCACGAAAAGAATCATCCACATGTGCTTTGAGACAATAAGAAGCTTGTCTGGTTTGTGTCATGTCACGCAAAAGTGCCTTATGTTATCATGTGATCTAATTTTGGCTTGCTTGTTTAAATACTGCATATAGAGCCAGTTTAAATTTGCTGTTTCACTTCAGATTGTCTGAGCACTTCCTTGATCAATTGTGGCAGAAAGGTTTCCATGATGTTGTAAAGCATTAAACCGGCATCAAATGATTTTTATTTTCTTTGTGTAGCCATTTGGTGAAAGCTACAAACACAATAGTTGTTGTCTTGTTGACAACAACAGAACAGTAGGCACCGTTCATGCACTTCATTATTTTCTAATCCTTTTAAATTTCAAGGGGTACTTGACTTTCATCTGCATCCCACAGTGCAACTTCCTCTTTCTTGTCTCCATCTTGTTTTGGACATGTGTGATCAACGATATTAGGGAATGTTGCTTTCAAAAGCAACTAATTGTTGCTTTGAGTGTTACAAGGGTTACAGGGTTACCATGGTGTGCTGAGGTGACTTCAGTTGTTTATGCACTTCTTATTTTGTCCTCCTGTCAACGATGTGGATCTCGAGGAGCTGCAGCTTCAACACCAATGAATTGTATGACGTCAGTGTATGACGTCCCTACTGCCTCCGGTCAACTTGCACAATTGGGATATGAGGGAAGACCCCACTGCGCAAAGGAAACCTGTGGAAAGGAAACATCTTATCTGAGCGTAGGGTAATAACACTGACCCAGGGGCGATATAGGTGGTGCTATGACAAAGTGTTGACAGCGCATGCCTGCATCCTAGAGCAGGAGAGGAGGAAGAAAGGAAGGAAAGATACACTCTGAGAAGGTTGGGTACCACCTGATGACATCTCCTCCAGGCTGAAGCTGAATACTTGAATAGGGGTGTACATAAAGCCTACCTTAGCCTTCAAAACCTTGAACTATGCAGACTATGGTGTGAAGGTATGGTAAAAATCAACTATTACAGCTACCTTTTAGTCAACATAGTGAATGTTTTATCAATTATTCAATCATAACCATTATATAACCATAATAACATAACCATTTGGTTGTATGGATACTTTCAAATATCTTCCTCAAGTATTGCCACTAGTTTCAATTAATTGCGTAGCTGCAGCCCACTTTCGCTGTTTCACTTTTCTTTTCAGCAACACCTTTAGCAATCATTAGTAACTCTGTCAGTAACTCCTGAACTGTTTAGCTCTATGTTTGAGCTATCGCTTTCAGCTAACTATTCATCTTCTCTGCTGAGGTTTTCATATGTTGGTATATTCTTGAAAATCATTGTAATTTCCATTCCATTAAACTAAGGTACTTCACAAGGTCTTTTCTCTTTCTCTTTCATCTCCAAGCACCTGCACAAATCACCTCTGGTTAAGAATCACTGCGGTGAAGTGTTTGTGTGTTCATGTGTCTGTGTGTGCGAATGTATCCTGTCAGTGTATGTGCGTGCATAGAAGTGTGCTTTTGTGTGAGAAAGTCCAGGGCCAGCCTCGTCCCTCCCTCCCTCTCATCACGACAGAGCCTGTTTTTAATCTGGGCCGGTGATTTATGAAGGAGCTCTGAGTGTGTATATCTCCTCACTTCCTTTCATTTCTCAAATGGTTTGTGCGCCACGGGATGATAGATTTATCTACACACAACCCCTGCATGACTAATTAACTCTGAAATATCAAGGCCAGATGTGGAACTGAAAGACGGACCCCAGTGTGCTCTCTCCTCCCTCTCAATCTTGCTCTTTCGTTTTTCTAACTGTTGCTTGCAATTTTTTCCCCCTTCTTCTCCATGTTCCTTATCAACATCCAGCTGTAATTCTGCTGATAATTTGACAGGGTGTTTTAGGTGAATGTAAATGTTGCGCTGACTGAAACAGCAAATCGACAGCTGTGATATGCTGTTCGGTGAGTGTCTTTACCACTATTATTTTTTGCAACCGAGGATCATGACAACTTGGCCGTGCTGCAAAAGCATGAAACCTAAGTATGATAAAATAGACAAAATCAAGCAGAACATGCTCGTTTTTATCTGATCAGATGAAGGCAGTTACTATCACAGCGCATTTCCCCCATTTCAAGGTTTATGGTCTTTAATTATATTATACGATCTGACATCTTGCTACTGAGATGACTCTTGGTTTTAAGTTACCTAATGCTTACAACAACTTCTAATCTCAAAAAGCTGTTTAATCATCTGTGGCAAGTACAAAACAGTTTACTGTAAAATGAAAGCATGGATTTGCTACCAAACAAATGTTTGTTCCTAGACAACTTACTATTACTATGGGAAATGTGGCTCCATAGTTAATTTTACTTTACCACTTTTTGGCGCTTAAGATTAGCATATTAAGCCACCAACATATAACTTAATCTGTAGCTTGATAATTGGAGCCCATTGTCATTCAACTCCTCTTGGTGACAATTCCCTTTCTTTAGCTTGGCCTTTGATTGTAATCAGAATTAATCAGAAAATGTTGCAAATACAGATGCCAAACATAAGGTGCTTCTTTTCATTACTGCAGCTTTTAGAGGAACTTTACCCCTTTGTTTGTGCTGGTACTGTAACCTGGGTCACGTGAGAATGAGTGGAGTCAGACTCTCCAGAACCACATCATTATATCACTGTATATGTTACCTATGCTGTGACCTCTATACCTCTACTTGATGATATGAGTGACGACGTGGACCCACCTAACCCTGCAGTATTAGCTGCTATTGCTAGCCTGCAACATGAAGTCACCCAGATTAAAACCCTAACCACTAACTGTTTGCACTGAACTCAGAGATGAGTTAGCTACAGACTTCCATTTTAACTGAAGGAGGCACAGCCTCGAGCAAGATGACTGTTTAGGAGCTGGAGAAGTCAGCCTGCCCTTTAATGTCAGGCAGCGTGGCTGAACTCCGACATGGAGAAACTGACTGGAAATAGGGAGGATTTAGAAGGAAGATGTAGGAGGCGCAACACTGGAGTCGTCGGAGTTTCCGAGGGGGCAGGAGGATCCAGGCCGGCTCCATTGGCGGCCTCCAAGATGTGTTACCTCTGGAAGAGAAGTCACTCATTGACCAAGCACATCAGACTTAGAGCCCAGCACAGGACCATTTTCTTAATCCCTCTCCTACCTGCCCGTTCCCATGATGTAAATGTTCACTACAGCCCGCACACGCAAAGCTCTGGAAATAATGATAGCCAGTGCGGAAGTGACTTTACTTGTAATACCACGGAGAGCCACTAGGCCTGGCTCCAAAAAACACGTCTCCAATACACACCCAGTCAAAAACCGCCATTTTTTTTCACAACTCACACCAGCTTCAACAGCTTAAGTCTCACGTGCCAGCGTGTGGTCGATTTGCAAATAATTCCATGATTAATAAGATATTAATAAGATAAAGAAATGAATGAATATGGGTACGTCCATTTGGTTGACAGGGGACCCTCACCAAGGAGAGAGCGCAAGTTACATTAACTGGACAAATAGACTGTGTTTACAGTGTCCGTACTACTGGGCTATTCTTGGATATCCAGTATGGGTCGTGCGGGTCAGTGTATGTGTTGAGAATGACGGAGGTGAAAACTTACATCCGTCGCTCATTCCACCCCCACCCCCCGCCCTGTGGTTTCTGTCGGCTCCATTGTGAAGATGCCAGCCCCCTTGAACTCAAACTCCTGGATTCATGAAGGGTCCTTCACAAACCAATGAGTGACGTCACAGAGGGTTGGGGCATGGAGAGAATTTATTGCCTGCACAATGACAGAGATGCATTGATTTTGGTTCTTCTTCCGTACAAGTGGAGAAAATGTGTCGTACGAAGAGCATGCGACTCTCATTCAGTCTTGGGGTGTGCATGCACCTGTAGAAATGGGGTATATGTGTGTGCATGCATGCCCCTGTGTGATCGTTTGTGTCCTTTTTCAGAGCTAATGGACCAATTGAGATGTTAACAATTGGCAACCAGGAGGTGTGGGTAAGTAACCTTAATTATTGGGGGTGTAACGATATCAAAATCTCACAACATTTTGATATCTCAACAACAGACTTCATTAATCCTAACGAACCTAATACTATCCTCCCCATTTAAGTTCTGTAGAAGCACTAGTCAGGGATGCCCTCTCTCCCCTTTCATCTTTAACCTCAAAGTATTAGATTTTACCCTCAAATACAATGACACATCACTAAAGAAGCAATGAATAAAAGTTTGCTGTATGCAGATGATATTCTTCTTTACATAATGTCCACAAATATTTGTTCCGGTACTTAAAAACTGATGTCTGTTACCTTTGGAGATTATTGGATTAACTGGAAAAAATGTGTTTTAATGCCAGTTCACATAGATGATTTGTAGCGCCTGGTTAAGCTCTCATTTGAAATCTCCATGTTGAAATTCTCCCATTATGAAGTGATAAGGCAGAACACCGCTCTCTTTCAAGAAACCGTTAGATGATCTTCCACAATGATTATATGATTCAAAATATCCCAATATTCTTAAATTATTTTTTTTAAACAATTAGATTCTGGAATTATTCCGACATTTGCTACTGGGTAAGCAATTAAGACTTTTCGTTTCTGGCTAAACTTTCTGGTTGAATGAGTTCTAATACTTATCGGCTCTGAAAACAACCTTAGCTTGCAGACATGTTAAACATTATACCTCGGTTAGCATTTAGCGTCAAAGCACAGCTGTTTTCCAGGACAGTTGTAGAGCATCTTTCACTGTCTCTGTGCTATTTTCCTCCAAATGAAAACACAAAACAACTTTTTTTTTTCCACTTGGACGTGTCTATATTGAATCCTGTGTCCACTGATGTGGAATCTAGCGAGCTGCATGCCTCATAGAGTCTGTCTGCATGAGATGAGTCAATACACAGTCTGAACAAGGTCCTCACATCACACACACCCATAAATCCTCTTTATGACAGATTAGAGAGAGCAATGGCTTTTCCACTCGTTTACCCATAAATACAGCAACACGCTCAGCTGGTTTATGCCTCTCTCTGGAGACGATGGAATGGGCGAGCTGATGTTTATAGCTGTCACGGACCAGCAGTGAATATGTCTCTTACTGGCTATAGTCCAGCTGAACTTCAAAGCCGTAAGAAAATAGAGCCGCTGTGTAATGGAAAAGCAAAACAGCTGCGTGCGATATGATTTAGCTTTGTTCCCTCCACGGCTTGGTTTGTTGTGAGAAAGGGGGAAAAAAACAAGAAAACTTGGAGGATATTTTTCCACTGCAGTTTTTAAAACTTCATGTCACATGTACTTTAAGATTAAAAATAAAGGGAGGAAATAGGAGGAGGTATAGAGATAGCAGGAAATGGGGTTCCGAGGAGGAGAGAGCGGCGGTGTGAGATGGAGAACAGGTTAGAAAAAGGAGCTGGGTGAGATGTCAGATCTGATGTAGGCGTTTTTTTTTTTTCTCTCCCTGACAGCTGTAATTCTCCAGCCTACAGAATTTCATCAACAGCGGTTGCATTTAAGCTGCGCTGTGGGGCAGCGGCCCTTTCATGTCTCCTCTCCTCTGACAGGTAGATTTATTAGTCTTGAAATTTGTACAGATCACACGTCACTCATGGCAAGCTGTCAGCGTGCCAGACGGGCCTTCTAGCTTTTTTCTTGAGGTGGATCTGCCCGGAAGAAGTTTACCCATCAGCTCCTTCCCTTCTCTCTTCACCCATGACTTACTCACTTGCTCACAGTCTTAGGCAGGGGCGCAACACAAAGAGAAAGGCAGCAGAGAAACAGAAAAGGTGAAAGCACTTGTCTGATTTCAGAAATCAGTCGGGGTGGGAACGGACAGCTCAGCTGCGGATGTGAAAATTAAATTTTCTGAAGAGGGCTCAGACGATTTTTAAACAGTAAATTAACCCAAGAAAACAACCTGACACTCAGTCCAAACTGTTTTTTGAGAGGGAAAATATCACAGGGCAAAATGACTCAGCTGTGTTTCCGTTACCCCTTTCTCACCCCTTCGCTGCCCATCTCGTTGACCTCTGCAGTCTGGTTAAACTCGCAGCGCGCCTCGGGGCCTCGGGTTCACGCCTGGGTCTGGACCAACAAAGGCCGCCCTTGCTTTGGTCTCATATTGAGGTGTGTGTGGGTGTGTGTGTTTGTGTTGAAAGCCTTGTTTTCAACTTTTCACCACCCCACACACACGCGCACGCGCGCACACACAGACGCACACACGCGCACGCACTTCAAATCCTACTGGGAGCAAAAGAAAATGAAAACTTGCCGCATCCACCTGGATCTGATTTTCGTCTTGGAGTGGACATGTGCACTGTTTAGCGCCCTTCGTGCGGATGTGTTTGCGTATAGTGTTGTATGTTTGTGTGCAGTTGCTTGGATCCTGTGTGTGAATCTGATGTCTTCAGCCTGTGTCTGATTCTCAGGTTTATGTTATTGTCTGTCAGGGGACTCTTCCTAATGCTCTCTGTCAAGTATCTGAGTTTGTTTCTGTTGATGCATAATTTCATGCTGCTTGCCCCCCCCCCTCCCGCCTTCTTCTTCTTTAGAAGAAGAGGTTAGTTCAGTATTTCCATAATCCATACTTCTAATATGTATAATTGTGATTAGAGGCATTGCACAGAGCTCTGCATGTGCATTGCATCTAAGGTTCTTCTTTCTCCTGTCTTTGCGCCTCTCTTTTCTTGCACCTATCATGAGCACACAAGGTTTATACATTCTGCTCCAACAAGCTCCCGTCACGTAACCGTCCGGTTGACTGAGGGTCGACCCCTCCGAGATGCCGCTTCCTGCTGAGCTGGAGCTCTTGGTAGAGCCTCTGTGGTTTCTTGAGTGTGTGCGTCCCTCGCAGGTAATTTATGATTTTCAAACCTAGGGGATCTCAGCCTGTGTTACACATGACCTCCACTGGAATTCAGCACAAACACACACAAGGAAGCTGCCTCGAGGCGACAAATGGTAAGTTCCTAGGATTTCCATCTGAAACGCGCGCACAGAAAGCACCTTCTTTTTTTGTTTGGATTTTCTTTACCGTTTTGCTGTATGACTGAATTGCTATAAGCAATTCCAGAGTTACAAATGTAAAAAAAAATGTGTATGTTGCCACACTCAGAGTGCAGCCGATCTGAAGCATGTGTTTCCACTCCACACTGTGACCCGGGGAAGTCTCTAAAATCCCCAGCACAAGCCCCGAGTGACTGCCACCATGCAGCAGAGTCACCGGCCTGCTCAACACTTCACTTCAAACCAGATTTTCTACTTCCCGTGCCAAGCTGCTGCCAGCTCACATTTCTCATCAGACCTTGATGGACCTAATGTGGGAATCCATTATCACACCCGTAACTCTTTGCGGCTCCGCTCTGTTCTTTCTCGGGCCCTGTCATGGAACCGCAGCGTATGCCTCCGGGGCCCCCCCCAGCCCAGCACCCTGTCTCGTCTCTGCTGCCCCCGCCCGGGGCCATCCTCCGCTTTAGTCCTGTTCACCGTTGTCAAAAGACATTCTCTGAGTGTCAGTCCACAGAATACGAGACAGTAGGTTCAATGTAATGGGTTGGGAGCTAAATAAAAGAAGTTTTGTTGGATAGCCACACTTGATTTCTCAAGGCTTTGAATAGATGCTGCACTTCCTTGACTTCTCTGTGCACTAGTCTGTGAACAATCACTCCTGTGTTTTCTAAATTGTCACACTCCCAGATGCTCCCATTGCTATATTTAAGAGTTGTATAAAAGTAGCTCAGATATAGTAAGTCTAACTACTGCTTTGTGCGCCACAAAGCAGCACACAGCAGTTGTTGCTCTCGGTGAACTCTTCACCCCAGCTGCCAACAGAAGGCTGTCATGCTAAATTATACCTATGTTGTTTTGCGGCCTCTGTCTAAGATTGACAGACAGGCGGTGAGATCAGAGGCGCACAGATTAACTCTCTGTTTACATCTTGAAAGTTTTCCTTCCACACTTTGCACTGCGATTGCAGCCAGTTCGCCACAAACTCCTTCCTTCCTTTTGTTTAATGGCAGTTGTTGGCAAATGAAACGCGGCCCTCTCGTCATTATTCAGCGGGGATCGCTGGTGAATGGGAAAGCGTTTTCACAAGTTAAGGGGTTGCTTCTATTGCTCTCTTAAGTTAAGTTTTGTCTTCCTGAGAACCCCTCTGTTCTCTGTAACGCAGAAATGACACTTTCAAAGCAGTTTACACCATTGTCTTTGTTCAGAAGGTGGTGCAGACCAAAAAAGAGCCGTATGACCATCAACGTGACATTGAATTTCAATGATAATGACATGTTGACAAACTCAAGTTAAAATGTGAAGATTTGTATGTTTTGTGTTCACTATACATTTTCACTGCCTCCAGGTGGCTAGAGATGGCTTAAACTGCAGGTTTAAAGTCATGGGAAGCTATTGATCGTCTTTGGTTTCATGGTAAGAAACTGGTACTCCACCAAATTTGACCAAAATCTCACAAAAGAAAACAAATAAATACCCCAAATCTGAGTACTGGACATTAGTCTGACACTCTTTTCATCAACCGTCCTGGCCAGCCAAGCTTTTGTAACCTTTAGCTGTGATTGCTGAAAAAAATCTGTGGAAGATAAGGAGATGTTGTAGCTGCAGTTTAGAGTGACACAGATGTTGTGTCACTGGGAGCACCTGTACAGCATGACAGGCAGGTGAGCGCTGTCAGGTGGGTGCATTGTAGTTTGAGGCAAAACAAAATCAGCTTCCATATGTTGCTGGCGGAGGAAGTGAGAACTTGTTTGTAGGAGTTCACCAAGCTGACAGTCATTTACCTTTTCAAAGATCTGTCATCGGCTGGAATCACAAAATAGGAATTTGCATGCTTAACTACTTTGAGGTTATTGTTGAGTTTTCCTACAGTTTTTGGTCTAAGGATGTCTTTTCAAATTTCATCTTTATAAGTGTGAAGTTGGTGAAAGATAAAGGTCCCACATCTGCCTCACTTGCTCCAAGGCAACACCTGCTTCCTCGCTGTGAGGCCTTTTTGGATGTGGTCCCACCTTTGACCGACTCAAAGAACCATAGTAAACTGTGTTAACTGCTCCTTTGTCAAAGCGTCCTGAGCTCTAGTGAGTGATTTACTACACACGGCTTTCAGAAACTGTAATTTATTGCAATCTGCTTGAACCGCGCAGGCTGATTAAAGTGGAACGGCACAATAGCTCTGCCACTCAATCTTGATCAATGCTTCGTTTGATTCCGATGCCAAGGCAGTCCTGAAGAGCACCAGTTGAATTTTATTATTGTTAATTATTCAGGAATTATATTTCGTTTCACGCCTTTGAGCGAGTGCTCACACGCTACCGTCAAGGAGAAAGCTGTGTGTTTAGCTGCTCCACGATTGATTTACAACCGATGAAAACACCTGAGACAAGAAACTAAATAAAAAAAGAGCACAAATGGAGCCGATCAGCAATTTCGAAACTGTGTTGACTCTGGTTTGGTTTCCCCCTTCGGTATGTGTGAAGTGGTGTACACACATCCATCACAGTTGGGTACGAATCAAAGCTGTTGCACTCGTTCCTTTCTGAGAGGCAAAAGAGCGATTGATCTGAGGAAACCTGATCGTTTTGATACGACCTAAATACTGTATGTAGCGCTGCAGGCGTGAGACTATATGTAACTTTGTGCGTACGACTGCATTTAAGTGTTAAAATAAAAATGGCTCTCAGTCATTCATCTGAAACACAATCCCCACTTTCTGTGCTTTTTACGAAGGCGTTTTGTCCGGCTCGAAAGCAAACCGGCAGAATGCCACAGTCAGTGACTCGGACCAGAATTAACAATCGACAGATTTTTACAACAACCGTTTGGAAGTTACCAACTGATTAAGCTTAGTCTGGGTCACGTCCAGAACAAGACTGAGACAGGAGAGAAGACCAAGGTGGAAGGTTGGCGCCGCTCTTTCTACTTTCCAGTATTTTCATGTCATGGACGACACAGTACGTGCATGGGGAGGTAAGTGAATGTGGGTGCGTCATGGGCCAACAATGCCACTGTGCTCTCCAGTATGTAAACAGGAATATGAATGGAAAATCCAATAGCGTCTCATGTAAACACCATAATCCAATTATTGCCTCAGTTAGAATACGGTTAATAATCAGAATATTGCCGTCCACTGAAACACAGAATGGAACAGCCTGTGCGTCATGTGTTTCTCAGCGTGTGAGACTCATTAACGGGAATATGAATGGAACTTTCTATTAGTGACTCATGTAAACACCGTAATCAGATCATTGCCTTATTTAGAATGATGTCAGCAATCAGAATATTACTGTCCACGTAGCCACTGTTGTAGACAAGTGAGGTAAATCATTCAGGCGTATAAAGAGCTTAGTATTGTCATGAAGGGTCCTTGTGTTCAGTCCTATTCAGATTTTTTGCATACAGCAACAAATCCTGTTTTGAAAGCGGATTTGTTTAAATTTGTGAGTCTCTTCTCAGCTCAGTTCTCTTTGATATGTCATTTTCTCATCAGCCCTCTCCTCCTTTTCACGCCCCTCCTCTCTTTAGGTGCGAGAGAGGCCTTGGCTCATCATGCCGGAGCTGCTCTGGAGTTGAGAGACAGGCCAGAGCCTTTAAAATTGTTCCCTCACCCTCCGGGGCATGAGGATTCAGTTTAGGGTGTGACAACGAGGATCATCTGGCTCAAATCAGCCAAACACTCACAGTTCAGCGCTTTCAGACAGACAGACAGACAGACAGGAGAGTTGGCTCAGATGTGCCACAGAGAGACGCTGACAATGCCACTGCGTCTGCCTTATCCGTCTTTATATTCCCGCAGATAAAACGCCTCGGAATTAATTACGCCGCAGGAACCTCTGATGCCTTTCACATCACGCCGGCGCTGACAGAGATGTTTCTCCTCCCTGTCCTCCGCACGGAGCTCTTCCTCTCGTCTTCAGGTTATCATCCCACATTCTGAGACGGCAGGAATGGGAGAGACAAGCGGGGTGAAATAGATTTGAAGGGCTTTGACGAGAGAGGCTTGTGATGAAAAGAAGCTTTTGGAGACACAAAAGGCTTCTCCGCTTTCGTTCTTTTGCTCCCTGTCCCTGCTGTCACTCTCTAAGATTTATCAAACCCACACACACACACACGCACACACACACACACACACACACGCACACAGTTGCCAGTGTCACACTTTCGCTCCAAGCTCTGAACCCAAACTGGTGTTGTAGCAGATTCCCTTGTACCGCGCTGCATGCCTGTCTCCTCCTCTCTCGCTGCCTTTACCTTCATCCCCCCCGACCGTGGACATGCTCCAGCGACGGACACCTCGCCGGCCTTTTTAATATCCAGAGATGTGAGAGGTGATGAAGGCAGAGGGAGAGTAAGTGAGATGTCATCTCTTACTGTCAAACACCAAGTGTGAGCTTTCGTTATTTCTGCTCCCCCCTGCCTTTCTCCCCTCGTCTGGCTCCTGAGCCGCGCTGTAACATTAGACGTGCTGCTGGGAGCGACACCCTGTCAGGTGGAGTTTGGAGGCTCCGTATCCGGTAACCCCTCAGGAGGGCGGCGGAGGGCCGCAGGAACGCGGAGAGACGGGCAGACAGAGAGGACGAGTGGAAAGACGAGAGGACGGTGGCCGGCACCGGTCCGGAGCTGAGCTCGTCTCCAGTGACCGGCGGCTGTCGAGGGGAGGCCGATCTGAGATGTTTGAACAGACCTGTTGTGTTTTCACAGGGTCTGATGTTTGACAAGACACGACGTCGCCGCTAAATGCTTGGCCGCGTGGTTCCCGACGTCGCTTTGGATTCAAATCAAGGCTCAGGACGAATATATGGGGTGATACTTACCTGTTACGTCAAGTCACCCACCTCGCACACGCATGGCTGAGATATAGGAGGTATTTCCAGTCACGTTTTTAGCTTTATAACAAAAGATTCTACATCTTTTAAAAACATCTCAAACTTCTCAACTGAAGCTACACCAACGCTCTGTTTCATATGTCCTTTCGGCAGCACAGCAGCTTCGGCTCTTGGGTATTGTACCTTTAAACACCATCTTCACTTCAGTATCAGTACAGTAAACCGAGGCAGTTGTTACGGCGTTTAGTCTTCTATTGGGACGTGAATTTGAAGGTAATGACACAGGCAAAAATGTATGCAACAAGGGAATCCATGTTTGGAGGAATACGTTGTTATTTTTTGTTGTCTTTCATCGTTTGAGTACTTGTATGGAAGGGCGTCTGTCCGACCTTGATTGTATCTCGCCACAAACATGTTCTCGCATCAGTTCTCTGATCCGCAGGTGCTACAGGCTCAGTTTCATTTGAAACACAAAGCTACAGCTCCCTGGACGAGCTGCTAAACAGCAGAATTATCAGATTAACAACAATATGAGGTCTAGTCTCCAGTTACTTTCCCTTGTAGTGAACTACACGACAGACTGTGGAGACACGCTCCGGTCCAAGGTTTTAAGAGCTTTAGTTGTTTCAGATGTGACAAACGTCAGAGGAATTTTCAGCGTTGTGTCGCTCCTGGAAGAGGAACCGGAGGCTCTGGTTTCACTTTGCCGCTTTATGGGAAAACTTATGACTGATCTGAAAACTGCTTTCCCTCCAGACTACCTTCTCCCCTGGTTTCTGCAGGTTTTATAAAGAAAACCGATCCCTACCAAAAACACAAATCTTTTGCTCAAGCTGAACCACCTGCAACAGGACTTCCAACACTTTTCCATTCATATCAGTGGATGCGTTGACAGATTGCAATACAGGTGTGATAATAACAAAAAAAAATAGACCCTGCCTCTGTTAAATATGGCCTGTGGTTGTAAGAAATGATAGTACTGCATTCATGGAATCCACGTATCTGCGCTCATGGCGTCTTGGCTCCACATTATCTTTGAACACTGTTTCTCCCTCCTTCTCAACTTAGATAGCACACATCTGCTATTTCTCTCACTCTCACTCTCTCTCTCTCTCTCTCTCTCTCTGTCTCTCTCTTTGTTTCCTGTTCGTTTTGCTTCCTGTGCACAAACATGTCTCTCTGTCTGTCTGCCTGCCTGCCTGCCTGGCAGCCAGCAGGTTTCAGGCCTATATTTAATCACCACAAGGCTTAAACTCCCTCCGTCAGTGACGGCTCATTTGACGTGGCGGCCCTGGGCTCTCTCCTCCCGATTCGGTGCCAAATACAATATCTCCTCTCTTTCGTTACCCCGCTATATGTTATAATTTTGCTATTTTTCAATGTCAGGCCCGGGCCTTTTTGAAGAGTTTTTATTGAATTTCTTGCTGGACCCTGCTGCCGGGGCCATTTTCTTTTCTCGCAGCCTCCACCGCTGTCACCAGGCTGTCCCCGCAAAACCATCCCATGTTTGCATTTTCTCTCTAATGTCTATTTGATGACAGCGAGAAAAAAGAAACTCATAGCATCATTTCACTGTACATTAAATCCACAGTTTCACTGTTAAATCCTGTGTATGATAGACCCGGAGGCCGTCATCCAGTGAGCAGAAAATCCCCTGCATACTTACTATTAAAGGTTCTTGTTACCATCTATCTCCTCTGGGTAATATTATCCAACCCTCCTCAGTTACATGTGTTCACAATTCTGGAGCATTATAAATCTTCTGCGGAGCTGTCATGAGTGTCTTGAAAGCATTAAAATGCCTGTTGTTTGACCAAATGGAAAGAGAGTGGATTCAAACAATACTTCACTCTTCCTGTCTCCGAGTTCACAGAAGTTAATGCGTTTGGCAGTAGCAGATGCCGTTTTTCCTCCTGAGTTGTGTGAAAGAATGTCACCCAAGTCTAATCAAATTATGGCTGTTAGAGCCAATGTCAAACCTTCACTTTAAATCTCAGCGCCGAGCCGCTGACGGTTCATGCACTTTCCTGCTCCCCTGCTTTTTTTCCCCTGTTGTGATAGAGCGGAGATAAGATCTCAATGAGAGCTCATATAGGACGGCGTGGCTTTGATACTGCGGGCGTAGATCATATGGTTAAAATAAGTGTGTGTGTGTGTGTGTGTGTGTGTGCGTGTGTGTGTAGAAAATAAAGGCCTACGGTTTGTCTGCATGTGTATGTGCGTCATCTCTTGTGACCTCTTAATATCGCATCACATGTCTGATCTTATTCTTGTCTGCCATCTGAACTCCTGTCATGTGCTCCTTTTGCCAATCTGTCACACTTAATCCGAGCGGAAAGAAAAACTTAAGACGAGAGCCTCCAGTGCCCCGGGAACGCTTGGGGTGGGGAGGGAAAAAAAAAGGGGAGCGGAGAAACAAAGGAGGAGGAGAAGGAGGAGAAAATCACAACGGCGTAGCATTTCAGGGGCATGAATGGCATCAATGATTTGCTGAGGGGGATAAACCGGGTGAGAGAAAAGAGGGAGAGAGATGAGAGAACAATGTGCCTGTTGTTCTTTAATCTGAAGTAAATCATCCGTCTCTCTCTCTCTCCCCCTGTCAGGTGTTGAGCTCCGCTCTCATCACACAATGCTTCAAGGGTTCGCCCCGTGCAGCGCTGTCCTAATGATTTAGCCGGGTCTCTCCCTGCGTCTCATCTTCCTTTTCCGTGTCTGCTTTGGTTAATTTCACCACGTCCCAAGCCGAAGATTTCTCTCTCAGTCAGCGCACCAGTTACACGCCTGTTAAGTCAATGATTACGGTCATTTTCAGGCCCGGTGTGCAAAGTCTAATAATCGAGCCCAACGCGACGTCGTTCTCAGCCGAGGTCAGGTCCGGGGGCGTCCAGGCTCCTCGCTGGTTTAGATTTGTGTCCTTGGACGATCATGAGAGCGGCGAGAGTCAAACGTGTTCAGATTTAAGTTGCAGTAACGCGAACCATGAGCTGGCTTTGTGTTCGTCTGCCAGATGGGACAGCTGCTCAGGGTGCAGCTTCTCCGCACTGCTCTCTGGGTGAAAAGTTCATCTCCAGGAGTGCCAGAAAAAACCTGTGTGGGAAAGCAGTCTGAAACATATACTCTTTACGCATCGAGGTTGTAAATCATGCTCGTACCATTCTTGTAATCATGTCTCAAATCACCAAATCTTTACATACTTTCTACGCAACTATGGTCTATTTTTAGTTCATAGCTTTTCATAGTGCCTTTTATGCATTGCTCATGCTCTATTCACAGCGTATTTCTTGATATATAGGTATATAGATCTGCATTCTATTCGTTTGGCACAGTGTTCTGCCAGCACAATGTGCCAGAGCAACAAAGTTCAATTTCAACATTTCCATGTTGCTTTATCCTGTTTGTGTAATTTAGACGCACTGAAGCAAGTGAAGCATGAATCAGAGGATGCAGCATTCATATACCTTTAACATGTATGTACTACACATCATGTCCATGGCAAAACGGTGATGATATAGCTATAACCCTGTTATGTCCTTGGTTTGAGTCCTGGCTGGACCATGATTTATGTTGTGCTTTTATAGTTCTTTACGTCGTTGCATAATTAACTTTATTATGCATTTTCAACTGCTATTTCTTTTGCTATATTGTGCACAAATGCACTTTCTGCTTTTTGCACAACTGCTGCCGATGCCAGACGGCGTTCTATTGCCCAAGCACCTGGGCAATGACAATTAATTTGAGTCTAACCTAAATGAATCAAATCTGTATCAGCGTTTCAATCAAAGCCATTCCTCTCCTCTGATTGCATGATTTAGATGCGTTGACGCAAGTGAAGCAGAAAACTCTATGCTGATCGCGCTGATCTGTTGTGTCGTAAAAAGGCAGAGTCTGACAGTGAGTTGGAGTCTGAACTGTTGGGCTTTTCTTTTTTACACAGTTGGATTGACTTTGGATGTGTCTCCAGATGAGCATGATTAACGACTGTGCAAACAGTGATGAAGCTGTAAAAACTGTCGTATTCCCCAGATATTTCTGCTGATTCCAGCGTATTTCCAAATACGCAGCTGGAGTCTTTATTCCTTTTTTCTTTGTTTTTTTTTGTTTTTTTTTAGGGGTACGGATTTGGGAAATACTTTTATTTGTTTTCTTGCCGAGAGCGAGATGAGAACATTGATACCATGTCTCTTATGTCTGCACAGTAAATATGATGCTGCAGCTCCTTAGTAAAGCGAACCTGTTCAGACAGTTGAACACAATCACCCGACCGGGGTCAACCAGTGCAAAGCAGAATCTTTCAGATAAATGTGGTGAACAGTGATTTATCATCAGGTCAGTGTTATTTGAAGCGCCGTCCACTGGCAGTGAACTTTGGGACTTTGAACTTTGGAAGATTTAAGTTCGAGAACATCTTGTAACGTAATGCAGGTGGGTGAGATTTGAAGCTGCATCATTTACGTTTTCAAAACAAATACCGAATTGTAGAGAAGTTGATTTTTGTTTGTATATGTTGTTGATTATACAGCTAGTAAAGGAGTACAGAATAAGCGAAAATGGCTTTCATTTTTCTTGAAATCATCAGTCGATCCTACCTATTAGCTTAGCTTAGTTCATATAATGATAACATTATATTATTAAATGCTTCTTGTACTGATTACCACAGTGGAACCCATCATTCATCGATGAGCTTTAGAACTTGAACTTAAGCTCTGTTTTTCGACTCTAGGTTGAAAAACACACTCTACACAGATGCTGAACCACTCCCACAATGCAGAATATTAAGGGCCAGGCTTAAAAGCGCATTTTAGCATTTACAACACGGGAAGTCGTGGATGAGTGTGCGATGTCGTTCACAGCTTCACAGGAGATGGAAACACTGGACGCCTCTCGCGTTTATAAACACCCCCGGTGTTGCTCCATTCGAGGGCCAATTAAACCTTTTACGAGCGGGGCTGAAGTTATAGACTCCTCGAGAAACTGAGAACATATGGCTGGATGAGGAGCCGCTCGGTGCCTGACCTGAGCTATTGGCAGCAGCAGCTCACATTAATATGTCAAATTAAAGCAACGCTGCTGCTGACAGATCAGCTCTGACCTCTGTCAGGGGAAGTTTTCCTCTTTTATACTCTCCCTCTTCTCCTTCTTGTCACACGCAAATGAGCCACTACACAAATTGGCCACTTTCAGCCCGTTTTTACTGCAGCCTTGTCTGTAGCAACTAATGTCAGCTCCGCTTTGAGGGCTGTTGAACTTTTGTTCTGCAACACAAAATCCAGTGCACGCACAGCATACGCTCTGCAAACTGGAAAAAAGGCAGCACGATGAAGCTATAGTTCAGAATGCATTAGGAGCACAAGCATAAGTCTTTTTATTGCATTTATAATGCTTTATAAAAGTCATTATAATGATTTCTAATCATGTATCACTCATAACAAGGTTTCTGAAGTATAAAGTATAAGTCTTGTCTTATCCGGGTCCTTGTCGAGGGGGCAGCAGTGTGAGTAGGGGACACCATGACTCCCCAGCTTCTTCCACCACCTTCTCTGACGGGATCCCAAGGTGTTCCCACGCCAAAGATATAACCTCTCCAGTGTGTTCTGAGTCTGCCTCTTGGTCTCCTCCTAGAAGGACATGCTTGGAACATCTCCCTAACTAGGCGTCCATCAGGCATCCTGATCAGCTGGCTCCTCTCAATGCTGAGGAGCAGCGGCACTAAAGTAACATAAGAAAGAACTGTATTTGTTACAGAAGGATGATTATTCTGTACAGAATCTCTTTTTTGTTCCGTGGTCTCAACAACCCTCTCGCATTACTTTTGCATGACTTTGCCTCCTTCACCGCTGAAGTGGCGCATGACTTTGCCTGCCGGCATTCATTGGCTGTCCTCAGCCAGACATTCCCAGCAGACCTTCAATATGCGTTTGGGCATCCCAGGTCGGTCTGGCATCTTCTACTGCCGTCTCGTCCAACTCACCACCAGGGGGTGATGGGATGACAGCTCAGCTGCTCTCTTGACCCGAATGTCCTGGACATGCGCAGATCAGCTGATACAACTACAGGGTTGATCATGGATCTATGACCTCGGGTGTGCTAGTGCCAAGTGTACTGGTGCACACCCTTACGTTCAAACATGGTGTTAGATATGGACAAACTGTGACTGGCACAGATGTCCACACCCCTCCAGGTTACGCTGTCATTGCCCACGAGAGCATTGAAGTCCCACAGTAGAAGAACGGAGTTCCCCGACCTGAAGCGGTATCAAAACAACCTTTTCATCTAGTGGGGTGAACTCCAATACTTGAGCGGGGAGCCAGGGAGCTATGAGAAAGCACCTGCCCTCGCCTCTCACTTCCTTACCCATCAGAGAGATGTTACTCCATGTCCCTGCTGTGAGTTTCTGTATCTGGGGATCAGACCGCCAAGGCCATAAATTTAACACCAAAGTGTTTCAAGAAAGAATCTGAAGCCCTGCGTTAAATGGCACATTATAGCCCCCATTTTTCATCATTCTGAAATGGAATAATGTATAGCGCTTGTGTAAACTTTATTTATTGTTCCTGTTCTGTTATTGATGGTTCTCTGCTGTCTTTTGCGGCTGCAATAATACAAATCTTTCCTACACTCGGACAGATGGATGTGGCTGCGCTGCTTTGAGGTTTGAACATGAGCTTAAAGATGCAGACGAGCGTCGTTCGCTGTGGAAGGGAATCGTGCAGGGGAGAGTGGTGGAGTCGAACAGGTGTCTAGTGAAATGTGTGTGGCGAGTTGTGGACCGTTCATCATGTGCGTTCACCTCCCCTCCTCTGCGGCGTGGGTGTTGATCCGTCGGCCTCCCGTCGCTGAAGAACTCACTTCACAGAACTCCATCAAAGAGAAAACATAAGAACAGAGAGGGGGAGGCATCAAAGGCCGATTCTCTCCACTGTTTCCACATACTGCAACATCCCAGTGGTAACAGCTGACAAGCCCCTCTCTAAACACCCTGCTCAGATCCTGCCAGCAGGATGCACACATTCATAAGCATTTTGCTCCCTGGGCTTTGTTTATTGAAGTGCTGCCCAGGCAGCGGGGCAGCAAGGCGGGGGAGATCAAGAGGAGGGTAGAGTCCGAATAGAGAGGGAGAGAACACAGGAATTAAGAAGCTGAAGGACTAAGAATGATGAGCGGAAGGAAAAATGAGCTCACTGAAATGAAGCTCCTGCAGTGTTGCTGCAGAACGAATGAGTGGAGAAGGAAGACCCTCAGAGGGAGCAAAAACAGATCATGATCAATATACATCTGTCTGATGACTGTATGAAGTCTGTGAACACTGTCATTTCACAGTCTGACACAAGCAATAACTAATAAACCAGAAATTAAAGAAAAAAAACATGCATAAGTCTCATTCTATTTAGTTTTTACAGTTGTATTGTCACTGCATGGTAGACATCATAGTTGGACTGTTGCAACACCCCATATCGCCTTTGGATCATGCTGCAAAAACCACAATAGCTACAGAAGCAAAAAGCTATTGCTTTTGTGAGAAGAAATGTCCCGCCATACCATAAAGCGGCTGTAGTCTGCATTCTGAATTCAGAAAGAGGACGCTCATATTTAAACAAGAGCAAACCTTTTGCTGTTCCTCTGGCTCTCATCTTTTGCTGCTAGTTGTTTTGAAAATCCATCAACAGAAATTCAAGTATTCAAGAAGATTTAAATAGAAGTTCAGGATCCAAAGTATCCAAGTTCATTTCTTTATATTTCTCAACATAAATGACCAGAACGTTCTGTATACTCGTGTTGTTTTAATGTTCTACAATATACAACCTGAAGAACACAGAGTAGCATTTCCCACAAACTTCAGAAATTTCCATTATAAATTGGTAGACACCAAACATGGAGATAAAAGGAGATGACAACTGGACGAAAACATGTCTGCAGGTGAAAGATGAAAGGCTGAATGCAACTGTTTGCTGATAAGTTTATGTAGAAAGTAATGTCAGTGTGGTGTTCAAAACCTCCCGCACTCAAATGGCTAAAGCATGTTTTAAAAAAGCGTCCAAACCATCTAACAAACATGCTGACAAGTGGTGTGTCTTCTCTCTCTGTCACCTCATCCTGCTTCAATGCCTGACGGAGCCCATTTGCAACAGACCCGGCTGCAAAGTCCGAGGAGAATTTGAGGTAAATATTTGCTGTCAGTCCACCAGCGATCTCCGGAGAGACAAACAATGTTTTCCTGCAAGAAAAAAAAAAAAAGACCAAAGAGAGTTGGAGGCGTTGTTCCCAGATGTCTCCCTGATGAGTGCAAACATCATGAAAGCCGGCTTCGTCTCACCCCCATGAGTGAAAGGTGTGACTACACTGATGCATGTTCCCCACATCAAAGCTGTCACTCAAAAACGTGCGTCCTAGTTTTAGGCAATAACCCCTGCTTGGTGTGTGTCGGCAGGTCCTGCTCTCAGGTTTATTTTCATTCCTCAACCACCACCACCACCACCACCTCCTCCTTCTCTTCACTCATGTATCCTTTTTTTGTCGGGGCTTGCTCCTCATTTCTGTTTCGCCCGAGGACGGTCGATTGAGCAAGAGGAAGACGGACGAGGAACTCAGGAGAAAGGGGGGAAGATGCAAGAGGCAGAAACTCAAACAAATGGGCATGATCCTGCAGATTCCACCTTTCATCTGAACTTTTAAATTGGGAGATACATTATCATACCAGACTCCTGGCAATTGAACCTCTCACCAACCCTCTCTGCAGGTTTATACAATTATATATGGACACATGAGCAGTGTTGGGTTACTTATAAAATGATTTCCACTGCAGATTACCACAAAACACATGTACTAAAATGTGAATTTACTCTGGTGGATTACTCCGACATTGACCTTAAACTTACAATACTATGAGTGTGGCAATTACACAGATTGACTCAAGTTTCTTGTGGTATGAAGATATATCAGACAAGTGAGAATCACTCCTCTTTGGATGCTTTCACACTAATGGAACATTTTTCAGCTCCTTCAACTTTTGGAGGCTGTTCCTCCCTTTTCTAAGAGGTAGCTGGTCGAAAGCTATTTGCGGAAATATGAAAATGTCCATTCAACTCACAGCCTTAGATACTGAGTGTATTTGATATTCTAAATGTCCACAAATGTGATCTGATGATAAAATCGAGGCTAAAGCTACCTGTGCAAAGATGCGCTTCCATCACTATAGACAACCAAGTAAGTAAAAGCAAGTTTTTGCCAAAATCTCTCCCTCAAAGGATCTAAGACTGAGACCTTGATCGCTGGTCCCTCATCCTCCATTACACTTGAGGAGATCAAAACGGTTGCCATGACAGAATGAGACTGGGTTGCATTCCTCTCATGTGGCGGCAGTGCTAATCCACAGTCAGTCTGGACTCAGCCGAGTGTAAATGACGAGGCCGGAGCGATGTACTGACACACGCTGCCACACATTACCTGAAAGCCCCTCCCATCACCCTTGGGCGCTGTGTTGGGGAAAAATGTGGGTCATGGGTGGACACTACAAAGGCTGTCTTGACACTGACACACGCACACACACACACGCACACACACACACACACATGCACGGATTTGTGTGTGTAGCGCTGTAATCCTCCCTGTCAGACTTTGTGACAACATGATGGACATACAGAAGGAGGGGTGGGGGGCAGTGTGTTCAATGTTAAGTGGCAGGGTGACGGCAAAATGACAGCCTGTATGCTCTCTCTCTCTCTCTCTCTCTCTCTCTCTCTCTCTCTCACACACACACACACACACACACACACACACACACGCACGCACGCACACAAAGAGCAGAGGCAAAACAGTAATCACAGGATCCTTTCACACCCTTTTTCTGGCATGGTCTCACCAGTTATAGACTCAGTTCAGAGACAAACAAAAATCTCAGTGTTTCAGTAATTCATAGCCGTTCCTTATAAGAGTGAAGTGCAAAACCGAGTAACCTGATTCTTGTGGGGTCAAGGAGATGAATTTCATTACAATGCGTTTGACAGATTTAATCCAAATTACAAGATAATTAGGTCTAAAATTACAAACTGCACTTCTTGTCTCAGAATTGTAACCTAATGAATTAATAATGTGACAGATTACCCGATGACCTAATGTAGTAAAAGACTATTAATTCCTTATATAGGCAAATGGTTTCTCTATACTCTGATTGGGACTTAATGACACACGCCCGCAGGTACACAGTACTTACAAGCTGGTTCCAGTTGCTGAACCTAATTTTGAACCAACTGGTGCATTGACACCCAAAATAAATCTACATTTACAGTCAGTTGAGGAAACACTTAATTACACTGAGAGAGTGAACAAGTCATGCCGCACAGCAGCCAAGTGCTTAGTGTGGTTTCTCCACTGCAAGAGGGTCGTCAGTTCACATCCCACTCCCGGCCATTTCTGTGTGGAGTTTGCCTGTATCTCGCCATGCGTGCATGAGCTACCTCCAGGAACCCAAGGGCAGTTTCCACCCACAGTCCAAAAATATGCATTAGTGGAGACTTTAAATTGTCCCTACTGTAGGTGTGTGTGTGTGTGAAAGTGAATGGTGTGTGTGTTCTGCGATGGACTGGTCACAGGTCCAGAGTGTATTCCCTGCCTTTGCCATATGTGAGCTGGAGATGGGCACCAGGATAGTCCCCTGACTCCAGTGGGTATAGAGTGGGTAAGATGATGGTTGGATGCAAGTGAAGGAGTTGGTTCTCAGCTGGAGACGGAAATGAATTGGCTTTACTTTGTGCATTGTAAACTGTAAAGACAAGACGGCAGGGGAAGGGGGAAATGTGTGAGGAAATGTGGGAATTTTAGACCATGTCAGGTTAATTTCTCCCTCGAATGATGTTGAGGGGTGTAATGTCGTTTCCTCAGCTGATGTGAAAACAAACTGGTTAACCAATGTTCTCAGAGCCCCAGACAGCATCACATGAAAGCACTATGAGGAACCCCTACATGTAGAGAGATGTCAGAACAGGTCTCAGTCCACCTCAAATTATCTGTTCAATGCTTGGCTTAAACCACACATCTGCTGGTCCCCAAACCACTTTAGATTTACCAAGTCATCATTTCCACTTGTCATAATCATGACACAGTAAAATCTTTACGGTAAAAACATTGACTCCCTGTATCTTGGTTTTTGTGTTCTTTTGTGTTCTTTACGGGCAGAATCTGCCTCAAAAATCCTTCAGCTTGTCTTCATTTTCAGGTCACTCCTATGTCCTCAGTTGACTGTGAGGCATTTCCTGGACGCAGCAGCCAACTGGGAATGATAAAACCTTTAATGGTGCCAGTAAATCACCAGTGCTGGGAGTCACAGCTCAGTAATACCTTGTGTACTCACCACACTCACCGCTGATGTGCCAGAGGAAACACCCTCATTTGTCACTCCATACGTCCCTGGATGGAGCATTGTGGAACAAACGGGGGATGCGTGTGAGACACGGCTTTGATTTATCCGCAGCACACAAGTTTGACAGCGTCTGAATCCAGAGGATCAGAGGTCAAAACAAGAATATGCGGCTTGTGGTGACAGTTTGTGAGGTCAGCAGTCAAATCAAGCGGAATGTAAGATCTCTCCTCGCCAAAATAGACCTTCTGTCTCCTCGTCCGTCAGTTATACGAATGGAACAAAAGTCAATGTGGAATCATGTTCTGCCACTTTATGCTGACTGTAATTCCGCAATAATGAGATTATTGTCAGGGGAGAAAAAAAAAATCCGGGGACTTGTCTGACTAGTGAAACAGGAGAGCGAGGCAGCACAACCCTCTCTTGTTGTGTCTTGCCCCCGCCTCACCCCCCCCCACCCTCCATCACTGCTTCTCCCGCTGCCAAATCATTTCCACCAAATCCATTTGGATACGACATCACAGCGCGGCACAAAGTGGAGATAATCCTTGACATTTTTATCATTCACCCCCCCTTTATTTAGTCTGCGCGCCGAGTTGCCTGTCTTGTTTGCCGATAAAAATCTGCTGGCAGATGCAGCCTCGGTGGATCACACATCAAAAAGGTCCGTTTTCCCCTGGAGGGTGACGGGGTGTCAAAATAATATTCGTCTGCGTGCTCTGGGTGGCAGCCTAATTTAAGAACTTCATCTGATGATTGCGGCCATTTGCATGTTGTTCTAGGCCGGGTGTAGCGTGTGGATCCCCTCCTGTTCGGCAGAACTGCGCTGCAAAAAACGCACGATGGAGCAGGAAAATGACACATCATAAAACAGATGGGTATTGAAATCCTTTACTCTTGAACCAAATAATCATAGGAACTCAAAAAAAGAAATGAAATGGAATAAGATTCTTGACATGTTGAACTTTTAACCAAGTCCTTATGTGGAAAAACCACATGCATTGTGTAAATGGCTCTAAAGCTTTTCCACTTTGACGTAGATCATTTTACATATAATTTCGTCAGTCAACTGCATAAATGACAATTCCAATGACTAATAATAATGAATTATTCTCTACATGATAAACACATTATTTATTCATACATTAATACTAATTAAGCCTTGACATGAAGCAGTGAGGGACTAGATTCCTAATAACATAATAAGTAATAAATTGAAATGGCTCAATTAATGGCTGAATTAGCTTTGAAATGAAAGGAAGAAAAATAGAAATTTAGTTTCCATTAAAATCAATGGTCGGATTTCTCCTTTCTCTTGTCATCTGAGTCGTCTTGATTTAACTTATGACCTCTGCGTATTGTTTCAGCCACTTTTTTACTTTTTTCTCTCCACAGACACTCACAGACTTCCATGAATCACATATGAGAAGGATTACACGCACTTATTATATATAAGTGCTGATTTGATGAAACATTCCGGCCTTTCCTCCCCGCCGTCCATACAATGTTGTTGAGCACAATTCTCAGACGCACTACTGTGAGCCTTTGAAACAGGCAAGATCCACACAACAATCATTCTCCCTGGCTCGAGCTTCAATGAAAAACATGCGATTGTCCATACAGACTGTAACAGACTGTGACAAGGCTTACAGCGAGAGATGACAGAAAGAAGTAGGAGAAAAAAAAGATTGCAGCACAGGAAGCCAAAGATATGTGGCCAAAAATCCACTCATGGCCTCAGTTATGACATCCTGACTTGATGATTAATCTCATCTGTCCATGTTTATACAGAAAAATCCCCTTTATCGAAGGAAATATTATAGCGCTTGCCTGTTGGGCCACTGTTTTCCAACATTCAGGCCTTTCCTGTAATAAGGCAAACGTTTTTCCCAACTGGTTCGGTGGAATGAGCAACTCAGGCCAGGCCATGGTTTTGATTTTAACAGCAGTGAGCACAAACACGATAAATTTACAGTCACAAGAGGTTTTGTTTTTTCATAGGAACTCAACTTTGCAAAGGCAATAACTCTCTCACTCGTACTTTCTCTCTCTCTCTCTCTCTCTCGCTGAAATGCTCTGCTTGCTGAGGCAGCTGGCAGTGCTCAGCGCTCCCTCTGACAAGGTGCTTTGAAAGACCAATCACTGAGTTTACACAACAGGGAAGGCTTGTAAACGTGTCGAGTGGAGAAATATACAACGCCATACTTCCATTTCTTCTGCCGAAGGAGGAGAGTTATGGCCTCAGCTGTGTGTACACCTTACAGGTGATGTAACACGTGTTCAGGCTCGTTCTGAAATCCCATTCATCATGGATGACAGTGGAGGAAAGTGCTCTCAGTGATGTTATCCTAGTGACAATCACGCTCCAACCTCTCGCCGACACCACCCACATGTTTACACAAATGGACGTTGACACATGAGACAGGCAGGATGTTGCCCCGGGTACTTAATAGCACAGAGAAGTGAGAAGAAATAACACCGTAACAAGTGTTTTCACCATGTGTCGGGCATCTCATTTTTGTTGACATCGTACCATTTTTTTTAAAAAAGCTGTAGCTAATCAGCAAGGCTAAATAGCTAGAACAAGCTAAAACAAGTGCCTCATTAGGTATTCATCTTCTGTTGAGTCTTTTTAACCCTGGAAAGAATCTTAAGTATGTTCCCAGGCATACATGATACCCCGTTAGCAGTGAGGCTAATGCTACTAGGTGCTACTTGGTTAGCCTCCTGTTTGAATGCTAGCCAGGCTTCTGTAGGCAACTCTGAGGATTTCTCAGGCTTTATTCTTTATAACTCCGCATGGTGAACAACGTAAAACAGGGTCAATCGCAAGCCAGTTGTTGTCGGTTGACAGATGAAATTAGCTTTCAGGATTATGTATTTGGAGTTGTCACCATCTGACAGTAGAAACCAGCATCTGTATTTGCTTTCATTTGATTTTTTTCCCTTTAGGTGTGACCTCAGTGTGCTATTTCCCCACCAAAAAAAACGTGCTTTTCTTCCACCCAAAAAACACATTTTAAGGTGTAATCTTTGTACCAGATGCGTCACTGGGGCAGAAGTTATTGGCGCCTCTGCCAATGAGCTGAGTGACACACAGAGGGAGAAAATAACTGAGTCAACATCCCACTTGTATATCAGTAACAGAGAACAAGTGGGAGTGAAATAACAGGCAGTGAGCGGTGGAGAGAGGGAATAATCCACACTTCAAACGTATCCGGAGTAATCTGCATTTATGGCGCTGTGGAAAATCGTGACACTATCTCACCCTCTAAAGTTCGTCTTTCTGCATTTGGCGCTGTAGGGGAAACTGTCCTACTTCAGCAGAAATCTGAGGTCAGCGCGGAAAATATTTCACGGCGTGTCAGGCCACTCAGCACACGGTGAATAATGTTCGGCATGACACCGTAATGCTTGTTCAGGTGAAAAACGGTTCCCTGCGCAACTTTCTGGGGCAGCGGTAATAATATTCCATCCAAGGGGTGGGAGAGAGTGTGTGAAATATGGCGCTACTTCACATTCATGTATTCATCCCGGAGCGATAAATTAGGCCCCAGACGTTTCAATCTGACTGCCTAAATAGAGCACTTTGTCATCACAAACGAACGTGGAGGTGTGCTGGGTGATCAACACGGTAATTCACGGCCTCTTTACATTCTGAGCACCGGGCACGCGCCGACACGCGCGATCCCCGGCGTTAGCCGTAAAACACACTGTAAATAATCACCCCACGCGCGACTGGAAGACAAAATGCCGCCTTAATTCTGAATAATTCCTCATCCCCTCCAACTCCCCAACGAGCCACAGCGCAAACTGCGTCCTCTGTCTTGATCCGCGCTGTCAGATATGAGGCATCGGACCGGTCGCAGCAGAGCAGCGGGGTGAGGATCATTTGTTTTGAGGCGAAGTGGCTGACGGGAGTTGATTTACTCGCACAGTAATGGACTTTTAATTGAGCTCCTCCGTCCTTTGTTACATCGGAGCCCGACACGAGGTTTGACAACGGCCCCTTTTTCTGACTGACAGGCACAGTGTAGTCGCCCTCGTCCCTCTCTCCGCTCCCCTCAACCGTCACGACTGCACACGCCACCGAAATCGGACACCTCGGCCCGGAGGGACGCTGCCGTGTGTCCAGACGGGAATTTGGAAATTAAAGAGGTTGTCCTGGCCCCCGAAAGTTAAGAGTTACTGCCGGGCAGTTTGATTTCGGCTCGGCTCTACGTCGGGGTGGGGTGGGGTGGGGTTGGGGTTGGGGTTAAACCGCGCGAGTTACACGCTCTGGGTTTGATTTATTTGCAGGGACAGAAATACAAATACAGAAAGCAATCTCATTTACCACCTTCTAGTGTTGCCGTAGTCTGCGAAACCACAAGTCAAGTGTTTTGACAGAGGTTGTCTGCGTTGCTGGCATGTCTTGAGGGAGAGCAGAGGAGGCGTGTGGTGTGTTTGCTGAGCGATGACAGATGTGGGCCGGACTCTGAAATGCATCTCTCCCTCTGTAATGGTGTGTTTTCGGGTCGCGGTGGCTGCCGCTGACCGGTGATTTTGCGGCCGCGTGCACGCAGGAGCGCGGCCTATGTTTGGTGTAGCTCACATTTGGGTTTCTAAATGGTGCGTGGACTCGTTCCTGACGTTTATGAATGAGGGTTGCGCTGAGGGTTAAGTAAATAAAGCCATCAAAGTCGGGAGCCCAGCGCGGAGCAAAGAGTCGCCTCCTTCGCCGCCTCCTCGTCCACTCGTTCATCCTCTTCCCTCCGCTCTGTCACTCTGTTTAAATAACTCACAGGGTTTTCTATCAGCGCAACGTATTGAACAGAGCCAATCGATGTGTGACATAGGTCCGGGTCCAGCGCTCTGTTACAGCTAACTGCCTCGCCTTTGATTTTATAGACAGGCCCAGGATTAATGGGGCTCCGGAGTGAGAGCAATTGACTTCTGTGTCACCCTCTTTCTCATTAACAATCCACACAATCTGTAATACAAAACAGCTTTAAGAGGGCACGGTTGACTCTAGACGGGCTCCCATCTCACGGACAGGTAGTTTCTCCGCGTCGGGAAAGGTCACATTTACAACACATCACGCGTTGATTTGAGGTCTGACAGTATTAAGTGTCAACTCAAATACGTTCACGTTCACAGGTTATTCATACTGAGCTTCCTCTCCCAGTAGACGGCGTTTCCTCTTGTGAAAACGCATAATCCTAATGGCGGCGCACGTCCCCTAATTACTGTTTTATCAGTGTGTATTCGCTTTGAGAGGGTTGTTGTTTACCCCCGAAAGGCTTACTCTGTGCGGAGACTCAATAAATGCCTCATTATTACGTTATGACGTTATTCCGTATCATATGCAGACAAGCCGCTCGTGATTTACGAGCTGCTTTTAACTTCAGCGGCTCTTTTACTGCCTCTGTTTGGTTCCACAGAGGTAATTAAAACCTCACCTCCCTTAATGGAACTGCTAAAGTGAAGTGCAACAGCGCCGCTGGATCAATACTGTTTTCCCAACATGCATTATAAAATGTTAATTCACGAGAATTCAATGGCATGCCAGTCTCTAGTCTCTGAGCATATTAGTGAGGCGAACAATGCAGAAACCATATTGCCCTGACAGTTGACCTTCTGTGACACCAGTTCTTGAATTGACCTCTTTATTGACCTTTTGATCAGATTCCAGACTTTAGACGGCCTTCCTGAAGCTTATTAGAAATGGCTGTTAACCCGCAAAAAGCTTTAATTTCATTGGTTTTGTGTACTCAATGAGATTCTTACAATTTGCTATCGCTGGCCTCTCATAAACTCTGTTGTCGGGACTCCCCCAGACCATGTGAGCTCATAATGGACATCAGCTTTGGATAAATCTGCGGCCTAAGCCCTGACAAATGTGATAAGCCTGGCGTCCTCTTTGCATCTGCTGAAGTGTTTCAAACAGAAGGGAAATCAATGGTAAATGATTGTCTAGCTGCCGGGTGGAGTGAGGCTACGGGGAGCAGTGGAAAGGTTTGTTTAGCGCCTCCAGGGTTGTGCAGTCACAATCAATTTCCCGGCAGCAGCAAAGAAAAGGTTCACTAGATCTCTGAAACACCCAGAAAAAGTAAAAGTAATAACTAATCCTTGCAGGGGCGGATGTCAATTCTGCATACTTTGAAAAGAGTGATTGTAATCTGCTGTATATTGAAACCACTAGACTGCGCAGGATGTCTTTAAAAGTAATGGGTCTTTAATTGTAGAAATGATAGATACGTCCTGTTGTTTGTAACTTTTGATACGCACCCATTTTCCTGCCGTCACAGTCATAGACTGCATAAAACGGTAGGTTTTATATCACATCTAAGTACTCCCAGTGTTACTTTTCTGATGATATTTTATCCTATTTTTGATGGACTTTCCACCCACCACCAAACAGAGCACCTAAACGTAAAATATTAAAACTCTTTGATCTGCGTTCAGGATTCTCTGAAGGTTATTAACAACCCTGTTCCACTCTTTACATGTACACTGTGGCTTCTTCACCAGGGTAGGAATGACTCAAAATCAGACCTAATCTGCAAGATACGATTTACTGTCACAATATTAGGTGGATAAAAATATCACTTTGTTTGAATATAAAGATGCAATGAGACAAGTATAATCCATCTTAAATGGATTAACAACAACAAATCATTTTCTAGTGCTTGAGCCTTTTCATTTCTGAGTGCACGGTAGCCAGCAGGCAGCTCCCAGATTTTGGAATCCAGGCTTGAGAAAAAGCCAAATCTTCAAGGGTGTGAAAAAACATTTCTGATGTCAGACAAAATTTCATTGAGCAGTGCAGCACAATCTGATTGCAGGCTGGCGTCCTCAGGCTGCCTGATGTCTCTCCATCGTTCCACCCACAGGACATGAAGAGTGCATCTGCGCTACTGAGAGAGTGTGCTGATTTGTGTGTGTGTGTGTGTGTGTGTGTGTGTGCGTGTGTGTGTGTGCTGCCAACCCAGCCTCATAGAAAAACGTACCCTGGCTACATTGATCCAATTTGCAATACATGAGGGGTTGTACATTTTGTGTTCTTGAGACGTATGCGGCTATGTTTTCCCTACCTGGTCTCTTCTTGTGTTCTTGAAAGATCTTGACCTGGAGGGTAACATATGTCGGTACAGAAACTGTGGGAAACTCCTGCTCGACAACCTCAAAATATCGATTTTGTCACTAAAAATGAGAGCACTGCCTGCCATGTTTTTAGTTCTCACGGTAGGAAATTTGAAAGTCACATGACCTGGACGCAGAAGCACAAGAAAAGACCAGAGTGGGAAAACATAGCTGCATACATTTCAAGAAACCAAAATACACAGCCCCTATGTTTTATGAATTGGACCGACGTAGCCGGGGTATGTTTTTCTATGAGACTGGGTTGGCAGTGCAAGTCTGTGCTTGAGAGGAGCAGCAGTCGTATCCACACAGATTGGAGACGAACTAATTCATGTTAATAGAACGTAATTTTGAATACAGTCATATCTTTGGACTGTGAATGCTGCTTTCTGTCTCATAAAGTCTATGGTCTATTTGACGGGAAATTACTGTTTCTGTGCAAAATTATGTTTGACAGATCTGAAGGAACTTGTTTGTGTGTGGTTACAACAATTTCATGTGATCAGCATTGACTCACAGATACTTTCTAAAGCCTGTGTGATGTTTCAGCCTGACTAACCAGAAGTTGTTGCTGATGTTGCCGTGATCCAGGCACAGTCATTGGCATCCGTTCGATCTTGTTCATGAAACATGAAACAACACGGTTGCAAAAACGCGTCACCTTTTTTACCCAAACTCACCGGCTAACCTCAGAGTTGCTTATCCATCCACATTTAAGTATGCCTGCAATATATATTGCTCCTATGCAAGAAGCAATATACCTTTTACTAGAAATGTTACTTTCAACTGTGTGAAATATATCGTCTATCATTTCAGTTTTGATACGTACTGAATAGTTGTTATTACACTAAACCGAGCGAAACAGCCTGCAGACGCAGCAGAGCTCAGTTTGAGTTTTCCTGAAGCTGCTTGTTTTAGATTAAAGCAGTAAAGGATTCAACAAGGATGCGTCCATCTCCACGAGTTCATTCAAAGTGAAATCAAAGAGATAAAAACAGTATCAATCACTCTGTGGCTGTTAGCGCAGAACAAACACTGCACTGGGATGTGCCGCCGTGGCGGGGGTCTTTAAGAGCCGTTTTCTCTCTCAAGTTTGTCTCCATTGTTTTGCCATGTGTCGCTACTGTGATTATGTTTTCAAGATAAAGGGAGCATGAGGAAACCCGGCGCAGATTAAGCAACAACAGGAAGCAGTGATCACTCACATGCTGCTCGATAGTCACTGACTTCAAGGCAGGTCACGGGACGTTAAAGACGGGCTCCATTGTTTAATCTGGCTTCAGGCTCGCTGCTTGACCCCTGCTGGCCCCGCTCCTGCTCTTCCTCCCTCTGTCTCTGTGGTCTCTCCCTCCGACCCAGTAAAACAAAACGTGTTCGTCAGCCGTCCATTAATGTTCATCAGAAAGAATCCCACGCGATGCAAAGATGGATAAAATCGAGGCGATGCCCATGTTGAATGCATAGGAGACCAAGACTGCCAAGTTGCATTCTGGGAAATGTGGTCATTGAGTATGATACAAAATCAATTGTGTTCTTTTTTCATGGAAACCAGAACCTCGGCTGCTTTAATTTTACCACTTTATATCCCTTAATGTGATATAAGGTAGAGTTTCTTTCACATCTTTATCGCGCTGCACCCAAGTGGCCAAAAGATCCATTAATGCAGCCTCAAAAGGCTACAGGTGCGCGACATTACCGCTAAACCAACATTAATGGTTGGTACAAAGAATATTGTCTCTTTGTAGTGTGTTTACTCTTGAGGAATGGCTTTGTTACTTCACTTCATTAAACACTGATTCTTCTTTATTCAAATTCATTCCTTAAATCATTTGTTTGAGTCGAGCGGCTTCCTCTCTCTGGTCTCTGCTTCCTTGCTTCCACCACACATTTCATTCACTGAGTACTTCACTTGTTATCTGCAGTATCATGCAAGCTAACAACACCCCACAGGAAGAGTAGAGGCCGTGGGGGCTTAACAGCACTGATGTATGGATAAACGGGTCATAATTTTGAATTGTTAATGCGCTTTAGTGATCAATGGCTGCCCACTTACAAGCCCGCGCTGTGCCAGCACTCGATGGGGAGAAACACGGCTCCTGCTGCGTCTGAGCCCTCTGAGCTCATCTCGACGGCGGTGCCGACCGTGCCCCTGTTTCCTGAAGAGACGCCCCCGCTCCCACTTCCTTATCACAAGTGGAAATTGATGGATGGCTGAAAGGAGCTGCACTGCTGTCTGGGGCGTGAGGTCAAGGCGACAGTTACTTGAGCTTTAGAGTCTCTCTGTTTTGTTTTGTTTTGTTTTTTCAATTCAGATGGTTTATACTTCTAAGAGTAGGTAAAAAAAAAAGGTGAAATGATCGATTCATTGCACTTTTTGTTTGATTCTTACATCAGTAATTATTATTATTGCCATTTTAGTCACATGTGAACCGTTGCTTTTGAAGATTAAGAAGGACCCAGTAAGATATGTACACATATCTGTCGACTAATTCCCATTATGCAGCCATTTGCCCACAGGTTCTGGGGGATTAGGAGCGTTTCATGCTCAACTGTGCTGCTGCTGAACCGCTGCGGAGAATTCAGAGAATCAAAGCCCCTCAGACTGGGGCTATTTTGGGCCACTGCTAATAGTTCTTGTCAGCCATAATTTTTAAGTACTTTAACCAATTCATTGTATAATTAGGTTAACAAAATTAGCTCATTGCAAAGTCAGTCAGCAGGCGGTAATGCAATAAAGTTATTAACATTCCACATTTACAGGACCATTAAATATGGAGGTGATCTGTCTCTATCACATTTCTCTTACCCGGTAAGAAAAAAAAAACTGGCATAAATTCATAAAAGAAAATAGAGTCTAGTGACAAGCTCTGTGTAGTTTATTGATTTTTTTTTTTGTTCTCAAATACACTCGAAGCCATAAGACAAAAGATCTGTCACTTTTTTCCACATTTTGTTTTTTTACATCCACTTTGGAAACATACCTGAGCTGAAGAAAATAGATAATAAACACTGGTTATGTCATCAACATCAAAAGCTTCAGTCAAGGAAATTGCATTAAAAACGGCTTCATGCAGTCACTTTACAAATTTACATTTGACAAGGCGCCAGACCATCTCAGTGTCGAAGCTATTCAGAGCAAACAGGTGTGTGACCTGTTTAGAAGTATTCAAGTATTCAAGTATTCCTAAAATACGTGGTCCTGTTTGTGTCGGCTACTTGTATGTCTTCTCCCATTTGTTTCCACCTCACATGGTGTAAAACACCAGTCGTGCAGCAGAGGAGAGGACATGCATGTAGCGTGGAGAGAGGTGGTCGCATAACATGAAGCCACACAATGTCTATAGTAAAGTTATTAAAAACCATGACTCGATCATCGAACACCAGCATCGAGGAGGATGAATCCCAACACATTTTGTTGCATCGATGAGACAAGGTTTTTACAATAATTAAGCCTTCAGTGCTGGTACAGTTCACACGCTGTAAATCTAGGTGGAGGAAGCAACATGATAGTTCTACACCAGCAGACCTGAGAGGACTTCTGTCAATGTTTAAACATGTATGTCCAGATTACTACCAACTGATTAATGTGACGGTAGCAAACTTTGAAAAGTGACGATTGTTAGGGCAAGTTTGGGAGTCAAGAAGGGAGTTTCCTCTTGGTGATTCCTGAACATATTTATTTTCATTATTCATAGATATTGAAGCTGATGTTATTCTATAGGAGTGTGAGTCATACTGAAGGGATTCAGATTGGAACAAGTTTTGTACACATTGTGATTCATGCGTCTCTCCTCTCCGAGTTAGAAACTTCCCCCCAGGCAGTCATAGAGCGGCTGTGACCCTTTGCAGCGAAAAACAAGCATCTGGTCCCGTAAATCGCTGTTGGTGATCGCGTTGCCGTCACTCGTCTCCTTGTGTAGAGCGAAGGATGACTCATGTGACCGTATGATTTATTTCGCCTGCCCACAGACTTTGTTCTCCGCCTCATTGCGCTCACAAAAAAAAGTGCATTTTTAGTTTTAATAAGAGGTTTACGCACCGCGCCCCGGTACACTCACAGTGTTCCTCTCTGTGAGGTTGTCGGCGGACTCCTCTTGGCCGGAGCTCCAGCTCGTGCCTTAGATCTAAGTTTCATGAGGTCGAAATTATATGACTCCATGTGACGTTCTGAGCGCAGTTTAGTTTTCCACATATTCATGATTGCGTGGTTTCACCCGGACTAACAGTGAAGTTCAAACACGGCATGGTCATATGTCAAACATTTTGAAGGTCAGGATCTCAAAACTGCACAGTGAACCTTGTGGCTCGGAGCTCATGATTTGTGAATGCCCCAACCTTGTGTGAGGTCAGATCTAGGCGCTTCAGTCTCGTCTTCAGTCATTTTGGGAAAATGCAAATTAATTTTGTTTGTGGATCTTGTGCAAATGCTCAGATCTTGATAAATGCATAAATAAAAGTGGTAAATAAAGTGGTGGAAAGTTGGACAGTGGACAGCCTGTCAATTGATCAAGTCTATCAGCCTCTGATAGACGCAAATCTTCCACCACTGTAATATACTGCAGTCAGTTGAGGTTTTCATGTCTGAACTAGCTGCTGATATTCAAAAGCAGTTAAAAAACTGCAAAAAAAGGCAAATTTGAAAGGAGGGGGAAGGTGATGTAAAATAAGAGTGTATTACAACCTATACTGCTCCCAACCTACCTCCAAAATCGTTGGCATGTACCCACCTTGGTTCAGATATGTCAGTAAATGAAATCACAGGACTGTGAGACAATCACTTTGGTGAAGTTTTTGCTTGTTTAGCAAGGAATGCAAAGTCATAGGATCTTACACGTGAGTTCCAGGCAAGGCAGCCAATCAGCATAAGACCTACATACGGTTGCCAGATAAGTATGAAAGGGTGCCACATCTGTGCGAAAAATTACCATAATATTACATCCATCCACTATCTTAGCCACTTTGTCCGCAATTCACAGAGCAGACAACCAGTCCATTGCAGGCACACACACACACACACACACACACACTATTCACTTTCACTCTCACCTAGGGGCAACTTAGAGTCTCCAGTCAAATGTTTTTGGACTGTGGGAGGAAACTGGAGAACCCGGAGAAAACCGACGAACACACAGGGAGAGCATGCAAACTCTTTTAAGAAGTGGACACAAAACCACAACCTCCTTGCTATGAAGGGACAGGGTTTTAAAGAGGCTCCCTGCTTCCCATAATAATGATAATCTGTTGCAGCTCTATTATTGTTAGCGTGTAGGTCTGAACATCCACACAGAGCTTCTATCGTGACAGTAGACTTCTAATCTTCTTAAACTCAAGAATCACTTGCTGTAGTACACACACAAAGAGAGAACATGCAAACTCCACACAGGGACGTGAACCATTGACCTCGCTCGCTGCGTGTGGACCACTGCAACGTCCCCTCAAATAAAAAAAGATTTTAACGGGGCTTGTGAAATAGCATCTGAGACATTTCTGATTAAACTAATGTTCCACAGTTTTAACGTCAGCGCCAGAGAACAAGGATGAGCACAGTAAACACTCAGGTCCCCTTTAAACGCCGAGCGTCTCCTCCTCCTCCCCACGCTCCGCCCTCCCTGCTCCTCCTCTCTGCAGCCTTGGCTGAGTCTCCTTCAGAGAGCTGCTGGAGTCCGGAGCACACGTTTGAAGGGACATCAGACGCACGTCTGACGGGACATCTCCTCTCAACACTTGGGAATCTATTAAAGTGCATCGGTGTTGTGTTTTATGCCTGCACACCACCAGAGCGGCTGCGGCTGATTTTTTTTTCTTTTTTGCACACTGTGACGCACAGATCGGACTTTTTCTTTTCCTTTTTTTCTTCTTCAGTTGTTTTTGGCAACGATGAGGATGCCTCGCACGAACTGAGAGGCTCCGCGTCACTATCGTTCGTTTCTCATCACTCTGTGGGGATGTGAGCGCAGTTTGCATGGATTACGTTTAACCCATCACCTGTGCCGCTCAGTGTTGGGAGCGAGCGTGACGCACGGAGAGAACCCGGGAGCGCACCTCTCTCTCCATCTCTCTCCAATGAAATATCTCCCTGCCGCGGATTCACCGACTCCCAGGATCGAGCGCAGTGAGACCGGCCAGTCCCGTCACGGTGCCGTGGTGTCTTTGTTGACCCCTCTGGACCCCCTTCGCCAGGCAAAGCGTCTTCCCATCCGAGTCATCAAGATGTTGACTGCGCACACTGGACACTTGCTGCACCCAGAATATTTACAGCCACTGACCTCAGCCCCAGTCAGCATAGAGGTATTTCATGTCTGCTAAAACGCATCACACTGATATTTCTTACCCTTAAAACCGTCCTGTCCAGCAGTCAAGATGTAGGCGGTGCAAGTCTGAATGCCTTTGTGGTGGCAAGGAGATTTTACTTTTACAAGAGGTGCAATTTAGTGTTCTCCACCTGTTGTATGGGAAACAGAACCATGCTGATGTTCTTAAGTTCATGAGCTTGTGTCTGTAGCATTATTGGATTATGGTTTAATAGGACGTGTTCTGACCCACATAGATTTACAGACGCCTGTAATGAGGATCTGACAAATTACATCTGATACTGGCATAAAACCCAAATCTGTTTTAGATAAGAGGAACATTTCTGGATTGATCAAAAAGCTGGTACAGATTGTCAAAATCTATTTATTTGATGGTATGAAACCTGAAATTCCAAAACCTCACAGAATAGCCACTTGTTTGGGGATGAATGCTCTTGATTTAACAGCTGAAATTATGAACTGACTCAACAAATATGGTGACTAAACATAGCATACACTGAAAACATCCATTTGAATATTTACTCTTGGATTCAGGGACTGTGGTGCATTCTTTCTGTATTCCATGTTTTTATTGACAATCTGTAAATTAAGATCAGATTATGTACAAATAAGGTGATTGTCATTTTCCGTTCAAGTGACAGAACTACAGTCATTTCTGAGAGGCCGGCAGGTTTCTAGGCAGAATACGGTGAAGCAGACTGTGCTGATCACAATTTATGTTTCATTGTAGCTGGATGCCAAGAAGAGTCCACTGGCCCTGCTGGCACAAACCTGCTCTCAGATCGGAAAACCAGACCCTCCATCCTCCTCCAAGCTGGGCTCGTCGTGCAGCCAGGGTGACAAGGAGCCCAGCAGTCGGTCATCGGCATCCAGCCTGAAGCTGGGTGAGCACCGCCCCTCTCTGGAGGACAAGTGTAGCTTCAAGCCCTACAGCAAAGGTAGTGGAGACTGTCGCAGGGATGGCGTGACCAGCAGCAGCAGCAACAACAGCGAGAAGGTTGGGTTCAGGGTCCCCAGCAATGGAGCCACCACAAATGGAAATTCAGCCTCCGCTCCGCAGTCGTATCCACCCCATCCGACTTCACCCAGCCCCAGAGCTGGCAGCGGTACCCCACCAGGACACACTCAACAGCAGCAGCCTCACAAACAGAGCCAGTCTCCTGGTGGACAACCGACAGCGCACTCCCATACCTCGAATGGAGAGATGTCTCATGAACAGGTCAGTCCTACCAGCACGAGCAGCAATAACAGCCATCCCAAAAAGGACACTGAAGTGAGCAAAACCAACTCAGATGTCCCAAATGATGCAAATTCCAGCCATGCTCGAGCCAGCACAAACTGCAGCAATGGCAGCTCTGACGGAGGATCCACCCATGATGGGGTAAATAAAGCAGAGTCGACCCAGCCCAGTCTCGGCCCGGGACGCATTACACCCATTTCCCCATATAAGACGAGCCAACCGCTCTTCCCCCTGCCCTCTTCCAATATGGGCTACCATGGATCTGTAGTGGGTGCTTACGCGGGCTACCCGTCTCAGTTTGTTCCTGGGCTGGATCCCACAAAGTCGAGCCTCAGCTTGGGAAGCATGGGGGTTCCAGGAAAGCACTCGAGCTCCAGCCCCCTCACAGGTGCCTCCCCTCCATCCTTCATGCAGGGCTTATGCAGAGACCCCTACTGTCTGAGCTACCCGGGTGTGTCCCACCTTGGAGGAAGCAACTGCAACTCATGCATCCATGACCCATCCTCCACCCTCAAATCCAATTTCCCGTTGGTTTATCCCTCCCACCCACTCCACTCCCTCCACCAAAACTCCCTGTCATCCAGCGTGTCCTCTTCCCTCTCACATCCCCTCTACACCTATGGCTTCATGCTCCCTAATGACCCCCTGCCCCATGCCTGCAATTGGGTGTCCGCCGGGGGGCCCTGTGACAAACGTTTCTCCACATCGGAGGAGCTCCTGGCCCACCTCCGTACCCACACTGCCCTTCCTGTGGGGATAGACAGTAAGCTGCTCTCGGCCTCCTCCTCTGGACCTGCCTCCTGCCACCTCCACCTCCCCCACCAGAGTAGCCCGGGCTCCATGCCCAGCTCCCTCTCCTCCCTCAGGGCCCCTCCCAGCTTGGGTTTGGCTCGTTATCACCCCTACAGCAAGGTCCATCTGCCCCCTGGACCCTCATCCATTTCGCTGCACTCTCTGCCCACCACAGGCCCATACTACCCTCACTACGCCCTCTACGGTCAAAGACTGGGATCTGCATCTGCTTTGGGCTACCAGTGAGGTGCTCACATGGTTAAAGGAATGGTTCAGCATTTTGGGAGATAAACTTGTTTGCTTTCTGGCAGGATGTTGGGATGAGAGCACTGACACACATTGGGTTAGCTTAGCCTAGCTTAGCACAAGGCAACAAGCAGGTGTGTAACAAATGTATTATTATTTTCTCAGCTTGTCAATTATGTGTTTTTGTTTTGGTAATTTGTGAATAAAAACCATTTATGTTTTAGAAAGGTCAAGATGAAGTACTCAGAAATATTCAGTTTGCTGACAGAGGACTAAAGAAAGGAAAAAAATATTCAAATTCAAGGAGCTGAAATCACATATTGACATAAATTCTTTAGAACATACTTAAGAATTCTTTTACATGCTCAAAGAGACATATCAATGATTGAAGAGCATTTCATTTGTCAACTATTTATCGATTGTTGCAGGTCCTGTTTGCAGCAGACAAGATAAGATGATTATATGTTAAAGCTCCCATCCAAGAAACAGACCAGCACAAATCCGCTCTAGAACCTCAACTTGACCTTTTCATGTTTTTTTTGTTTGTTTGTTTTTTTTTTACAGATTGAAAAACAAATATGTAACATGCTGACAAGGAAGGTCTTGTTGGTGCCTTGCTGGTTCCCTGTTTCAAGTCATTGTGCTAAGCTAAGCTAAAGTGAACTGCCTTACATTTAACAAACAGATACAGCAGTGGTGTCATCACTCTCACCCCATTTTCCACCAGGTTGATAACAAGTATCTTTTACAAAATATTGAAGTATCACTTTAAGTTTGTACTTAATTGCGGCAAGATGCTGTTTCCTCTGACTTTAAAACTGGATTAAAGTGGAACTAAAATGGGAGTGAAATGGAGTGAAAGTCCTGGATTTTGACTTGAGTACATCTTCACACTTTCTTTATATATGCTTTATATATATATATAGATAAGAGATCTAGTGTTTCTAATCAGGCTCCTCTTTTAAAGATCAGAGGAAAAATGTGGCGCGTGCATTTCCGCACATTGCTGGGATACTTTTGCAACAGACACAGCTGCCCTTTGGCCTCCGTCTGGCATGGAAAATTGATGGTTGGACGCTGTGAATTAGCACTTGGATGTTCAGGGTTGTCGCTGCAGATGACGATGATTTAGTGCAGAAGTATGTAGCGTGGCAGGAATGGCAATAAGCTGCAGCCGCGGACCGATGCAAGTCTGGCCACAGCCACTTTCTCCCTGCGAGAGATGCATGAAAGCTTGACACAGCATACACAAAAGTGATTCTTCAGCCCCATGGCTTGTGATGATTTGTTTTTGTTCCTTATGTTTCGTTTATTCCTACTGAGAAGTTGTATTTATTTTATACCGGGAATCTGGCTTTCATGTTTACCACATAAATCTCTTCTCATTTTGCAGTCGTCATGTGGGAAGCCAGATGGCAGATGTTGAATATGTCATGTCTTAATACTTTTTCTCTGCTAGAAAACTGAATGTTGAAATCACATCTCTCTCTCTTTCTCTCTCTCTTTCTCTCCCTCTTTCTGTCTCTGAACTCCTCAGCTTTTTGATTCTTTTTTTATTTCCACAGCAAACCAATAACAATGAGATGTGATATTTTTATGTAAAATTGGAATACCTTGTGGTGGTATCCCATTAAAGGGGAGGTCATATTTTGTTAAATAAATCACACTGAAGATGTATTTTCTGTTGTCTTCATTTCTGTAGCAGTGGTCCAGTGTTGCCAGTTTATCAAAAGCAGGCTAAATAACCTTCCATACAGCAACTAACAAGAAAAGTGCCAATTTTGAAGTTCAATCGCTTTTTTAGTCTGTAAATCTAAAGGCAAACAGTTTTAGGATTATCCAAGATTCTATCGCAGCTCTTTCCTTTACCTTGATGATGGTTGATGTGGTTGGCTGTTGGAAATAACCTACACATCAGTACAAAAATATGGACTCACTCACTTACTCATGTAAGCTTCAGATGCGTTAAGACACTGAAAATCCCTCTTGTCATATTCAAACATCACATCTCGCCGCCTTCATCAATCTATTGTGCCGCTCAGAATGATTAGAAGTGTTTTCGGGAAACCGCTCAGAAGAGATGAAATGACGATGTAAATTGTCTGCCTTTCTTCGCCGCTTTGTGGATCTGTCCTGTACCGGCGGCTGTTATTTTGCTGTGAAAGAGTCACATGATAGATGAGTTTGCGGTCTGTTTTGCTGCCACTAATTTTTCACCCTGTCGACTGTGGCTTTTAAGCAGGGCGAAGCAATTCAGCTCAAATTCCTCTGTTCTGCAGTAAACGCAGTGTCACGTTAAAGCAACAGCAGCTCCGGCCAAAGCTGGCGGATCGAGCCTAATGGTGTGTTTTACAAAAATGGCGACATCTGTGGAGGCTGGCGCAGGATGGGTGGAAAAGTCAAACCTATCGGGTTGTACCACGCACTGTACGTACTGTAGGATCCCCGATAAGCATCAGGGCCAAACTGCTGCTTGTGTTCAAGATGAAGCCCTGACAGTCGCTCAAGTTACGATGGCTGCCACATGATTGGCAGCAGTAATATGCCATTTCCTAGCAACACGACACTGTGACACCCTCGGGGAAGTATAGATGACCCACACTGGTCACTCACGGCTCTGACAAGTGGACCCACAAGGGTCAAAACCGCCTGTCCCTGTTGTAACAGGAGAGAGTGCTCCCGTTTCAGAGGTCTGAGTTGCTCTGCTGGGGTTTCTCAGTTCAGCAGGAGGGCATGAGATCCTGTTGGCCAACTCTGCAGGTTTCACATTGCCAAATGTGGCACAGAGAAAAAGAAACCCACACAGTTTATTACATCCAAGAAATGAATGAAAGAGTGTAAGCTGTCACACGCTTTCCCTTGTCTTATCATTGATCTTAGACCTCCACATATCTTTACGTGCACTTTCCTGTTCAAGTATTTCTGAACTGTCTTCTGTGTTAAAGGTGTGGTGCGAAGCAGAGTGTTGGCTTGGGATGACACCTATTGGCGAATAACAAAACCTGTTTGCCATCTAAGTTTAATCAAGGGGAAGTGTCCCTTGATTACATCTCGTTTGCCTCTGTTAATGTTTAACATCAACCTGCTCAGGCTCCAGACATTAATGTCACGTGGATGAGTTTCACAGCAAATAAGTGCAGTGGAGTACAAGTAATATGCAAGGTGTTGACATAAATTATCAGTAGTTTACAAAAGAGGACAGTTTAGGAGGAGGTACGTATATACAGTTGTATTTTTTTGGAAAAGCGTGCAGAGGAATATCTTTAAACATTTGCTTCTCTTTATTGCGTTTCCTAAGGAATTTATTGTGTCAAAAAGGAAACCCCTAACAGATTAACCTAAGAGATGGTTCTGATATGTGTGATCTCATCTGGTGAAAGCAGTTAATTTTGTTAGAACACTCGAATACTCGTGCAGTGCTGTTTTATTATTTTGAGAAGTTGAGAGGAAAGTTAGTGGCCCGTTGCATCGCTTAAAGGAAGTGGGTCAGTCCAGACTGAATCAGCAGCTACTGAAGTGATTCTTCACTGAGACTTATTGCAGAAATTCATGTGTCAAAGGAGATGAAGAAGTCCTCAGATTTTGTGGACTTTTCCCTAAGCACCACTCTGACGTAACAACTCTGGTTCAGATTCATACCTCACCATTTACTTGGCAGATTGCTTCTAAAGGATTTATTTTTGCTACAAACTTAATTTTCATAACCCTCTGACTGTCTGACTCGTTGTTCAGTTGAATGCTTTATTGATAGTCACGACGGGTTTTGATGTTATGCCATCCACCCATCATGAAGGCACATATCTTTAAACTTAGGAAATGGCAGGGAATATACCTAGGACAGGTCACCAGTCCATCACAGGACTCTCACTTCTCACACCTAGGGCCAATGTGAAGTCCTCAATCTACCTAAACATGCATGTTTTTGGACTGTGGGAGGAAACTAGGGAACACGCAGAAAACTTCTATTGACTTAGGCAGACCATGCGACCTCCACACAGAAAGCCCCTTTGTCCAAATGGGATTTGAACCCAGGTGCTTCTCGCTGAGTGCTATCCACGGAGCCTCCCTGCTGCCCAAACTAATCAATGTAGCAGCTCCGTTGTTGTCAGCGTGTAGCTAAGAACAGCCAAACAGAGCTGCAGTCATGGCTGTGGACTTCCAGTCTTGTTAGAAAGAGAAATATGAGACTCAGCCTCACTTGTCACACTAATAACTTCTACACAGGACCCCAGTCATTACTCATTCGTGCAGCCAATAGCTGTAATTCCTCTCTTCTCAGGCTTCAACTGTTTCCTTCATTTGTTTCTGGTGTTTTTCCCCCAAAACCCTTTATTTATACAAGAGTTAAGCTGAGTCATGCTGTTTTCCGCCCGTTATATTGGTTTCACACCTCAGAGAGGCCCAGCACAAGCATTGGAGAAACTGGGGACCAAATGTCCTGGTCAGAGGAAGGGGGTGGAGGTTACGTATTCACCATTCCCACCCACGTTTCCCCAGTCAACCACAGGATTCATCCTTCACAGAACAGCTCTGCTTCCCTAATCTCTCACTTACCCCAGCCCTTTTTATTTAACACTCTAAATTAAACCCATGGGTGCAGAGGACATATTTTGCTGTAATAAATAAAAAGTCTCTGGGTATTGTTCTTGGAGATGAGGGCTCTCTCTCTGGTTGGTCTGAGTCAGTCCAGGGTGCAGCCTGACAGCCCTGGTGATTAATGACGACAGACTGTGGAGCTGCTCCTTCATCACATGACAAGGCTTTAACCTCTCTATCAGCCCGAATCAGTGCAAAAGAGGGCCAAAAGAAAAGAGCTAGTGCAATTGTTCCTCCCATTAAAATCATTAAGTGTAGTCAAAAAAAATTACAAACATCTGCCCAGATGCTTCCTCTGAATTGTCTGTGAGTTACAGATAGCGGACAGCTTCCCAGAAATAGACTCCTCTGCTTTTGTTTTTGTCCTTTCTCCAACTTTATCACTTCATCTATCATCCGATTATGTGGGTTTTCCAAATGATCCAAAAATAAAGAGGACACAGATGTCAGCCGTGCTATACTGATGGCTCTAAACCACTGTAAGTCCATAACTTAAAGTACATCCACCCACAGGCAGAGAAAAAAAAAAAGCTAAAATACACTGTTCTTGCTTAGAAAACCTAAAATTCCTAAACGGAGCAGCACACAATATGTTGATTGACTACAGTGCTTTTACTGTATGTTAAATTACCCACATCCAACAATAGATTATCCTGCACTTGAGTGGTTATTTTTATTTCTAAAAATGGTGCGATCCCCGCTCTCTTCCTCCATGCCCCGAGCACTGCGGGTTGTAACAAAAAGATGTCGACAGAGAGATTTTAGTGGTGCACAAAAGGGCAAATGCAATTATGGGTTCTTTGCTAATGTGCATGGTCCCAGCTGGTTTTGATCTGGCTGTGCTCTGAGGGCTCCAAGCTCAGTTGTCAGCTCTCATGCATCACAGACGCGATGCTTAACGGAAAAAACGTGCTTTGGCAACGACCAGCAGAGGCCTGGAGGCCAGCGGCTGCTGGTGGGTTTTAGCCGAATGCAGGGTGGGGGTGACACCAGCCTCTGCCTTCCGCATCTGGATCCTCATGGTCACATTCTCTCATTCCTTATGGTTTTTCACCCTCTTCATGAATGCAACCGCTGTAATCTGGCCAGCGTGACCCAGAGCAGACGCCACACCACAGACTTGGGAGGTCAGAGAAAAGCCTCCAAGATACACAACCGTGGATGGCAGCAGAGAAGGAGGGAGTACAAAGCAGAACGGGAACGAGATGCTTGCATGGAAATAAGCAGACATGATTACTCAAATACAGTCATTAAGGAGGAAATGTTGTTTTCGGGCTGTCAGGATGATTAATGAGGGACAGCAAATCCACCCGAATACTGTTGTTTAGTCTAACCAGCAGAGCTGATCTCTGCCACGAACGTTGAACAGACAGGATGTGTGTCCGCGTGTGTATGTGAAATCACTGAAAAAAAATGTTGAAAGTCTAAAAAAAGGCCACAGAGGAAAGCTGGAAAGGTAAGGTATTTTAACAGTAATGTTGAGTGTCAACAGAACTCAGTCTGAAATGTTTGGCTTACTGTGTGCCACTCAAGTTATAAATCACGGTTATTCATTAATTATGAAGCCGCAAGTGCTGCTTGTGCTATCTGCTCTTGTACTTGAAGCCCACCTTCATTTCATTTAAGCTGTAATAGGACTGATTTTCAGCACATAAAGGCTTAAACTGACTATCATTTCACTTTTTTCAAAACGTAAAATCTAACACAAACTAGTCGTCCTTGGTCTTAGAGATTGAGCTAACATTAGCAGCTCTGGAAGCATTGCCCCAGTCAAACTCATTACCTGAGCTGTAATTATATTTTCCGAGCAAACTGAATCGATTGTCAGTCAGGTGTCTGCGCTCTTGATTTTCTAAATCGAAATACCTAATGTTTGGAAACAGTAACAGAAACAGTGTGAATCTCTGCAAATATGTAGGCTAACATCAAACAGCTGGATTTACGAGGAAAGGCATCATATCAAACTTAAGATACTTGGACTAGCTACGGTGCTTCTACTGGCGTGCAAGAAAGGTGCCAGACCTACCACTATTTATTTTCATGCCTATTTTGCTGGCTACTTTTTGTCTTTTCGAGGATGTGTGGCTTTCGACTCAGTCCTTCGGCATGACACCATGGACTTACTTAGCTGTTACAGAAATATTAAGACCTTTTACCTGATTGTTCCATTGAAACAAGGCTCGAAAGTTTTAAAAGTCTGAGAAAGGGCCTCAAGGAGCTGGCATTAGCTTCTCTTTCAAGCCGCAGCTATTACAGCTTGACAAGGCAGATACTGATATTTAACTTGGATAAATAACACACCTGGGTTTTGAACATGTCCCTTTGAAGTTATGGAGTGTCTACATGAAAACAATCTAATTTTACGTTCCCTATTTATGATATATAAAAGCGAAATATTTCCTGTACTTTTTTGATGCGTGAGCTTCTGATGGAGAACAGTCTGAGACGTGCTTTGTTTGGTTTCTTTCATGTGTCTTTCAAGATAATATATGCTACCATTGATCACCTGGTCTGAAGAATAGCGTCAGTGTCAACACATGCTTGGAAATTAGCCTCCTTTGTACGTTTTCCAGCGCGCACAGTGCCAAAGTCGTCAGAAACTCCAGATGTTTCTGAATCCACGCTGGAAGGCTGATAAGGAATCATATTTCAACAGATGTCTTATGCCTGGACTCAGTGATTTAGTAGCTGTGAATGATGAAACAGTGTTTCACTGTCCCACAGCCTGACTGGCTTTAATCATTATGCAAGCAGCTGCACATCCAGGTGACGTCATGTCAGAGGATGGGAATGAGAACGAGATGGTACATTGGTTTGTTAGATTTCTGCCTCTTCCGATATTTGATGGGTTTGGGTGTGTTTCCTAAAGCACAACATATAATCACGGGAATATGGAAGTAGAGCATAAAAGAAGTTAAGTTGCAGCTAAAATTCTAAAGATCAAGTTAATTATTGACAATGGAAGTGAATTCATTCTTGGATTGGAACTCAAGGACCACTAACTAGCTTTTCCAGAGGTTTCAGGTACAACCAAACCAAGCAAATGAAACAAATTCTTGTCTGATGGCACAAGATGAAAAGTTAACCTCAGCAAAGTTCTAAAGGGAGTACAGAGATCTACAACTACATCAATTAAGCAGGTTTCCTTTTCTTTTACAGTCTGTTTCCTTTCAATTCCATGGCAAACAAACCGCTAGTTGTCAAGGCATTTCACTGAAAACCTCTGTCAACCTAATGTAGACACTAGATGTCAGAGGATCACAGGGTTAATCTTCTGGGGAACATGAAGGTCTGCACAAAATGTTTCATCAGGTTAGAAGATGTGTCTCAATTTTGTCACCGGTGAGACAAAATGCACTGCTTCATATTTTACATTTTGAGGGTGAGAGAGTTTGTAGTCAGCGTTCCTCTACATTAAAATACATTTCTTGGGGCTGTTTTGCACTTGCTGTAGCCTACTGTAGAGAAGGGCGACATTGCGAGGTTGCCAGTTAAAATCCCAGCATGGCTTTGGTGGGACTGGTAATCTGTCCAGGGTGTGTTCCCTGGCTTCACTCTACATGTCCTAGAGACAGGCACTAGCAAGTCCCAGTAAAACCAGTATGTATGGTCACGCGTATTGGGTGGATAGATAGAGACCTGAAACCTGCTCATTGTTAGTTGCCCAACCTAGTGAGTAAAAACAACTTATTTCTGTTTCGGAACTTTTTTTCATTCTCTTCTCTTTCTCTTAAAAGTTTTGTTTTTAATTCAAAATAATGACACAATAGACGTATTCACTGCCCAATAAACAGTGTAAAAAACATGCTAACCCACTGTGCTCCAGTGTCAGGAGAAGTCAGTGTGTGTGCTGGTCCAGAGGAAGTGGTGTCTGACAGCACCAGTGACTGACACAAACTGTGAGGGAGTTGGACAGATGAGAGCCACAGGCGCTGGGACTGGGGGTGAAGTGGGGGTGACGTGGGGAGGGGGGGACCCTGGGAGGGTCAACACATCGGCTCTGCAGCGAGTGTGGCCCAGCAGCTGTATGCATAGGAGAACCTTGGCCTCCTGCTCTGTGTGTCAGGGGCCATGATTAATGACCCGCAGGCCTTGCTCTTTACCCCCCACATCTCCACCTCCACCCTCCTCTACTCTACAGAAGTCACAGCAGCCACTGCTCATTTTCCTAATGGACGCAAGCCCGGACAGACAGGCACAGGAGACACGTAGAGGGAGTGGGGGGGGGTTGCATATGAGTGCACATGCATGTGAGAAGAAAAGCAATATCCCTCTGACAAAACACTGCTTTTCCAGGCTTTATGTAATTTCAGGGCGGGAGCAATGATTTCTTAGATTACGGAGTGCGCGGCTGTGTGCCTGTGCAGTGTCGGGGCTGAGAGGGTGCCCGTGCCTGTGCACCGGTTCCCAGCTTGTCAGGCAGCTGTCGGGGAGTGATTTATGACCACTAGACTCCAACCTGTCTTCACTGCCAGCTCAGTATTGTTACAACTGACAGCTAATGAGGCCAGACATGCTTTCAAGCAGAGCACTTAACAGGACTTCAATCTTACCCCGTCACAAGTACCATTTTTGCACTCTCTTGCGCTCTCTCTCTCTCTCTCGCACAGACAGACACACACACACACACACACACACACACACACACCCTCCCCCCTTTCTCCGTGCCTTCCTTGTTCTCTGTCTCTCTGTGGTGGAATATCTGACAGGCTCTGAAAAGGCTTCTGCCTACAGAAGGAGATGTTTCTTAGAAGGCAAAGGCAGCTTTCACATACGCGCACACACACACACACACACACACTCACACACACACAGTAGTAGTGCATAAGCTGATGCTGGATTTAAAATACTAATAACCTCACCTGCTTTTAAGAGTCGTCATACAAAATTCAACAACAACACCATTCACACGTCTCCAGAGCCAAAGCATCAAGAATCCAATTACGTGAACAACTTCAGTGATACAACTATAAAAAATTTGTGTTTTCTGCAACAACAGTAGCATAGATAAGGTTTAAACATGAGCAAACACACAGTTACAACCAACTATAAGACTTTGTACACAATATATAGAATGAAATGTTTCACATAAGGGTGCAAAAAAATCACTTTTCATGAGTGTGCACTTATCTGACCCCTCTAATGAGACACCTACTATGTCCCAGGTTCTGTGAAAGACCACTGATCGAGTGAAAGGAGTAGTGAATGAGACTTAATTTGAGGCCAAATATTTGCTCTTTACTCGTGTTTTAATCAACTGAGATTTCACATCACATTTCTTGAGCTTTGCTGCTTCTGACCTTAAAAAAGCATGCACATTTCTTGATCTGAGCTTTAAAGGTGCTTTAAGGTGCTTTTTAGACTTTGCTTTAACTATGGACATTGCATTGTTTTCCACAGTTTCCAGCTTTTAATGCTAAGCTAAGCTGACCCCTGCATATAAAACTTTTGCTTTATATTTGCGGTGGAAGCGTCAGAAGCCGTGTCGTGAAAGCTAATTATTCCCCAAAAATGTAAAAGTATCCCATAAAGTTGGAGTCTAGAGGGCTCAGCTGGACGTTCATGTTTTATTCAAATAGTCGGTCTAATGATAATGACTGTTTTGACAGTAATTATGGTTGGCGAATTGCAGTAATTATGAAAATGTGTTTTTATGTCACTCTGCATCACCCCTGACCACATTTTATTGGCAGTGGTGGAAAGTAACTGAATACATGCACTTATCTACTGCGCTTGATTAGGTTTTGAGGTGCTTTACGGGAGCAGTTTTTACGTTGCTTCAAACTTTTATTTCGGATGGAAATGTAGTTTTTACTTCACAGATCTGCCAGGAACAGATCAGCGCAGTGCTAAATACTACACTGTGCTTTCACTCACTGCTCCTCCGCCAGCGCTGACACTAAGCTGCTGCTCACATGTTGAAGTGTCGCTACCAGCAGCACACGACTTTCTGTCTCCTTCTTTTGTAGTTGTACAGAGCAGTACTGCTTGTCTTCCTCTGGTAAAGGCTGTGAGTGGCGCTACCACCTCTCCACATCTCCCCACTCTCTCTCTGTGAGGAAAAATAAAAACAGTAACTGACAGCGCTCTGACCTTTAACCCCCGCTTCCTTGTCAGCCATGATTAACGGCCGTTCCCTTGTCTTGTGGATATTGACAAGCTCTAACAAGAGGTCCGCCGTTCTCACTAAATGCTACAACAGCGCCTCCTGGAGGCCGATGAAGGGAAGTAGAGACAACGTCCACGATGACGCCATGTGATTGAACTGTCTGGCCTTATTAAACCTCACAGACATTTTAAGTAATTTAGGGTGAAGGCATCTGCACTCGGTCTACCAGTACACAATGAAACACGCTTACTTTTGTACATTTAATACATAGTTTAGACTTTAAAAGTCATCTGGCTTCGTGTTTAACATCTGCCGTTTAATGTTGTCAAAGAACCCAGATGTGTAATAAACAAATGAAGCCTTTTTACAAGCAGATTGACTTTGCAGACGAGCCAAGTCAAACTCCTGCTGTGTAGCCAAACACTGCTCCAACCAAAAGGAACTTCACTTTAGTTTTTATTCCAATCCTAAAGCTATCCAGCGAGGTTGGATACGTCAGGCTTAGTTTCGGGGCAAATTTAATACAAAAAGGCATAAAATGCAGACATAAAAGCCTGCGTGTTAGAACTCTCCCTTTAAAAGCTTCGATGACCGAGAGCCAGCTCTACTCAGGAAAAGTCGTTAACTTCAACTTGTCAGATTGTTCACCTGTTTTGCAGATAAACCATGAGGCCCAACCAACTGAAACACACAACCGTTTTTCTGCGGTGGCATATTCACATCTTATTAAAGCAGACAAAGAGTAAGCGCTCAAACCAAATTCACGAGTAAAGGTCCAAAAAAACAACAAAAACCGTACTCAAGTAAAGGCAGAACTACCACATGAATCCAGCAATTTCAGGAAAAGTAAGTACTTGAGTGCTTAAAGTCACTATTTAAACGGTCTACTGTATAAATATGGTAATATATATAGATAATAGTGTGTGCTGGGAGATTTGAGTAAAGAATGCAAGCGACTGTGCTAATGCTTGCCGTAATGTTGTTTTATAAGTAGCATAAGTTTCTCAACAGTGAAGTTACTCTGATATCAATGATCACCATGTCATTTCAAGGTTTTACTCCTTGTGCAGCAAGACAACAAGCAAAACAACACTGTGTCTTAGTGAGTCTAACAACATGATATTTAGTTCCATAGACGTCTAAATCTGTGTGAGGTTTTCACTGTGTAAATTGCCGTTATTTCTATATATTCTTATACCACTCCAACTTGTGTTTTGTGACCACATTTTCACATATTGACTCCTCCTTGTTGTTTCTATATATTTAGTCAAATATGTAAGTATGCATTCTTCTTGGGACTTATTGCAGTGTATTTGCTACCAATGCCCATGTGAGCTATTATTCAAATGTTGCTACTGATTAAATTCACACACACACACACACACACACACACACACACACACACACACACACACACACACACACACATACACACACACACTTTTTTATTTATGCTGTTGTCGTAATGTCATCCATTGTTGTTGTTACTTATGTTGCTGTTGTTGTCACTGCTCTTTTCTCTGCTTTCTATCTGCTCTGTTCTCCTATTCAAGTTAATTCAGATTAATTACTACAAATAACAGTCAAACTATAAACTAACAATATCCAGAGGGCTTTCTCCATTCAATAAGGGGAGAGCTTGCCTAACTGTGGATGTGGAACAAGTCTGTTTGTCATTGTTCTGTATGCAACAGAAGGTGCTGGACTGGATGAACACCTGAAGGGCTCTGGTTCCCCCTGCTGGACGCATCCGTCCAATACACCCAAGGAAGTTTTATGAGTCTGCTCCACACAGTCTATGGATGCAGGAAGTTGAGTAAAAGCAGTAAAACAAAGCTTGAGGGGGATTTCACGCATGGATGTATGCGGGGCTTTAGGCACACATGTGCGGACTTTTAATTATTAAGTTTTGAAAGGTTACGTTTCCATTCTTTAGCGGGTTTTATTGGCTGTTAAAGCATCTCTGCTGTAGTTTGAGAAGCAGCAGGGGAAGTTCCCCTCCTCCTGTTCCTGATGCTGCTCCCTCCCCCTTCCCGGCTCCTCCTCTGTCAGACTTCTCGCTCCATCGAGCGACTCTTCCCAAACTTCCTGAGGACAGAGGCTTTTTCCCTGAAGCTTCCCTCCAGGAGCGGCCCGGAGGAGCGGATGGAGCCGGGGACATGGTGTTGATGACGGAGCCGGCGGAGAGGCCCCTGACCCCAGAGCCGGGCCCCTGCAGGGACCCCCGGAGCAGCCGCTCCACGTAAGTCAAGTGAAGTGAAGGGCCCGGAGCCCGGAGCGCGTCCCGGGCCTGATGCTGCTCCTATTCCTGCTCTCAATCCCTGGAAAACTGGGGTCCTGCTCACTTTTAAAAAGTCGATACGTGGCACCGAAGAGGAGGCTCCATCTGATTTGCATTAGAGGCTTCACATGACACAGGGCTTCATATTATGGCTCGGCTCTGAATGGTAGCTCTGTGGATGTGTTTTCATGCGTAAAACCTGCAACTCTGTCACGTATAACAGGATGAGACGTGTGTGCGCGCGTGCGCGTCCAGCATGACCCCGCACCACCTGTATTTTTCCTGCCCCGCAATGCCTTAAATACATTCAGTTTACCAATGTTGTATCCAATGCTGCTGCATGGGTCTGCCGGTGCCTATTTCACTTTCTATTTCCATTCCTAATTCACATCTCTATGGAAAGTGCCAACGCTTTACAGTCTTAAAGTGATAAAACAGAGGCAATTGTTCTGTTCCCCAGAGCACTCCTACTCCTAAATCAGAACTGAAGAAGCCTTTTGGATGAGAGGTGAAAGAGTCAAGAATTTACCACGAGTCTGTCTGCCTTCGTTTTTATCGCAGACAGTACCTTGACCGGACAAATGACAACCTTCACAGGCACATCTCTGTTCCCAAGACACTTTACATTAGAGCTGCTCTCCACTAAATTATCTATTTATCGTAAATATACAAACAGAGCCCAAGAGCTGTTGGTGACTAAGATGGGAAAAAACTTCCTTTTGACAGGCAAGAACATTGAGCAGAATGAAGTTCGGAGCAGGTGACCGTCTGATTTGGTTGAAATGAAGCAACAACAATCTGGACCTCACTGATTTCTAAACCCTGGTTTTGGCTCAGGTCTGAGGTGGAGCATGGAGGTGAGAGGAGGCCCAGGAGGGCTCCACGGTCGCCTGCAGACCTGCTGCTGTGTCTGGACCCAGAGTCTGACCCTCCAGAGGGGAGGAAGAAACCCAGCATGAGGTGAGGAAGGTCCCATTGATCCAAGTGTGTCTGGACTCACAGCAATCCTGATACAACTATCAGTCAACATTTATCGTTTTTCAAGGACAAAAGAGCTGGACTAGTCAACAGAGCTCAAACCACATGGTTTTAGATAGGAAAACCAATAATCAAAGCCAAACTACACATTGCTCTCTTTAGGCTTTTGAAATTACAATGGGTTAATAATGAATAATTAATAAAATGAATAATGTCTGTCTTTGTTCATGCTTCAGTACACATTTTCCCATTGTGGGAATAATGAAGGTTTATTGTATCTTATTTTATCTTGTGCACTGAAATGATCTTTAGTTGCAGTTACAAAACCTGCTAAAATATCTCATTTGAAGAGTGAGGGCCAGTATATTATATTACTACAAACTGTGTTGTTTTGTCCTTTTCCTAAAAACATTTTCTATTGATTCCATAAAAGTTAAACTTATTACACAGAAAGACCCTGAAATCAGCAAATGTTACCCGCACCATTCGTCATAGGCCTGCAACGATCCCATCTTGCCCCTGTCCACCTGTGTGACCTAACTGCTGTTTACAGATATTGCTGTTGCTGTGTAAGCAGCCATTATCTAACCACACCGCAGACAGATGAAGAGTGTTTACACTCAACCTAATAAACTGTGTGTGCATCAGGAATCATGTTTTATCATGAGGGGAAACGCTGTGCGGCTGAATCTCACTTGTCCTCAGGTGTTACCTTGGTGCTGACGCTGACCTTTTTATCCATCAGGCTGAAACCAGTGGAGCAGCTTTCGCCTCTGCAGACTCCCAGCGACGGAGAAACAAAGTTTGACAGGAAGAAATCGCAGCATAGCCGCGTAGGGAACAAGCTTTAACCAGTCTTTTCTCACAAACCTGATTATTTTTCCATGAAACCGAACGTTTCCTGTGCTCTTTCCAGCTGTCAAAGACCAACGCTCAGTATCATAAGTTATTCAAAGAGGTCAGCAAGGATGAGACACTCATACAGAGTAAGTGCCACATGTCCAGTCACATGCGTATGGCAAGCAAAGAAACATTTGCGCGTGGATATGTGAAGCACTGTGTGTCCCCACAGGTTACACTTGTGCCCTGCAGAGAGACATGTTGTATCAGGGCAAAATGTTTGTGTCTGACAACTGGATCTGTTTCCACTCCAAAGTCTTCGGGAGAGACACTAAAGTGAGTAGAGTAAAGTAGGAAAGAAAGTCACAGTTTTATGTTGGTTTGTGTTTTATGGCTTGTAATATTAAAACAGTGGTGTTCTCATCTTCCCTCAATCAGATTTCCATCCCAGTGGTCTCTGTGACCTTCATAAAAAAGACAAAAACAGCTTTATTGGTGCCAAATGCACTCGTAATTGAAACTACGAGTTATCAGGTAAGATATTGATCAGATCATGAAGTTTTTCTAGACTGTTGACATAAACCTGAGTTTAATTCTTAACAACCGTCTTTTCCAGCATGTGTTTGTGTCCTTCCTCTCTCGAAACACCACTTACAAACTGCTGAAGTCAGTCTGCATCCATTTGGAGGTAAACAAAGCCTGTTTCAACCTTATTCCATTTTAGCTTAGCTTCTTTTCAGTACAGTGTTACATGAAAAGAGGTCGGAAGGCATTATGAAAAATGATAAATGCACAAGAACAAAACACTGAGGTTTTTCATCTTAGCAAACACAATGCCTTTCTATTTTGGATTTGAAGACGTCACCAGGGGGCTATTTTTCATCTTCCTGCAAGCGATACATGTAAACATCTGAAGACCCACATAAAGCCCATGTTTGTATTGCAAATATAAATCTGCTGCCAGTTAGCTAAGCTTAGCAATAGAACTGGAAATGGAGGGAAGGCCAGCCCGACTGTATCTGGGGAAGAAAGAGCTCTCTAAATTTGCTCCATAAGACCTTCCAGGCTCCCTCTGCAAACAGTGGAATTAGCATCTATAGAGTGAAAACAATGGTGCATTTAGCTGCTAATGAACCAGGCAATTCTCTCAGTAGGTGGTGAGGACTAAAAAAAGGGCTAAATTTGAGAGTTAATCGACAACTGAATTACTGGATTCATGTGTCCAAAAACACAACCAGATGAAAGTTAATGTTGGTCTGTAGCAGCTGTTACCACTATAGCTTTAGCTACCTTATAAGGTGATAGTAGTTGTGTTGTGTTGTTTCTATGCTGCTTTACGGACATTTTCTTTCATGTTGTAATGTTTTTGTCATTGCAGGTGGATAAGACTGGTAACAGCCCTATTTCTTCATCCTGTGAAAACAGCTTCAGGGTGAAGTGCCCGTCCTCCCTCCCTTTGGTCAGTCCATGTTGTTCTTCAGGGTGTATTTGTTCCCCCATATATTTTCCATTGTGATGAAAGAGCTATAGAAATGCCTTGTTTTGATGTTAAACAATACCCTCTCACTGTGTGGTATCCATTGTATATTATCCTGTGTGTGCGCTGCAGGACTTCTCCGCAGACTTCTCCGACCTGGATGGGGTTGTTCAACAGAGGCGGCAGGAGATGATGGAGAGCAGCAGCTCCGGTTCTCAGACCCCAGATTACGATAAAATAACTGGTGTGTGCTCCGTCCTCATGGCTCTGTGTTCATCTCTACCACTGACACAGCCACTGTATACTCACTGTAATCCTCTGCACACACTTTAGTTGTGCTTTTTCTTTCAAAATGTGCTCAGCGTATCGGGTGTCACGGTGGCTCAGACAGCCTTTGGTTTGCAAATAGCTGGAGTTAAGCCAAATGAAATTTGACCCAGTGAAGCTTTGTTATTGTGGAGACAGTGGAGACATGAAAACGGTCAAGATCCCTTTGATTTATTAGCAATGTTGGTCTTATTGTCTGTGTTTGTGCAGTGCTTTTGACATCACAAGTGAACGTGTAGCACATGAGGATGTTTGTGCTTCTATTAATATCTGCTGGTCAGGAGTCACAGGTTCTCTTTGTTTGTGTGGCGCAGACTTCGGCAGCCTGCCAGGCACTTTTCTGAGCGCGGTAAAGAGCGGAGAGGTTTCGGTCCATGCCGATATTCACCTCCAGACTCCAGGCCAGAACCACGGAGCTTCCCTGAAGAACGGTAGCTGAACACTATGTCCATTTCAGTGAAAAGAGGCTTTATGAAGACCTCTGCGCTTCAGTTTCAGTGTTTCCCAGAGGGAGTTTGGGGAAATATTCGATATAACCCAATACTAATCGATGCATATTTAAAGGAAACAGCAAATAATCTTATTAGATAGGAACATCGTGCCTGCAGTGGAAAATTTGATGTGTTTATCTTCGCATTAAAAGTAGAAACAAGATGGAGCTTATTATATTGTATATATTGTAGGTCCTAACAAACAAAACCGTTCTTATAGTTGCTTAACCCTCATGCCCTGTAGTATCTTTATGTAACTAACATTGCATAAAAAATACTAATGCATTCAAATCAATTTTGTTGCAGATGTTTGACATATCAAACAATCTATCCCTATCCATCAACCTAATGCAGTATTTAGTGTGAATGCTGATTCAGCATATTTGGTAGTGTAGAGCAGGTTCACAACATGCTTAAGTGATTTAAGGGAAAAAAAGTATAATGTAATGTATGATGATTTAACACCAGTTTTTGGCACGTGTACATTTCTGACACGGACATGTCCTGAGGGTGCAAAATGCATACAGACAGTATGAAAGACATGTGAGAGTGAGAGAAAAAAAAGCAAAGAAAAAGAAAAGTTCTTGCAAAGTGTCACACCACTATCTGTCACACAGCCAAAATGATCACCAAATAAATAAAAAACTAGAAAAATGTACAAAAAGATGTAAGGGATAATCTGATTAATCTGATATATGGAAATGACCCAGTCAAAATTGGCTAAGATGAAGTTCTCAAAGGTACTTATTTTGCTGCCATAGACGAGTAAAGAAATCAACAAACATTCATGTTTCAGATGCTGATATCAGAGACAGATAACTATATTTCTTCAAATATTTTTTAATATTCATTGCTATTTAAATAATGGATTTGGTTTTGCAGCTTTATTGATAACCTTGGGAGAAAACCAGGCTTCTGTTTCTTAATATGAGAAAATGTGACAACTCTTTTCTTTCTGCCACTAACATCCATCAAATCTAAGCTCTTTTTAAAACATTTTTTGACTGCAGGCTCAACCAAACCAACCCGAGGGGCTCCGCTCAAAGACAAGCCCGCCCAGCCGGTGTCGCTGCAAGCCATCCTGCTTATCTATCTGCTCCTGTGAGTCCGCTTTGGTGACGCAGGAAGCCAGGGCGCTTTGACAAGACAATAGCCCGACTCGTGCCACGCTTTTTACTCCGCTTACCGGGGTCGTATCGCCGATTGTTCCGACTCCTCATCGGACATTGTGTTTGTGTCTTCTCGCAGGGTGACCGTCCTCGTCCTGTCCTCCTGTTACATGGCCTTCAAGATTGTGGCTCTCGAGCACCGGCTCCACTCCTTGGTGTCTATGGGAGAACACGTTCGTAACGAGTAAGGTCCTGTTTGCATCACATTGAAAATTGAATGGAAAAGTTACCCTTTTGTACTAAACGAATGACTCAATTTTTTTAACTTTAACTGAATTTTGAACCAACGTGGAGCCATTTCCAAAAAGTCAAATTCTGGTTCATCAACTGAATGAAGGCCGGGTCAACAACTCAGAATTGTGCATGGCCAGCACATGCCTTTAGCTGATTGCGTTGTGGATGTCATTGCAGGAATGCTGTGAGCCACAGATCCCAGAGTGAAATCAATGCTGAGATCTACGGGGAACTGTCCAACAACCTGCTCAGACTAGAAAAGGTTTGTTTATTTTCATTCCCTGCACAGCTGTTGAATTGCTCATATTTTAAGGTCAGCTGCTGAGGCTCACATTATATCTGTGTTTTGGGGGGAAAGGGAGACTGACCAAACTGCAGAATCACATGTAGACTTGCTCTTAGAAAAGCATTGAATATTGGACCATTTCAAATTTTACTTTTGGCTTTTTACACCCGAAATGTGAACTTACCTGACCTAAGGTCCCGCTTTTTCCAGGCTGTAACACGGGTGCATTTAATGGTGAAACCAACATGATAAGTCTCTGCTCCTCCCCCTGCTTCCCCTCTCCTTTCCATCCCTGTTTCTCGCCTTACACTCTTCTCCACAGAACGTGCAAGAGTTCGTTTTTAATACCAGTTTAAATGGTTTTGTTGACCATGTTCTTAGATATCTGCCTCTCTCTCCACTTCCAGATTCAAAGAAACCTCCAGAAGCTACTTGAAGAGACCTAAGAAGAAGAATGATGACTGTTGGTTTTGCCGACAGATGCTTTCGCTTTGATCTGAGAGATTGCTTTATGGCTGAAGGTCTGTATTGATCGGAGGTTTGTCGCCAGAGCAGGAACCTGCTTTAAAATCATGTGAACTTTATCTTGAACTGTGCAATAGTGGCTTCTCCCCCCAACCCACTCAGGACTCTGCGAGGACCAAGTGTTTTGCTGGAGGGTGAATTGAAGTAGATTGTTATGTGTCAGGGTCAGTGTTAGCGACTGTGTCATATTTATCTAAAAGCTTTTATTTTGCATTTCACAACAGGGGGAGATTTTAAAAGGTCCAAAGGTCTTTTCTCAATGTTGTCCAAATATTTCTTGAAAGGTCAATGATGAACTGCTGTTCATGTGTTGTATGGAGGATTTCTCTGTATTTATGTAGCGTTTGTCAATCAGTCAGCTGATAGCAGAGTAGAAGATTATATTGATAGGCAGCCTCTCTCACTGTGTGCGCTCAATATTTAATAATAGAAACAATGCTGTCAGGACACATGTAGAGGTTTGCTAAAAAAAAAAATCATTTTGAAATCATTTGGAAATGAGACCAAAGTGTTTCTTTAAATGTGTGCTATTTTTAACCCCATGTTAATCACCTCACATTTTTGGAAAGCTTCTCAGCTGCTCTTTACTCTAAAAATCTGCCTTGTTGTGATTTTCACCTTCACGAGTGTCCGAAAACATTGCAATAAGTGTCTCTTAAAGTTTCAAGAGTAATAATAGGGAGAATGGAACACAAACCACTGTGTCTCAACACAGCTCTGAATAAATGTCTTGCACTTGGCATCCGTTCAACTTTGAAACTTGAGATTGTTTCTGTTTGTCCACCAGACTTCCGGGCAAGACTGATGGCCAGTCAGCCAACAAGCATGTAGAACATAAACAAATGTATGCAAAGGGATTTTGGGACACACACGTCAGGGGTCCACCGTCACAAAGTACATTTACTTAAGGAGTGTTCGCCTCACAGCTTAATTCTTCTAATTTTCCACAGACACGTGTTCAGTTCTTTAGGTGAAGCAAGCAACAACATGAGTGTAAAGCCACTGAAATGAGCTCAAGCTACACTCATTGTGCAAACTTTCACTAGAACAGGTTTGGTGTGTTTGCTTCAGTGACGGATCTGAATACCTTTTTCAAATATTGCAAAAGTAAATGATCACATGATCAGAAACTTGCACCTCAAGTTTAAGTATCACAACTTGGAGTCCATCTGGTCCAAAATTCTAAGCTTTTCTATATACGTAGCTAAGGCTTTTGTACAGCCTCGGTTTCATAGTGTTGATGAATATGAATCTAGAAAATCATCCATTTTCTTAACAGGCTTCATACCCAGACAGTGTTCAGTGGTGTTTCTGAAACCTGTCCCTGCACATAGGGCAAAGACAGGAAGATGCAAATAACAAACGACTGAATTTACTAAATCAAAGTAGAGATCAAACAAAACATTTTCACTCATGAAACCTGGATACAATGGAATTTATGATGGACTTAAATACATTCAGAGATTTTTTTAAGCTCCAGTGTTGTATGTATTATTCAGGACAAACATAAATCAAGACACACTAATGGTCGAGCCAATGTGCATTTTAAGATGGCCCATTTACTTTGATGTGTAAGACACAGTGATGAGTTAGAACTCCAGTTTCTCACAGTTTGTGATAAACCTCAGTGTGCCATGATACACACCATCTACACTATCCACCTTTCACTGATTTCTGTTTTGTGTAAGTGATTTGAGCTTAACTGCTTTATTACAAAATGTGCTGAAACCTTACTATGCCAAACATCAGACAGCAATTGTTGAAAGTCTGCTTAAATCTATCTTAGAAGAAGAAAACTAAAAGTAGTAATAGAAAAAATAGTGATATTGAGCCCTCAATTCAAAATTGGGATCATATTCAAGAGCTCTGAATATCTCCACAGTTCTGGTGTGTAAATGTGCATTAATAGAAATCTGTCATCTGGAGCGTTTATTGTTGCTTCCACAACAAAAGGAGGCCCCGCCCACTCCGCCGCTCTCAGCCAATCACGGCCCAGTCTCCACATCTCGTCTGCCTATCAACCCGAGTTCACCCCCCTCGCGCTCCCCCTTTTCCCAGTATGACGTAACAGCCAGTCTGAAAGTGCAACATGGCGGAGCTGGACAACAACCGCCGTCTCTCTCCCTGCTCCGCGTCTCCATTATGTGGCTGACAGCCCCGCACGGGCTGCGACTCCACCGACGTCTAGCGACGACCTGCGACCCGGGGGAGGGTCACGCCACGGCCCTCCCGCCCACCCCCCCTCCACCCCCCTCGCCTCCCCGCCTGCCATGACAGCCTAGACCTGGTGAGTGTCCGGCTACCGTAGAGCAAGCAGACGCCTTCTCCCGCACAGGAGGGCACCGTCCCGAGGGGCGTGGCTGGATGGAGGAGGCAGAAAGCTTAGCAACAGCGAGGAGGAGGAGGAGGAGGACGGGGAAGAGACAATGGTGGTTGCTGGGTAGGAGAGAGAGAGTGGGGGAGGTGGGTGTGTGTGTGTGTGGGGGGGGGGGGGGGGGCGTGGGGGGGGATGTAAACAAAGGGTGTGGGCCTTCAGCTGGTGTTCTGTCCAATTCTGCCGCTTTGTGGAAAAATGACTCAGCTGTCGGAGGATGCTACCACATTTCAGACGCGTGCACACAGTGATGCCGTTTGTTTGACGGTGCGCGTTTTCCTCGTGCCTCCAGGTGTTCAGTTGCGATTGCAAACGGAGGAGAGCGTACCGGGTGACCAAAAAAAAAAAACACAAACCAAAAAAAAAAAAAAACCACGCACGCAACGGCAGTCTTTCATCCGACAAGACGAACCTTTCTTGTGTCCCACTGGGGGGGGGGGGGGGGGGGGGCGTTTGCTTCTTTGAGAGACAGCAGTGGGGCTTCAGCAAAGACGCGATGAGTAGTGTTCAGTAGCGCGCGCGCTCGAGAAAAGTAGAAAAAACGAGTCCACATTTCCGACAAAGAGATGACCAGACTGTTTAAAGATGGTCTTCCGTTGTCTAGGCACGGTCTCCTGTTTGTTTTGTTGTGAACTGGGGGTCGGGATGTGGGGCGCAGACTGGATACTGCGATCGACTGCATCGTAGTAGGAACACGGCACAACAGAACACCTTGTCGCTGTACCCCTTGCACGCTGTCCGGTGCTCACTGGCACGTATACATGGAGATCCTGCGCGTTTTCTGCTTTGCACGCCTGCACTGATCCCGTGACGTCCGTAGATTGCGTTCTGACGTGACTTCACTCGAAAGGCCGTTTTTTCCCAATTGATGGTGTTTTCAAGCCTCCTAAGGGATCGATAACCACTAATAAACAGCGTACGGCGCATCCTAAACATGAGGACACATTGGTAGTGCGCCCCCCACGGGCCAGTGTTCCCGATCGGCGGATGCTCTCCGGCTCGGCCGCATTGATCCCCGGGGCATGGGAACACCGGGGGGGGGGCGGCGGGTCAGCACGCGAGGTTTAAGCCAGGCGTGACAGAGGACCCATCGTCCCCCCCTTCCGCCCAGGTGTGACGCGTGAACAGACGCCATGGCCACGCAGGAGCCGTCCCCGCCCTCGTCCATGGAGAGCAACAAGCCGGGCTTCCCGAAGAAGATCCTGGGCAACAAGCTGGAGGACAAGCACCTGTGCAACTGCTGCCACAACATCCTGAGGCGACCGTTTCAGGCCCAGTGCGGACACCGCTTCTGCTCTTACTGCTTCAACCGGACTGTGAGGTGAGGGCAGAGGACCCTGTCACACTCAAATGTCCAAATGCAGAAGAATGGCAATATGGTGCTGGATCGGAGGACTGAAGTGACTTTTAGATGGATTATTCTCTCTGTCATAGTTAACTAATAGTTAACTTGGATCAGTTTTGTAGCATCTTCTATTCTGCTGAATAGCTCGATCAACACAATATGTTTTTTGTTCAGTTGTTTCTGTGTTAATGACATGATAAGCATGATGAACTTGAACTTGACTATTTTGTAAAAATGTTTACGTTTTTTGCCAGCCATCTGTGCGTAGTCATAGGCCGATCTGATCTCTGTGCACGTGGAGTGAATCTGCGCTGTCTCCCTGTAGCAATGGACCCCAGAAGTGCAACGCCTGCATCAAAGAGGATATCTTCGAGGAGCCGACGTCGATCCTGAAGCAAGGATGTGTGAGTGTTGGCCCGTCGATGACACCGAAGGGGATTCTTGGGGTGCCTCGGACGGGACCCGGTAGGAGCCACCGATCTGAGCACGACAAGCGAGGGGGGGCCTCCGGCCCCGGAGACACGAGACGAGCTCACTTCAGGGGCGACAAATCGTCTTAGATCAGGGAAACGGTTTCAGCCGGACCTGCATGTGCAGCAAATCCTGATAGTATCAACATCGTGGAAAGACGCCTTCTGGCATCTTAGTCGTAACCCAAGTAGTAGTAGAGCTTGAGACGCTTCGTCTTTTATCGTAGGTGTGTGTATATGGGTAGGTGTGTGTATATGTGTAGGTGTGTGTATATGGGTAGGTGTGTGTATATGTGTAGGTGTGTGTATATGTAAATATGTTCGTGTGTTCTACTAGTAGTAGTAGCAGCAGCCTTCTGACATCTTTTACGTCCATGACATCGAATCCCTTCCCTCTCCCGCCCCCCCCCTCGTTTCCAGGCGTTCCCCGACAACGCCGTGCGCAGGGAGGTGGAGCACCTGTCGGCCGCCTGCGTCAACGAGAGCTGCACGTGGACGGGCAGCATCAAGGACTACGAGGTGAGGCCCGCGTGCGCCGCCGCGCCCGCCGCCCGTGCCGCCCCTGCCGCGCGTCTCACGCTCCGCTCCCGCTCCCCCGCAGCTCGGCCACGAGGGCAAGTGCGAGTTCACGGTGGTCCCGTGCCCGTCCTGCAAGGAGCGCATCCGCTTCAGCGAGCAGGAGCGCCACAACGAGCGCGAGTGCCCGGAGAGGACGCTCAACTGCAAGTACTGCAAGGAGCCGTTCCACTTCAAGAACATCAAGGTCGGCCGCGATCCGCCCGGGGCCGGGCGCGCCACGCCCCCCGCCGCAGCGTCACTGAGAGGAGGCTTGTTTTTCTTCACCCCCCTCTCCCCCTCCCCCTCCCCATCCCCCTCCCCGTCCCCCTCCCACCCTCCAGGCACACGACGAGATTTGCCCCAAGTACCCGATGATCTGCGAGGGCTGCGCCAAGAAGAAGATACCCAGAGAGAAGGTAGACGCGCGGGGACGGGGACGGGGAGGGCGGGCGGGCGGGACGGGGAGGTTTTGTCGCGCTCTCTCTCGCTTTTCGGGGGCCGCTCGCGCGTCGCGACGCCGCCCTGACCTCGGACGCACGTCGACTACGTGCTGTTCCCGGGGTGTTTGAGAGCAGAGGGGGGAACCCCGCGTTTCCTGAGCTGTGATTCCGTTTCCTGCCAAGGTGGATGGAAATTTGAGACTGCTACGTAGGTAACTTCGGTTCCAGGCGGAGGAGCTGGGTGTGGATGGATGGATGGATGGATGGGTGGGTGGATGGATGGGTGGGTGGGTGGATGGATGGATGGATGGGTGGATGGATGGGTGGATGGGTGGGTGGATGGGTGGGTGGATGGATGGATGGATGGATGGATGGATGGATGGATGGATGGATGGATGGATGGATGGGTGGATGGATGGATGGATGGGTGGATGGATGGATGGATGGATGGATGGGTGGATGGATGGATGGATGGATGGATGGATGGGTGGATGGATGGGTGGGTGGATGGGTGGGTGGGTGGGTGGGTGGGTGGGTGGATGGATGGATGGATGGATGGATGGATGGGTGGATGGGTGGGTGGATGGGTGGATGGATGGATGGGTGGATGGATGGATGGATGGATGGATGGGTGGGTGGATGGATGGATGGGTGGGTGGGTGGATGGATGGATGGATGGATGGATGGATGGGTGGATGGATGGATGGGTGGATGGATGGATGGATGGGTGGATGGATGGATGGATGGATGGATGGATGGATGGATGGTACGCGCGGATGGACGCACCGGGCTCCAACTCACAAATGATGCCTTGTGCTTCCCCCCCCCCCCCCGTCTCGTCCCCTCAGTACGTGGACCACATCAAGTTCTGCAGCAAATTCCGGACGCCGTGTCGCTTTCACGTGGTCGGATGCGACATGTCCGTAAGTGGCCCCACGTCTTCCCCGCCCGCTCTGGTTTTGTTTCTGAAATCCGCCGTTCGCTGTCATCGTTTTGCGGGCCTCGAAAGTCACAGAATGTTAGAACGCGGGACCAAGGCATAATACAGGCCCCTCCCCCCTGTGTATATACTGGAAGTATGTGCTGGAATCAACAGTGTTCCTGCCTTCACATCACATCACACACAACTGCGAAGTACTCCTTCCGACACACAGCGGGACAAGACAAAATACGTTTTCCTGTAGCCACACACAACATTCCTAAGGACTCCCGGCTCTCTGTCTCCTCCTTTTACATTTACAAGCCAAGGAGCACGTGAGAAGCATTTGTTGGAGACGTAGCTCGGCTCAGGACTCAACACCCTCCTTTCTCATCCTCCTTTTCATTTCGCCCCGTTTCTGTAGGTGGAGAAGGAGAAGATTCACGACCACGAGCGCGCCTACGCCTACGAGCACCTGAACCTGCTGCTGCACTACATCATGGGCATGAAAGTGAGCATGGAGGGCCTGCAGCCCCAGGGCCTGGAACTGGCCGGGCACAAGCTGCTGGAGCTGCAGCAGTCCCTCCGAGAGCTCGAGGCCAGAGTCTCCCAGCTTAGCACCTCCTCCTCTGGGCCTCCCGTGCAGGGAGCCGCCGCCGCCGCCGCCGCCTCCTCCTCGTCGTCCGGCTCCGGCCCGCCCGCCTCCGCCCCCCTCCCTCCGCCGCCCACCCTGGCGCCCGCGCTGACCGTGTCCACCTCCTTCACGCCCCTGCCCAGCTCGGTGGGCGCGGCGCTGGAGCTGCAGCTCCACAGCGAGAAGACCAAGGTGGCCGAGCTGGGGCGCAGGTGCACGGAGCTGGAGGTCAAGGCCGGCACGTTCGAGAACGTGGTGTGCGTGCTGAACAGGGAGGTGGAGCGCTTCGCCACCACCATGGAGGCCAGCAACCGGCAGCACAAGCTGGACCAGGACAAGATCGAGGCCCTGAGTAATAAGGTGCGACCCACACGGCGAACACGGTGAACCATAATGGTGGTTAAGTACTTACCCACTAGACATCTCCCGCAGTAATAAAGGCAAAAAAGTTGCTTTTTATAGGTCCACAGAACTCGAAACAGACTCAATTAGAAAATGAAGTCATAAAAATGTACCTTAAAATGCGGAATTGAGTCAATAAGACAAGGAAAGATAAAGCGACTGGCATTATAGGAGCTGCACTGAACGGCTCTGGATTTGTGCAACGTTCGCTGAGACCTACCGAGAGTGAATGCCCGGCCAGACTTGTGCATGTCGCATGTCGTCCTTGTCCTTGTTTGGACAGAGGACACTGAAGTTGTCCAGCGTTTTTGAGATGATACGGAGCCATCGTTGTTTGCGCAGACACGTCGCAGTCCTCTTAGTATGATTTGAACCCATTTGGCACCGGGTCGTACCATCAATGTCCTCAGCACAGACCTGAACGTGGAAACGCATGGGAAGCGTGTTAAAGCCCGGCGTGTGTGTGTGTGTGTGTGTGTGTGTGTGTGTGTGTGTGTGTGTGTGTGTGTGTGCGTGCGTGCGCGCTCCCCAGGTGCGACAGCTGGAGAGGACCGTGGGGCTCAAGGACCTGACGGTGGCCGAGATGGAGGGTCGGCTGAGGGAAATGTCCGCCACCACCTTCGACGGGGCGTTCGTGTGGAGGATCTCGGACTTCGCCAAGAAGAGACAGGACGCCATCGCCGGTCGGGCGCCGGCCATGTTCTCCCCAGGTAAGCCCCGCGGCGCCGCGACCGACGTCTCGGACGCCCGGGCCGGGGTCCCAGTCAGACACCCGCTGAGGCACTGACCGCCCCTCCGTCCCCTCGCAGCCTTCTACACCAGCAAGTACGGCTACAAGATGTGCCTGCGGATCTACCTGAACGGAGACGGGACGGGGCGCGGCAGCCACTTGTCCCTGTTCTTTGTGGTGATGCGGGGGCTGAGCGACGCGCTGCTGAAGTGGCCGTTCAACCAGAAGGTAGGCGCCGCGTCGCGAGGGAGCGCCGGGCGCGGGGCGGGGCCTCGTCTCTTTTTGTCTCGTGAAAATCCCAAATCCGTCCCACGAGTCTCCGTCGGAATATCTGCATTTGACTCTCCCGGTTTCGTATCGCTT